>JARQOC010000012.1:103711306-103944907 GCA_033576535.1 Allobates femoralis | reverse complement strand
CAAAATCGGGGCAGTCTCCGATTTTGGGGACAGCAAAAAGTCGGACAGAATCGGATCCGACACAAATCGGATGGCAATAAGGCCAAATCGGATCCGATGTCCATATGGTTACATTGGGGCCAAATCGGATCCGTGGCTCTCTGTTTTACAATGGAGAGCCATGGATGGGCCAAAAACGTGATGTGAAAGCAGCCTTAGGATGACTGAGCTACTGGAATGCCAAGAGGACTTGGGTCCTGCCAGTGCAGCTGCTCCCATATCTTCAGCCTCCTCAGGTGAGGAGTTTGATTTTGACAAGTATTTGGATGACATGGAGCAGGCAAAGCTTTGCCGCAGGGGAAAAGTTTCACTCAGTCTCCTATAGCAAGCAGATTGACCATATTCAGCAAAATGTTTCACTTAATCACCAAGAAATAGAAAATTTAAATTGTTCATCAAAACTGACTGTGCAGGAGGCAATTCCTTTATACCCCGAGATTGAAGAGATGTAGCCCATGTGGTTACGGCTTTGCCTCCAACCCAAGTAAGTGTAGAGGTTGTTCTCTAGCCTTAACATTATTAGGTCAGATTTGAGGTCCTCTATGAAGGAGGATCTGATGGAGGCGATTCTATTTCTCAGAACAAATTCATAGTCTGCACAAATGTTATTTAGTATGTATTTGTTGAAAACTTCTATTGCAATAAATATATTTTATTTCTCTTTATTATATATCTTTGTTATTGTATCATAATAATGATTAAAGCCTGTTGTTCACATTGTACTACAATAAATGTATCACTTAAAGGACCTATCCGACCACAAAACTTTTTACTTTCCTACCATCATTTCCTCAATTTCTGTATTCCGTGCCTCCATGTTGGGATGTTTACATACAGCATTTCATGATTAGGTAGCTTCCTGTTTTTTTTTCCTTCTTAGGCTACCTTCACATAACGATTTTGAGGGAGCCGATGCTGTCCGATATAAATCGGGCAGCATCGGCTCCCTTCTGATGCCTGGAATCGGGTGCCAAATAGGCACACGATTCCGACATAAAATCGCTCCCTGCGGGGTGAAAAAAAAAAAAAAAAAAAAAAATAATGTTATTCTCACCTTCCCCCGAGCCCCCGCCGTCTTCCGCCATCTTCTTGGAGGCTCCCGGTGGCTCCCGCAGGCTGCCGGTGTCAGCAGAGGAAGCCCTCTGCTGTTCAGGACCTGCGGTGATGTCACAGTCACGTGACCGTGGGTTCACCATGGTAACCCGCGGTCACATGACTGTGACATCACCGCAGGTCCTATAAGGCAGCCACCGGGAGCCTCAAAGAAGATGGCGGAAGACGGCGGGGGCTAGGGGGAGGTGAGAATAACCTTTTTTTTAACCCTTATGCTCCTAGTTAGGAGCAGTTTTACTGTACTGAGCATGCTCAGTACAGTAAAACGGGGTCCGAGGAGACATCAGATGTTTCCTCGGACCCTTCTCCATAGGGCCCCATGTTATAGGGATCGGACCTAATCGGATGTGCACTAAATGCCATTCGATTTGGTCCGATCCGAATCTGTCAGATTTTATTTTTGGTGCAAAAATCGGAGCAAGCTCCGATTTTTGCACCGATAATAAAATCGGACAGAATCGGATCGGACCAAATCGGATGGCATTTAGTGCACATCCGATTCGGTCCGATGCCCATAGGGATGCATGGAGGCCAAATTTGGATCCGATGCTGTCCGATTTTCATCGGACAGCATCGGATTTAGAAAAATCGTTATGTGAAAGCACCCTTAGGCTGATTTCACACTACGGATTTTTTAAATCCGATGCTGTCCGATAAAAATCGGACAGCATCGGACCGATTTTGGGCCCCATGCAGCCCTATGGGCATCGGACCGAATCGGATGTGCACTAAATGCCATTCGATTTGGTCCGATCCGATTCTGTCCGATTTTTTTATCGGATTTTTGCACCGAAAATAAAATCAGACAAAATCAGATCGGACCAAATCGGATGCCATTTAGTGCACATCCGATTTGGTCCGATCAATTTATCATGGGGCCCTATGGAGCAGGGTCCGAGGAAACATCTGATGTCTCCTTGGACCCGATTGTACTGTACTGAGCATGCTCAGTACAGTAAAAATGCTCCAAACTGGAAGGCAGGGGTTAAAAAAAAAAAAAAAAAAAAGGTTTATGCTCACCTGTCCCCGAGCCCCCGTAGTCTCCCGGTGGCTCCCGCAGGCTCCCGGTATCTGCAGAGGTCTTCTACTTCTGTACAGTATCTGCGGTGATGTCACAGTCACGTGACCGCAGGTTACCATGGTGTAACCTGCTGTCACGTGACTGACATCACCGCAGGTCTTGTACAGAAGTAGAAGACCTCTGCAGACACCGGGAGCCTGCAGGAGACGGCGGGAGACAGCGGGGGCTCGGGGAGAGGTGAGCATAAACTTTTTTTTTTTTTTTTTAGGACCGGAGGCTACGATTTAATGCCGGAGTCGGATGCCTATTTGGCATCCAATTCCAGGCATCAAAAGGGAGCCGATGCTGTCTGAATTTATCGGACAGCATCGGCTCCCTCACAAATCGTTATGTGAAAGTAGCCTTAGGCCGGCTTCACACTGCGGCATGATCCGGTCCGGTTCTGTCTGGGAGGACCCAGACAGCTGCGGAACGGATCAGCACACAGGACTGGAGGGCTAATATGCCCTCCGGTCCTGTGTGCAGCGCATGCAGCTGCAGCCGCTGACAGGTCAGGACCGCGGGCGCCGTATCAAGTTAATAATAGCGCGGAATCAGGTGTAGGGACCAGGTATAAAGGGGAGCAAACTCCCCCTCCCTCTGGCCCCCTAAGGACCTCCAACAAGACGTGATTCCCTAACAAACTCCAAACCTCCAACTCCAGTGCCTGCTGCTGCAATGGAGACGGAGGGGAAGGCTGCACAAAAAAAATTCGGACAATAAACCTAAAATCCAACAGCAGACCTGAAGATACAAGAACCAAAATCCAAAGCTATACGCAATAGCCCACCATAGTGCGGAAAAAAACCTGCAACCGACCCCCAACTGGTGGCGCAGGACTAACGGAACTTAATGTCCCTCTTTGAAGAGGAACCAGAAAGGGCCAGCCGTCCCGGAGAGATCATCTAGAGCCTTGCCAACAAGGACTCACCCTGGCCAAGGCAATGCACAGAACTTGGCCTGTGCGTCCCCCTTCCAGCAATCCATCCAAAGGGCCATCTAGCAGGATTGGATAAGCCCGCCGACCTCGCTGCCAGATGCAGGGAATCTGTCAACACGTCTGCCCAGTAGGCAGCACCCCCAGGAAACAATGGGACAGAGAACCATAAGTTGACTTGTGACACCCCCGTACAGAACTGGGTCTCCAGTCAGTCAATCCACACCAGCATAGAACTAGCCGCACATGTAGCTGAAACAGAAGGCATAAAGGCCCCCATGCAGGTCTCCCCCCATTTGTTTTTTTTTTTTCTTTTCATGTCTACAGGACCATATCCGCCTTACGAACCAGCAGATCAGATAGGAGAACCGAATCCTCCATTGGCAAGGAGGAACGCAGTGAAGAGGAGGCCACTGCCAAATCTACCTTAGGCACTATAGGCCAGGCATGCAAAACATCATCTTCAAAACGGCCGACTGCCCAAACGGGTAGCGCCCCCATTGGATCCGAACAGAATTCAACAAGTGTCCAAACCGTCCCAGGGGAAGCATGACCATCCCTGATGAGGACAAATGGGATACAACTGAGCAAGAGCCCTGCACACCCTCCTCTGAGAAGTCCAGAGAAACTTCCAATGAGAAGTAGCCTATGAATGAATAACGGACACAACTGCTTAGCATAGGTGTCCGGCAGAGGCTGGCAACACAGAGCACATTGTAAAATGGAATCATTGAGCATGTGTATGGAAAAACAATGGAAGCCTTGCATGGCATTGGCCTTGTTCCATTAGCTTGCATAGTCTCATGCTGTGTCTTATGTGTGGTTCAATTTTCCAGGTCTCACACCAAAGAGGGGGTGATAGAGAGAAGGGGGGTAGCTTTAATATGCAGAGCCCTTTACACTCACCCATTGAAGCCCAAGGCCGGCACCGGGTCGAAGAGGTAGAAACTCAGGCTGAGACGATATGGACCAGGCATACATACGCCGGCTGAGTCCCCCGCCCAAGCTTCTGGCGAGGGCCGCAGAACAGACACCTCCAGGCTCCAGCACAGAAGGCTGCGAATCTTCCCGCCCTCCAGGCGGCACACCTCCTCCAGCTTGCGGAAGCAGAAATGACGTCACCTCCGGGGAACGTGGCGGGCATGCACAGCTGCTCTGACCAGAAAGGACGCCGGCAGTACACCAGCAGGCATGAAAAGCCCTGGCAGCGCCCTCACCCAATGCCCCAAAACCAGGAGACACCTGGCGGGGCGTACCAGCCTTCCCGCCCGCCGGCCGTCACCCGGCCAGGTGCCGCCACCTCCAAGCGGCAAGTGCTTCAGCCCCCATGCTCCAGCATCAGCCAGGGGGTTACAACACCGGCAGTGACAGGACACCCATCCATCAGACGAGGAGAGAGCCTGCAGGCAGGACTTCCCAACGCTGCCTCTGAAGCCCCAGACCCTGCCGTCCACAATGGAGACTGCACAGAGGCTGATTGGACACAGGAAAGCTTCTTCCAGCTTGCTGGAGGTTCCCATCAGGAACAGAAAACCAACTGAGGAGGCGAGGGGGACCGCCCCTTTTTATCTGTAGGTTTCCTGTCCCTGGGAGCAGATCCCCTCTTTCAGTGGGTGCTGTCGTGGCGATGAGAAAACAAAAAACCATGAGCCCAAGCCAAACTCCACACTATCAGATTCAAGTTTTCGATCAATTTTCTTCAGTCGAGGAACTAATCCCCGAGCAGCTGCCTCCATGTGGCACTTGAAAGCTTTATGGCAGATTACACAATGGTGCTGGTTTTGCGTTGTGTATTTATCTGGGCAAAAAAGTGCAGAAAAGTCTGTACAATTCTCCTGTCCACCGCATGTAAATGAACATCAGCAACATGGCAATTTCTGTAACGGTAAAATTGTATTTTCTCCACTTATAAACTAAAATGAGGCATGGGAAATCTGCAGATGAAAACCAGGTGTTATTACTGTAAAATTGTATATGATGCTAACTAGACTTCACCGATAAAGCTTTATCTAAGCCAAGTAGCAGGAAATTTCCACAGCAACATGGAACTAAGCAAAAAAAGAAAAAAAATAACTATTCAAGTAACCTACATGATTAATTGGTGCAGAAAAAAAAACCCATCAATATTCATGGTGGAAATTTGGATTTATTTTTTTTAAGGAAGTTTTAGGGAAGAAACCGACGGAGAGTCTTCAAATGTTCCTCAAACCTGCGATCATCTGCTCCAAAAATACTAAGTTTGCACATACTCAGGGAGTCCTGGAAAAGTAGATCCACATTTTCCCAGGAAGTGATGGGTTAAAATTTTCGAGAAGGGGTGAAAAACCCCACCAAAAACAATAGACTACACTCTCCACTCGGGGCCCAGTGGCCCTACTCTCCCGCCGGGGAGGGGGCCCCGGCTGGCCCTACTCTCCCGCCGGGGAGGGGCCCAGGCTGGCCCTACTCTCCCGCCGGGGGGGCCCAGGCTGGCCCTACTCTCCCGCCGGGGGGGGGGGGCCCAGGCTGGCCCTACTCTCCCCCGCCGGGGGAGGGGCCCAGGCTGGCCCTACTCTCCGCCGCACCCGCCGGGGGGGCCCAGGCTGGCCCTACTCTCCCGCCGGGGGGGGCCCAGGCTGGCCTACTCTCCCGCGGGGGGGCCCAGGCTGGCCCTACTCTCGCCGGGGGGGCCCAGGCTGCCTACCTTGGGGGGCCCAGGTGGCCCTACTCTCCCAGCGGGGGAGCCTAGGCTGGCCCTACTCTCCGCGGGGGGCCCAGCGGCCTACTCTCCCACGGGGGCCCAGGCTGGTCTCTCATCTGTCAATGCAATCTGCAGCACATGCATCACGATATTCAGTAAAATACAATGGGTTTTACTTATGGTTTACTGGAAGTGTGTCTAATACGTTGACTAAACAAACATCATATTTAAAGGGAGACTGTCACCAGTTTTTGCCATCCCATCTGAGAGCAGCATAATGTAGAGATAGAGATCTGATTGCAGAGATGTGTCACTTACTGAGCAGCTTGCTGTCACTTGATAAAATTACTGTTTTCGCTGCATCAGATTTAGCATAAATGACTATGTGGATATTTGATTAGTCTAGAATGTTAATCTCCCAAATGATTGAACAGTTATTTATGGAAGCTACACTGAGCAGCCATAAGTGACATTGCTGAAATATGCTACTGTCAGATGAGATGGCAAAAACCTGGCGATAGTGTCCCTTTAATGCAATAAGTGAAAAAAGTTTTATTTATATCAGAGTCTAAAATGTGAATATAAAAAGTATCGGCATGACAAAGCACCAAGTACAAAATCATAGGTGGATAGGTAGGTAGCTTGGGGTGACCCCTGGAACTTGGTGGACCTTTGATTTACCTGCTATGGGCGAGTTCTCTCGTTAGTTAGCATGCTTTACCTTGGATTATGGTGTTTGACCAGAAAACACTGAAGGTGTGATCCCTATGTAACTTCTACAGGCATCATTATATCCATTGTTTTTCTCTTTGGTTCTGACAGCTCTTGAGGTTCATTATCCCAAATCCTCATACCTTGTCCTCCTTATCACTAAAGGTACCGTCACACGGGGAGATATCGCCGGCGATGTTGCTGGCAACTGAGGGGCGTGGCCAGGTTGCGGCGACATCGCCGGCGAATTGCCGCGTGTGACAGGGCGATAATCAGGCGATGAATCGCCTGAGTAACATCGCCAGGTTTCCCAACAATGCTGGGAAACCTGGCGATGTGGCTCAGGCGATCATGCCTGATCGCCCTGTGTAACGCGGCAACCTGCAATGTTGTGGGCGATTCCGCCTATCTACAACATTGCGAGTGATCGCTCGCTGGGTTGCTGGGCAACCCAGCGTGCGATAGCTGCGGCAACTAGCCGGCGACATCGCCGGTAAGTTGCTCAGTGTGACATCTCACCGGCGATGTTGTCAGGGATGCGCGCTCCCGCGATCGCCGGCAACATCGCCGGCGATATGTCCCTGTGTGACGGTACCTTATGCCTGGCTTCACACCACGGTTTTTGCAATTCTGTTCTGTTCATTTTTAAAAGAACAGGATCTTTGTTAGCACAACCCCTGGCAAAAATTATGGAATCCCCGGGCTCGGAGGATGTTCATTCAGTTGTTTAAGGTTTTAGAAAAAAGCAGATCACAGACATGGCACAAAACTAAAGTCATTTCAAATGGCAACTTTAGGGCTTTAAGAAAACTAAAAGAAATCAAGATAAAAAATGTGCTAGCCAGTAAGTGTTACTTTTTTCAAACCAAGCAGGGGGAAAAATTATGGAATCACCCTGTAAATTTTATTTTCCAAAACTAACACCTGCATCAAATAAGATCTTCTCGTTAGTTTGCATCTAAAAAGGAGGGATCACACCTTGGAGAGCCGCTGAACCAAGTAGACTGACATGAATCATGGCTCCAACACGAGAGATGTCAATTGAAACAAAGGAGAGGATTATCAAACTCTTATGGTGGGTTTACACGTCCCGATATCGTAACCAACGACGCGGGAGCGCACTTTTTGTGCGCGCTTTTCCCTGCATCACATTGGAGGTTTACACAGCGCGATATCGGGATGCAACGTCCGTACGATGTCTACGCCCCCCGACGCAGGAACGACCAGTTAACATTGGAGTCAATGTGTGACGTTGCCCTACACATCGGAGTTGGGCTGTCACACAGCACGATCCGGCTCCAATCTCCATTCAATATCGGAGCATTGGAGAGCACGCTCATTCAATCCCGGATATCGCATTGACATCGTTCCTGCATCGTATTGGACATTCACACCATACAACGCAGGAACAATATCGGCTCCAACGATCGAACCACGTGACTTTTCATTGAGATTGGACGCCGATATCGCAACGTGTAAACCCACCTTCAAAAGAGGGTAAATCAGGCAATGTTGCAAAAGATGTTGGTTGTTCACAGTCAGCTGTGTCTAAAATCTGGTCCAAATACAAACAACATGTTATTTTCTGAGCACTTTCCCCATTGGCTACATGTTAACATGGCCTCGGGGAAAGCGTACCAAGAAAAGCGCAGCGTCTGCATGCATTAGTGCTTTTTTTGCACGCAAAAAAGCGGCACTGCCGAATACGCTGCAACATGCGCTGCATGTGAACATAGCCTAAACCAAAGGAGAAGTCTTGCTCAGTGTGGCCCAAAAATTCAACTAATTTTTTCACCTAAGTTAATGGTTGTAAATAGGTAAAATTTCAGCATCCTAGGTGGAGCAGAAGGCAGCGCTCAACTACTTATAGAGGGTGTCTAAACATGCACCATATATAAAATTTTTCCTATATTTTCTGAGCCACCCTTTATGTTCAAAACTTGGTGAAGTTAGAGTAGTGATTACTTGCTCCATGACCTGCAGCTGCATCCCCCTACCACACTGACAATTCGCACAAGACCACATATCAGAAATAAAGAGCAAACCACACAAAAGATGATAAAATGACTGCAAAATCCAGCCTCAAAACAGCAAAATATATTCTGACAACAATCTCCAGGCAAGGTACAAAAGAAAGTCAGCTGGGTTTACTCCCATAACCACACAGGTGACTATCAGACCACTAGCTGGTGTTATTGCCCTCGGGATATAAGGGCCGCTTTAAACGTCGTGATATCATTCTGATATTGCATACAATCACACAGGAGCGCGCACGTTTTTGGCACTTGTCCAAGATCGCATAGTAGATGTCACACAGGGAGATATCGGCAGGCAACGCAACTACGATGGTGTACGCCCCTTGCCCACGCTGAGTATGAGCAACCCAGGAAACAAGCATTTAACATTGTAGTGAATAGGGGAAGTTGCACTCCAAATTGTAGTTGCGCTATCACACAGCACGATCCTGCACACATCGCATATACAATATCATACGGTTGAAGGGCTTGCACAATGTTCTTGCAATATCGTAGTTAAGTTGGTTTTGCGTCGCATTGCCCATTTACACGACAACGCACGAACAGTATCAACTGCAACGGCCACACCACGTGACTTTTTATCGATGTTGTGTTGTGATATCGCGACGTGTAGAGATGCCCTAAGGGTTATATTGCCCAGGATCGGAGGAAGCCATGTAAGCACAGTGACCGCTGTTAGGGCTCTATGACACATCCGTGCACACCAGACTGGCTGCAATTGACACGAGTTGCAAGTCCTGCGGCCGGATTGTGCACGGCCGTATGATTGCGCCCTAAGGCTAAACACATGCCCTGTTTTCTTGGAGCCAAAAATGCCTGAACAAAATCGCATCCGGCAGCTGTGTAGCCACTGGACAAACACCACATGCTGAAAATGGGATTTGTAGTTCTACAGGAAGAAACAATTCAACTCCAAAAGTGTATATAGTCCAGCTCATCATAAAGGCCGCCTCTGCTCCATGTGGAGTCCAGAAAACAGCTACACCACAGACAGTAAAAATAAAAAAATTAACTGGAGGTCCGGCGCAAAACAGACTTAAGGATTTTGCACTCAAAAAACGTTGCATACGCCAATCAATCATTAACTGTTCTCTTATACAGTTTAATTAAATATAAAATCCATATGTTTTGGGCCAGACCTACACTTTTTTTTTTTTTCAATTTCAATAAAGCCTTATGGACACCATTAAAAGTCAAGTGGGGTGTCTGCTATCCACAAGTCATGGAAAGGGCAGGAGGAGGGTCATTAAAGAGGACCTGTCACCCCCCCCCCCTGGTGCTAGGTAAACTGAATGCAGTACTGAATGCAGCGTGTCTGCTGCATTCAGGGAAGGGGTCCCCCATATTTCTACCCACCCCTGTAAGCTGTAAAAAAAGACTTTAGAAAGTGTACAGATAATGAGTCCGGAGGGACTTAGTATGGAGTCATCGCTGTTCTCCGGTGTCCTACCTCCTCCTGCCCTCTCTGTGCCGCCTCCTGTATGTGTCATCGCTGCTACTAGTGTCCTCTCTGCCCTGCCTCCAGCCCTCTCTTGTCAGCCTCCTGTATGTGTCATTGCTGAGGGCTGGAGGTGGCACAGAGAAGGCTGGAGGCGGGGAGGACACCAGCAACAGCGATGACACATCCAGGAGGCTGAACAAGAGAGGGCTGGAGGTGTGGAGGACACCAGCAACAGCGATGACACATCCAGGAGGCTGAACAAGATAGGGCTGGAGGTGGACCAGAGAGGGCGGGGAGGCGGGGAAGACACCAGCAGAAGCAATGACACACACAGGAGGCTGAACAAGCAAGGGCTGTAGGTGGGGAGAACACCATACAACCGGAATGACTCATTACTGAGTAAGGCTACGTTCACACATTGAACATTTTTTGCGCAGGCACTTTTTACAGCAGCACAAAAAAGCACTGTAAAAAAATGCAGTGCATTCACACACCGCGTTTTCTTACGGGCCCACTTCTCCCCAAAAGTGCAGGGGAGAAGTGATGTCACACAGGCGAGGAACAATCCTCCCCTGCGTGACATCTGTGCCAGCCACTTTTGGGTTTCATAGTGTATTAATATACACTGCAAAACCCAAATTAAACTAATCCAAATGTGTTAAAAATAATAAATAATGAATACTAAGGGTATGTGCACATCAGTAGTTTTTTCAGTTTCTTCAGCGTTTTTCCACCAGTTTTCAAAGATAGAGCAAGTGACTTCTTTTGGTCGTTTTTCCAGCGGTTCCAGCTTACATGTGCAGCAAAAAACTCAGTTTTAAAAACGCTCAGAAAAACAGCCGACAAAACGCTGTATAAACGCTATAAAAAACGAGCAAAAAACGAGGGACACTGCTGAGTACAGAAAACTCAGGTTCTGCTAATCTACACCAGTTTTTGGACGTTCTACAGAGATGCACATACGTCTGATGTGCACATACCCTTACTCTCCGCCGGGTGCTCCAGGAGACGACACAACAACAGGCTATCAAGATCGGTGATTGGTTGCTCACGGTCATTTGATATGCGCGTTATATGCACGTCACATATCACATGACCGTGAGCGGCCAATCACAGATCTTCCAAGGCCCTGTAAGGTCGGTACCTGCGGTTGTGTTGGCTTCCGGAACACTCGGCAGAGGGTATTATATTATTATATTTAACACATTTGGATTACTTTAATTTGGGTTTTGCAGTGTATATTAAAGGGATCCTGTCACCCCCAAACACACCTCCTAAGCTCTTAAAACCTGTCCCTAGTGCATATTAACACTTTCCCTACACTCCTTTTTGCTCCTAAATGCACCTAATCAAAGTGAAGAAAAACGTTTTATAAGTACCTCATTATTGATGCTAATGAGTGACTATCTATTCATAGTCACTCATCCAGGCAGCCCCTCTTCATGATATCACGCCTATTCAGGCGTGATCTTCCTAATGAGATTCAAAATCGCGCCTCTCTGCACGCCTCCCCACTTCCCATTACGCACGGGCTTCAGTGGGGGCATTATGACGCGATTCGCGTCATTTCCTAGCGCCGGATGACGTATACACCCGCGCCGCTCGCTTTGAGCTTCAAGTGCCTCACTGCGCATGCGTGCGGGAGCCGGAACAGAGCGGCCGGCGATCCGGAGACACAGGCACAGAAGAGGATTCCATTCCTCATAACAACAGTACGGCGGTCCTATTACAAACCCCTAACTTAGGGGTTTGTAATGGGACCGCCGTACTGTTGTTATGAGGAATGGAATCCTCTTCTGTGCCTGCGATCCGGAGACACAGGCCGCTCTGTTCCGGCTCCCGCACGCATGCGCAGTGCGCTCCCGCACGCATGCGCAGTGAGGCACTTGAAGCTCAAAGCGAGCGGCGCGGGTGTACTACGTCACCCGGCGCTAGGAAATGACGCGAATCGCGTCACAATGCCCCCACTGAAGCCCGTGCGTAATGGGAGAGTGGGGAAGCGCGCAGAGAGGCGCGATTTTGAATCTATTAGGAAGATCACGCCTGAATAGGCGTGATATCATGAAGAGGGGCTGCCTGGATGAGTGACTATGAATAGATAGTCACTCATTAGCATCAATAATGAGGTACTTATAAAACGTTTTTCTTCACTTTGACTATGTGCATTTAGGAGCAAAAAGGAGTGTAGGGAAAGTGTTAATATGCACTAGGGACAGCTTTTAAGAGCTTAGGAGGTGTTTTGGGGGTGACAGGATCCCTTTAATAGACTACGAAACCCAAAAGGGGCTGCCTCAGATGTCACACAGGGGAGGATTCTTCCTTCCCTGAGTGACATCACATCCTGCGGCGCCGGCATACTCCCGCTGGAATTGCACTTTGTCTGAACAGCGATGCGTAATTCCAGCCTGGATAATGGGCTCCTATGGGAGAAAGCGTAGGTGTGTAAAGAATTGACATGGTCATTCTTTATACGCGCTTTCTTTCATAAAAGCGCTGCATATAGCATGGCAAAAGTGAATTTACATTCACTTTGCCGGCAGACTTCCAATTTTTTGAAAAGCGCGCGCAAAAAAGCGCAGTGTGTGAACGTAGTTTAAGTCCCTCTGGACTGCTTATGCATAAACTTTATAAAGTGTTTTGTACAACTTATAGGGGGGCTAGAGACATGGGGACCCCTTCCCTGAATGCAGCAGACACCCTGCATTCAGTTAGCATAGCACCAGGGGGGTGACAAGTCTTTTTTAAATTAAACAGTGGGGCAGATGTGAACAGGGCCCAGTAAAACCAATGATGGATCTATGAAGAGAAATCTGCACCAATCACAAGTTTTGTCACTGCTGGACCTTCAGTTCACCATTTACTACACGTTCAGTCGTACCACAGCAAACAACACAATAGGACTGCAAGTTACATGTCCCAGAGCTGCATGCTTAGCCTTGTAGTACCACAGCATAAGAAGAATAGGGGCAGAGCTGGGACCTGAGCGTTGCAGTGACACCAAACTCGAGACAACTGTACAATCACAATATTGGGCTAGGACGTAGAATAAACAAGCTACACAGTGCAGGACATGCTGGGAGCTGTAGTTCTACCCTTCCTAGACAGGCACGCAGAGTATTGTAGTACTACAGAGCAAGAAAAGACAGGGCACGCTGGGACTAGTAGTCCTATACTTTCCATTCATTAGTGATGTAGTGGCACAGGGCATGCTGGGACTACTAGTCTTATACTTCCCACTTGTGGACAATGAGCCTTGTAGTACTACAGCCCAACATAAATATTAAGCCAAGACTTAGACTATAGAAGCTAGGCAACACAGGGCATGCTGGGACATGTAGATCTACACCTTCCATATGTATATTCTGAGTGTTGTAGTCTCACAAAACGCAATACTGAGCTCAGAGCATGCTGGGAGCGTTAGTTCTACACGTCCTAGACAGGCACGCTAAGTATTGTAGTAGTAAACCAGAGGAAAGAGCTTGAAAGCATGCTGGGACCTATATATTTTACACCTGTGAGTGCTGTAGAGACAAAGAGCAAGTTGGGCCCTCTAGTCCTTCCCCTGTGGTGGTAGTGGTGGTGCTGGGCCCTGTAGTGCCCCCCAGTGTGGTGGTGGTGCTGGGCCCTGTAGTGCCCCCCAGCGTGGTGGTGGTGCTGGGCCCTGTAGTGCCCCCCAGCGTGGTGGTGGTGCTGGGCCCTGTAGTGCCCCCCAGCGTGGTGGGGTGCTGGGCCCTGTAGTGCCCCCCAGCGTGGTGGGGTGCTGGGCCCTGTAGCCCCCCCCAGCGTGGTGGTGGTGCTGGGCCCTGTAGCCCCCCTAGTGTGGTGGTGGTGCTGGGCCCTGTAGTCCCCACCCCCCCTGTGGTGGTGCTGGGCCCTGTAGCCCCCCCCTGTGGTGGTGGTGCTGGGCCCTGTAGCCCCCCCCCCAGTGTGGTGGTGGTGCTGGGCCCTGTAGTCCCCCCCTGTGGTGGTGGTGCTGGGCCCTGTAGTCGTCCCCCCCTGTGGTGGTGGTGCTGGGCCCTGTAGTCGTCCCCCCCTGTGGTGGTGCTGGGCCCTGTAGTCCCCCCCTGTGGTGGTGCTGGGCCCTGTAGTCCCCCCCTGTGGTGGTGCTGGGCCCTGTAGTCCCCCCCTGTGGTGGTGCTGGGCCCTGTAGTCCCCCCCCTGTGGTGGTGCTGGGCCCTGTAGTCCCCCCCTGTGGTGGTGGTGCTGGGCCCTGTAGCCCCCCCAGTGTGGTGGTGGTGCTGGGCCCTGTAGCCCCCCCAGTGTGGTGGTGGTGCTGGGCCCTGTAGTCCCCCCCTGTGGTGGTGGTGCTGGGCCCTGTAGTCCCCCTCTGTTGGTGGTGCTGGGCCCTGCAGTCCACCCCTGTGGTGGTGGTGGTGCTGGGCCCTGTAGTCCCCCTCTGTGGTGGTGGTGCTGGGCCCTGCAGTCCCCCCCTGTGGTGGTGGTGCTGGCCCTGTAGTCCCCCTCTGTGGTGGTGCTGGGCCCTGCAGTCCCCCCCTGTGGTGGTGGGTGCTGGGCCCTGTAGTCCCCCTCTGTGGTGGTGGTGCTGGGCCCTGCAGTCCCCCCCCTGTGGTGGTGGTGCTGGGCCCTGCAGTCCCCCCCTGTGGTGGTGGTGCTGGGCCCTGCAGTCCCCCCCTGTGGTGGTGGTGCTGTGGCCCTGCAGTCCCCCCTGTGGTGGTGGTGCTGGGCCCTGCAGTCCCCCCCTGTGGTGGTGGTGCTGGGCCCTGCAGTCCCCCCCCTGTGGTGGTGGTGCTGGGCCCTGCAGTCCCCCCCCTGTGGTGGTGGTGCTGGCCCTGCAGTCCCCCCCCTGTGGTGGTGGTGCTGGGCCCTGCAGTCCCCCCCTGTGGTGGTGGTGCTGGGCCCTGTAGTCCCCCCCCTGTGGTGGTGGTGCTGGGCCCTGTAGTTCCCCTCTGTGGTGGTGGTGCTGGGCCCTGTAGTCCCCCCCCCTGTGGTGGTGGTGCTGGTCCCTGTAGTCCCCCCCCTGTGGTGGTGGTGCTGGTCCCTGTATCCCCCCCCTGTGGTGGTGGTGCTGGGCCCTGCAGTCCCCCTCTGTGGTGGTGGTGCTGGGCCCTGTAGTCCTCTGTGGTGGTGCTGGTCTCTGCAGTCCCCCTGTGGCCTCCTCTATACTCACATCTGCGGACCCACTTCAGCCAGTAGTGCACGATGGTGCCGTGCTGCCGCTTGTTCTCTATGCACCAGTTGCTCAGGCTCTGGATGGATTCCATGGTGTTGGTGACTCCCTGCATCTTCCTGTCCAGTGCGGCCTCCAGGGCCCCGGCCTTACCGCTCCCGCCGCCTCCTCCTCCAGCGCCGCCGCTGCTGCCGGCCGCCATGATTCCCCCACAACACAGTGCGGCCGCCGAGGCGAGGACAGGGGGTGTGTGCGACTACAGGCCGCCCGCCATCACACACACTGACAGGCAATATGGCGGCGGAGGAGGACGCGGGACACAACGAAGAGGCTGCGTCACCGGAGACACACGAGGCGGGAGCGCGCAACCGGGACCGCGCCAAATACTGACCGAGGAGGGAGCGGGAGCGCGCGGAGGAGAGACCACACCCCCTCCACACTGCGCGACACCGAGAACACGCCCCCTCCCTACGCTGCGCCCCGCCGAGGCCACGCCCTCTCACTACGCCGCGCGACACCGAGAGGTCACGCCCCCTCACTACGCTGCGCGCGACCCTGCCAGCGAGAGGCGGGAAAGTGTGACACACAAGGACACATGTGTATATGGATATACCGTATATACCGTGTATAGAAAGATCAAAGAAAGGGAATTACAACAGCACGAAGATGTACCTTATAATAGAGCAAACACCAAGTGTTCATATTACAGTAATAAAGATGAGTGACTGTGGACTCTTTACTGTGCGGCGACGTTTCAAGCTTGAAAAAGAATACTATATCTGAAACGTCGCCGCACCATTGGCAGTAGAGAGTCCACATTCACTCATTTTTTGGTGTTTTTTTTTTCCATTTTTATTACTGTACATATATATGAGGCATCCCTGCGGCCCGGTCACCACTAATAGTGTGCAGTAAGCCCAGTCACCCACAAACACACCCCGTCCCAGAGCGAGCGGGTGTACCCAGATAGTGGGACAGCGGGGGGGGAGAACCGGTGGTGGGTGGGAAGTGAGCAGGAAGCAGGTAAGGAAAGGAGAGCCCGGGCTACAATGAGGTCTACCCCAGGGCTACAGAAAGGAGGAGGAAGTCCTGGGGGCGTTCCCGAATCAGCTGTGAGGCAGAAGGACAGGGAAGAAACAGGGACCTGGCCCTGAAGAAGGCAGGAAGACTTCAAGCTCCAACCACGGAACTCGGGGGCTACAAGCTCTCTATGACTCATGGCCAACTCCCATCACAGCACAGAGAAGGTAGCCATACTAGGGCCAGGGGACTATTCCGGTCACCCAACAAAGGCCCGTGGCTGCTGGATTGGGGCTTTGTGTGCGGAAGCGCGTGCAGGAAGGAGGAGGACAGGCAGCGCAGAGAGAGGAAAGCCCAAGCGGAGAGGAACACAAAAGAGGGAGCACTGGACATGCCTTCCTGGTTGCCATGGACCACCGAAGCCGCCACTGTACTTGCTTGTAACCTGAATTGCCTGACGAGAGAAGCCAAGTAAAGTAGGTTTGAATTCAGCATTGTGTCAGACTGTTTATTTCGCGCCTGAGGAGCGGTAGACTGAAACGCCGCGCAGGCAGCAGGAGCCTGCCTGAAGGTACCGTCACACAGGGAGATATCACCGGCGATGTTGCCGACAACTGAGGGCGTGGCCAAGTTGCGGCGACATCGCCGGAGAGTTGCCTCGTGTGACAGGGCGATAATCAGGAGAAAAATCACCTGGGAAACCTGGCAATGTTGCTGAGGCGATCATGCCTGATCGCCCTGTGTAACGCGGCAACCTGCAATGTTGCGGGCGATTCCGCCTATCTACAACATTGCGGGTTACCGCTGGCTGGGTTGCTGGGCAACCCAGCGAGCGATAGCCGCGGCAACTAGCTGGCGATATCGCCGGGACGTTGCTCCGTGTGACATCTCCCCTGCGATGTTGCCAGGGATGCGCGCTCCCGCGCATCACCGGCAACATCGCCGGGGAGATCTCCCCGTGTGACGGTACCCTGAGAGTGTCCCTGATCCAGCTTCGCAGGCAGCTCAGCCCCGCTGGCTCCCCATCACCCCAAATCACCTTAACTCCGGGTATAACTGGGCACCCACTCTTCCCGTGGGGAGCTGTATCATCATGGCTGCCAATCCATCATCCCCAGGGGTCCCAGACCACAGCAGCAGCTCCTACCAGCTGCTCTCCATGGGTGGTGTCACGACAAACTCTTTTACTTTATTTCATTTTTACTTTTTCTTTTTACCCCTATTTACAATTACCCCCTTTTTACTGACCGCCCAATAGGGGATGACGGACCGGGTCACACCACTGTGACCGCATCCTCACAGCCCCAAGGACAACGAGAGGGCCTGGTTCCGAGTACCCCACGGCCCCCGCTGGGGCGAGTCATATATATGTATATGTGGCGCCCCACCGGGTGAGCTGCCACCACAGGTCCTGCATTCCCACAGTTAGGGAGTGTAGTGCCCCTATTCTCCAGGTGCTGGGATGGTGCAGTTGAGCCCAAAACACAACACACACACAGTGACAGGCCCCTGGGACAATGGGTGGACCCAGGCCACAAAAGGGGGACAGGACAGTGTTAGAAGGGAGTCAGTAGAATGAGACCGGAAGAGTAACATCAACTGACGAGGAGCAGGGCCATATTTACAGTTAGGCACTTGTGGGCCGGTGCCTAGGGATGGAGATCACAGGGGGAAGCGCCAGGGTAGAGTTTTTTTTTTTTTATATATTTTTTTTTTACTTCTCTCCTCTCCCCAAGACTCCATATGAAAACTGGAGTCTTTGTGGGGGAGGGGGGGTGTCACCACCGGTGCAGAGCGCAGCTCCAACATTGCATTGCAGCCCGCATGTGCCCCGATGGCGCTCCTGTCACCGGTTCAGACAGGAAGCTGTTGGGAGCTGTATGGAACCCACACTTCCAGGTTCCGTACAGCTCTGTTCCTTCCTGTCCCGCAGTGGCTCCCAAGTGCTGCTGCTGCGGTATTGTGGTGGCAGTGAGATGGATCCGGAGGACAGGGAGCCGGTGGAGGTGCAGCGGGCAGAGGCGCAGCCGGCACCCCGGGGACCCGCACTCCACTGCAGCTACTGCCGGAGATCCTGGTGGAGATCTTCCCCTGCTTGCCCGGCACCGAGCTGCCGCTGCTCGCCCTGGTGTGACCAGAGGCACACAGCAGGGGATCTGTCCACACCGGGGGATCTGTCCACACCATAGGAATCTTTACTCACTCAGGTGATAGAGTAGAAGAGGAGCAGGAGGAGGGACAGAGGAGAGGAGGACAGAGGAGAGGAGGACGGGGGTGTAGGAGGAAAGAGGAGCAGCAGGAGGGACAGAGGAGATGAGGACAGAGGAGAGAAGGATGGGGTTGTAGGAGGAAAGAGGAGAAGCAGGAGGGACAGAGGAGAGGAGGATGGGGGTGCAGGAGGAGCAGCAGGAAGGACAGAGGAGAAGAGGACGGGGGTGCAGGAGGGACAGAGGAGAGGAGGATGGGAGTGCAGGAGGCGGATGGGAGTGCAGAAGAAGAGAGGAGCAGCAGGAGGGACAGAGGAGAGGACGGGGTGCAGGAGAACAGAGGAACAGCAGGAGGGACAGAGGAGATGAGGACGGGGGTGCAGGAGGGACAGAGGAGAGGAGGACGGAGGCGCAGGAGGACAGAGGAGAGGAGGACGGGGTGTAGGAGGAAAGAGGAGCAGCAGGAGGGACAGAGGAGAGGAGGACAGAGGTGCAGGAGGATAGAGGAGCAGCAGGAGGGATAGAGGAGCAGCAGGAGGGACAGAGGAGAGGAGGATGGGGGTGCAGGAGGATAGAGGAGCAGCAGGAGGGGCAGAGGAGAGGAGGACAGAGGAGAGGAGGACGGAGGTGCAAGAGGACAGACGAGCAGCAGGAGGGACAGAGGAGAGGAGGACAGGGGTGCAGAAGGACAGAGGAGCAGCAGGAGGGACAGAGGAGAGGAGGACGGGGGTGCAGGAGGACAGGAGCAGCAGGAGGGAAAGAGGAGAGGAGGACAGGGGTGCAGGAGGACAGGAGCAGCAGGAGGGACAGAGGAGAGGAGGACGGGGGTGCAGGAGGACAGGAGCAGCAGGAGGGACAGAGGAGAGGAGGACAGGGGTGCAGGAGGACTGGGCCGTGGCTGGCACTGTGTGTGGTTATAATGGCGGCTGTACCGTGTGTCTGCCTCCATGCAGCTGCCGCCACCTTCCTGTGTTGGCAGGGTGTGGCATGCTGGGAGTTGTAGTTCTCCTGCCTGTCCCAGGGGTTACTGCATGGTTTCTGGGCAGTGTGTTGGGTGCTGGGAGTTGTAGTTCTCCCAGGTGGCCGCCTGTCTGTGGACTGCCTGTCTCTTCTGGGATGTCCTCAGCTCTGTGCTGTGCACAGACAGTGTACCACCATCTCCCTAGCTCCGTGCTGTGCACAGTGTACCACCATCTCCCTAGCTCTGTGCTGTGCACAGTCAGTGTACCACCATTTCCTCAGCTCCATTCTGTGCACAGCATACCACCATGTCCCCAGTTCCGTGCTGTGCACAGACAGTGTGCCACCATGTCCTCAGCTCTGTGCTCTGCACAGACAGTGTGCCACCATGTCCTCAGCTTTGTGCTGTGCACAGACAGTGTACCACCATGTCCTCAGCTCCATGCTGTGCACAGACAGAGTACCACTGACTCATTGTGGCCGGGACTCCGGTTTAGACAGGCGTTTGCTTCTTCCTCCTTGTCACAGATGGACCGCGCTTGCCGGTAGTGGGGCCCGGTGGTACAGATCAAAAATGATGAGACGTCTTGTGGGAACAGATTAAGGGGTTAATTGTTTCGTGACGCCACCTATGAGAGTTTCGGTAACTGTACCGACGCTGCGGGGCCTCCGGGGGATGGAATGCAGCAAGATGGAACGCTCCTCACAGGCTGAGCGGTGATCCCCGGAGCCAGAAGCTGCACAAGATGTTGTGAGGCAGCTGCGGTTACCTTAGCGTGCGGATAAGCAGTTCATAAGAAGGCACGGACACTAAGTCTCTGTAACGGGTTCTTTACTGTAACCAGTAAGCAGTACATGGTATACAGGTTGTAGGTAATGGACCGGGTGGACTCAGCAATGACCAGTGTGTTCTCAGAGATCCGCGGTGTTCCTCTATTCTAACTAAGTACTGTGCCGTTGTCGCCCAGGAATACCAGATCGGGTACAGGGAGGCTGCTTGAATGCCCTATCCGGGGTATACGTTCCGGATGCTTTGGGGAGCCTTGGGTCCCTTGGTGGGTACACCGCTGGTTAGATGACTGGATTTGGCCGTGGTGGGGTGCTCCTGTAAAGCGGTCCCTCCACTCCTCTGGTTCGCATAGCAGAGCTGGACTACTGCTAGCTTCGGTACCAGCAAACCGGCTGTAGATGGGCACGGGATGATTTTGGACCCGCATGATGATGCCCGTGTGATGGTAGGGAGATGGCCGGTAGAAGGTGGCCAGGGGGCCGCACGGAACTGTGCAACCCCCTCTCCTAGGTTGCAGAGCTGGGATTCTGCAGAAGGTCTTCTACGTTGCTCTTACAATCTCCGACTCCTAACTCCTAACTGAACTAAACTTCCACTACACACTACCCTTACACTCCGCCCACCAGGACCTGATTGGCCCTCTATGCTAGGTGATGCATGCAGGGTATGGATCTCTGAGTTAACTGTGTGATTACTGGGTCAGAGAATATTGCTGCTGCATTTGTGGCTGCAATACCCTCGGGACGCACTCAGGCGGGCACCCACACTCCCCCTTGGTGAAATACGCTTGTCCCCAAGTGTCGCGCTACCCAACATTACAGAGGAATTTTATATTTTATAACAGGCATAAAAGATACACTTTTATTAACAACAGGTAAAGATTTGATTAAGATGTTGCAAGCAAAGGGAACAGGTTAACACATTCGCGGACCCGGCGGTCGGTCGGCTGTCCTTAGTTTGAGTTCAGGCTGTAGCCGCCAAGTCGCGGTGTCATTTACCAAACAGGAAGAAGTCTCTTGTAAAGTTCAAACAACAAAGTCACTTATAGAGGGCGGTGTTCCGGACCCGTATAGCGAATCACCCATCGTAGCATACATATCGCTTGTAGGTTACAACGTCCCCTCTATACAAATCACGGTTTGGATGCCCTCTTGGTAGGTGCGACTCCACATCACGACGCCCCACAAACACTTCCGTACATACACCCACCTCCCTGACAAAACCCCACCCGGTGGAAAGGTTGAATGTGCTCACCCGTCCTGTCTTGCGGAGTTCATCAGGCAATGGAGGTTAGTGGCGAGCTTCAGCGCGAGCCTGCATGTTGGCGTGCAGACGAGCCTGCCACTCCTCCCTTCGGATGCGACGTACATCTTCGTCGGAGCGGTGCGGAGTGTGGATAAAGTCACTGCGACATGTCTGTTGTTGAACGGCTTGAGTTTGGTGGGCAGTCTGGATTGGAACCCGGTTGAACGGCACTGGAGAAGGTGTTGCGGTGGCACCCGACCAACGTACCTGAGCGGATTGCTCGGCCGAAGGATCCACTGTATCTCCCCAGGCGGACCCGGTGTAGAGGTCCTCAGCGGCGCTGTGGGTCTCGTCGTCGTCATCATCCGCCTCTCCCTCAGCGATCACATCGGGCTGCTCGGCAAACGGAGATGTTGGAACGGGGTCCTCTGGGTCGATGGGCGGCTGCGCTGCAAAATTCTCCTCGGGGTCGTCTTGCAGGGCTTCCAGGCTGCCTGCCTCTTCTTCTGTTGCAGCTGGTAGCGGTGTCTCAATCCCGGTAACCAGGTAGGCCTCGGTAGTAGCAGAGGAGGCCGCTGGTTTGGGGAAGAAACAGGCGACAGTCTCGGTAGTGGTGAGACTAGTCGCGGGTTCCTCAGGGGGAACCAGGTGAATGTCCATTTCTTCTTGGGAGCGAGTTGCAAGCTCCGGCTCAAACACGGGTTCAGTTCCAGGCTTTGGAGCGGGTTGAGTTGTGGTCTCTGCCGGGATGATGCAGTCTATCGGCTCCGGAGACGAGGCGGGACAGTTGGTCGGCGTGGGCGAGGCGGTGCTGAAACTCGAGATGTCGTCCGGTCCTGGAGTGGTTGCACCCGAGCGGCTCTGCTGAATCGCACGATGTAGTCCGCTGCCCAAGTTCGCGCTCCAGCTGCGGATCGTCCACTCCACGGTTTCGATTAGTCTCGCCCGGAGGTCTTGTAGAGCTTCTTGCCAGAAGTCGGGGCTGCCGTCTATGTTGAGGACAGGACCCGGACCCGGATGACCAATTGCTGCTCTGGCCTCGGCTTCCACTTCTCGCATCAGGTCATGGAGTCTGGTACTGGTCATCTTTCTTGGAGGAACCACACCCGTCTCCACCCAGTAACTGTTCTGGTGAAGAGCTCGTGAAGGATGGTCTGACACTCCCACTTCCTTGGGGGCTTTTGTAGTCCAATGGTGGGAAAAAGTCTTTGGTCCGCCCCCATGGTTGATTCGAGCAATCAGGGCGGACAATAAGTTTGGCGCCTTTGCCTTTAGCCCTCCAATGAAGAGGGGCGGTGGCTCACCCCTGGGCTTGCACGTGGCGGATCCTCATGGCGGGGACGCCATCTTGGGCGCCATCTTGGCCCAACAGTGAAAAGGCGGGAAAAGTTCTTTTTGGGACGAACAAAGTCCAAATTGTTGAAATAAAGTCTTTTTAAGCACATAATACCCATTAAGGAATGGGCCTGCTCGCATCCTGTTCGTGACGCCATGTTCTGACTCACCGTGGCCGGGACTCCGGTTTAGACAGGCGTTTGCTTCTTCCTCCTTGTCACGGATGAACCGCGCCTGCCGGTAGTGGAGCCCGGTGGTACAGATCAAAAATGATGAGACGTCTTGTGGGAACAGATTAAGGGGTTAATTGTTTCGTGACGCCACCTATTAGAGTTTCGGTAACTGTACCGACGCTGCGGGGCCTCCGGGGGATGGAATGCTGCAAGATGGACCGCTCCCCACAGGCTGAGCGGTGATCCCCGGAGCCAGAAGCTGCACAAGATGTTGTGAGGCAGCTGCGGTTACCTTAGCATGCAGATAAGCAGTTCATAAGAAGGCACGGACACTGTAAGTCTCTGTAACGGGTTCTTTACTGTAACCAGCAGGCAATACATGGTATACAGTTTGTAGGTAGTGGACCGGGTGGACTCAGCAATGACCAGTGTGTTCTCAGAGATCCGCGGTGTTCCTCCATTCTAAGTACTGTGCCGTTGTCGCCCAGGAATACCAGATCGGGTACAGGGAGGCTGCTTGAATGCCCTGTCCAGGGTATACGTTCCGGATGCTTTGGGGAGCCTTGGGTCTCTTGGTGGGTACACCGCTGGTTAGATGACTGGATTTGGCAATGGTGGGGTGCTCCTGTAAAGCGGTCCCTCCACTCCTCTGGTTCGCATAGCAGAGCTGGACTACTGCTAGCTTCGGTACCAGCAAACCGGCTGTAGATGGGCACGGGATGATTTTGGACCCGCATGATGATGCCCGTGTGATGGTAGGGAGATTGCCGGTAGAAGGTGGCCAGGGGGCCGCACGGAACTGTGCAACCCCCTCTCCTAGGTTGCAGAGCTGGGATTCTGCAGAAGGTCTTCTACGTTGCTCTTACAATCTCCGACTCCTAACTGAACTAAACTTCCACTACACACTACCCTTACACTCCGCCCACCAGGACCTGATTGGCCCTCTATGCTAGGTGATGTATGCAGGGTATGGATCTCTGAGTTAACTGTGTGATTGCTGGGTCAGAGAATATTGCTGCTGCATTTGTGGCTGCAATACCCTCCTGTGATGCACTCGGTGCGGGGCACCACACCACCATGTCCTCAGCTCTGTGCTGTGCACAGACAGTGTACCACCATGTCCTCAGCTCTGTGCTGTGCACAGTGTACCACCATGTCCTCAGCTCTGTGCTGTGCACAGTGTACCACCATGTCCTCGGCGCTGTGCTGTGCACAGACAGTGTATCACCATGTACCCAGCTCCGTGCTGTGAACAGACAGTGCACCACCATGTCCTCAGCACTGAGGAGCCCAGATAAAGCTAAAGTAAAGAGAAAGAAAGAAAAAAAGAGCAGCTTATATTGCAAGCTCACTCTAATGGTACCTTTACACGCCGCTAACGAAGGTTAGAAACCACCGGGTGTCGGAGACAATTGTACCTTTTACCTTCAAAACACCGCGAGGTGGCGGTGTGTAATTCAGGTAGCATCGTCCTGTCTCTGTGGACACTGGTCTTTCAGCCTTGCTCAAAAACAAGCAGGTATAAACCATATGGTAGCGGCGTGTAATCGGGGCACAGGTACGTTTTTTCGACACCTAGTGATTTCCCTGGGGTGTGACAAAGCCTCAGGGATACCGCGCCCCATCAGCTATCATTGGTGGGGACTACTGTGTACCCATTGGTTGTCGCTGCATAGGGCGGCATATTTAAGGAGCTGACCAGTCACACTACACATTTGCTCTAGCGTCATGTATTAGCCAGCCTCCTGCGCTGGCTGCCCAATCATGATGTTATTGCTTTGTCCAATCACCGTACGAGCGTCTCGTAATCCACAACTCTGGCACGCCTATGTGTTGTCCCTGCTGCCCCAGGTTCGCCCATATTCCCTTGTGGTAGCGGCATGTAAATCAGGGAAGGTGCTCCACAGAAGGTAACCTGCGGCACCCGTCGGTGCTTCCAGGGATCGAAAAAACCTACTGTGGAGCACCTTGTAACAGCGTGTAATTGCGGTATCGGGTACCGTTAGGTACCGTTGAAACGCGCGCGTGCACGTGCGACACCCTGTGGTTTCTAACCTTCGGTAGCGGCGTGTAAAGGTACCATAAGAGGGAAGAGAGTAACCTGAAGGTTTGCCCCGAAGGAAGAAAACGGGTACGATCGGGGATATTATAGATACGGTCCTGACTCCCAAAGAGCCCAAAAGAGGGGAATCAGTTTTGCAGTTGGGTCCTGCGAAGAACAGTAAAAGATTCACCCGACGGGTGTGAGGGAGAGGAGACTAGGAGAAGCAGCAGGAGGTCAGATTGTCTTTATAAGATCAGACTTCAGCGCCACTGGGAGGCAAGGAAAGAAAGGCACATGAAAGGTACATAAGGAGGGATCCATCTACAGCCAGAAGTTTCAATTGCAGCATCCAGAGCATTTGTCATTATACCATCTACTGCACTGCTGAACTGTATGACTTTGGAGAAGTTTTTCAGTAAAGTTACCCGGTGAAGTGAAGTCCCGACTCTGCTGTATCCTTTCCATCGCTGCCCCGGCGGTCCAGTCCCGCCTGCGGGGACTAATCCATCCCAGCCGCAATACCATCGACCAACGGAGGACTGTGGCGGCGCTGGTGAGCATCACCAGACTCAGCAGGTGGCGTCACGACGACAATTTGTATATAATCCCTGTAAATAGCAACACCCCATTCCTTTTAGTTGAACCCCAGGGTCAAGGCCTCGGGCAAGCCACCCGTGACATCCCACACAGACCCAGAAGCTGCCTAAGAGCTGAGTACCCGAGACCTGGGTGCGCGTCACGTACCCTAATAATAAAATCCATATAGTAATCCTACAATGTCTGCTGGACATGGTATGGGGAGGGTTTATGGCTCAGTTAGTACACACCATACTTCTTGTTATTAACCAGTTAATGCTCTCTTGTCCACCGCACTGCAGTGTCAAAAGAGGAAGACAGCGAGACCAGCAGCAACATGGCATCAGAGAGCCCCTGACCTCGAAATAGAAGATCCTCAGATCCCGGTATTGTGACATAATATAAGAATAATATTTTTTGCATTTATATTACACTATGAACTCCACAGCACTTTACATACATCATCAACACTGTCCCATTGGGGCTCACAATGTAAACATCCTATCAGTATAGGTACCTTTACACACAGCTACATTTGTAGCTTGTCACCAGGTAACTTACAGGTTGCAGTGAAATCATGGATACATGATTCCATTTGTACACAGCAACAAGATAGAACCATGTATCCATGATTTCACTGCAACCAGTAAGTTACCTGGTGACAAGCTACAAATGTAGCCGTGTGTAAAGGTACCCTATGTCTCTGTAGTGTGGTTGGACAAACCTTTTATATGTACTACATGAAGAAACATGGGGGGAGAAGCTACATGAAGCTTGGGGGGATGGCCGCGACTAGGGGGAAGATTGTCCGTGACAGGAGGGGGGGCCGCAACGGGGGGAAAGAAGCAGTGATGGGGGTAGGGGCCGCAATGGGGAGGAGGAGCCATGATGGGGGGGGGGCAACTGCTGTCAGTGCCTAGGGCAGCAGGAACTCCAAATACGTCACTGACGAGGAGTGGTAGTCGGGAGTGTAGAGGCAGTGTGGTGCTGACTCCCGCGCGTTGAAGCTACACCACCATGCTCGTCCGCAGGAGCGAGAAAACTGACTGGTAGAGATGAAGAAGAACTCGTAGGGTGCGGAGAAGTCACTGAACACCTGTGTGCTTGAATCTAATGATGTAAAACAAAAAGGAAAAGGGGCGCAAATGTGTAGGATCCCCTTATTAAAAACGTCTAAGTGGCGTGGATAGGTGGCCACTCACCTTATCGGGTTGTGCAATTCCTGCACAACCCGGTTTAACAGCCTCCGCCGCCAGCTGTATATGCAATGCCTCTCCGCTCTCCTCTCTCCTGTTCAAGGCAGATTGTTTGTGCTGTTCCTGAGCTGCTCCAGCCGCCAGTCCCTCAAAAAGGGAATAGTTTTCATGCAAAAAATAGTAATGGCGGTCTAATTAGGAGCGCTCTAAGGAACAAGCAGACATGTAAGATGTTTTCATAAATGTCAAACCTATTATTAACTTCTTAGCTCCCTCACAGCTCCACTACGCGTTTCAACTGCATACAAACAGTCTTCATCAGGTGGGTGACACCACCTGATGACTGTTTGTATGCAGTTGAAACGCGTAGTGGAGCTGTGAGGGGAGCTAAGAAGTTAATAAAAGGTTTGACATTTATGAAAACATCTTACATGTCTGCTTGTTCCTTAGAGCGCTCCTAATTAGACCGCCATTACTATTTTTTGCTTGAATCTAATGAGACAGAGGGGTTGGTGGACGATACAGGGACCCAGGCCCTGCAAACGGTGTGGAAGCTGCATGCCCACGCCATAAACGCGGAGACCCCAGACTTCTAAAGGGAGCTGTGGCTGTGGCGCCCCATTAAGAGTGCGTCACAAAAGGGTACTGCACCCCTGACTGAAAGTGCCATATCCTTTGCTTTGGTGATGAGTAGAATAAGCCTGAAGCTCCAGCACCACATGCAAACACTTAGTCATAGAGGACCAATTAGACACCCGTTACCAGGGTAACCGGTCCTGGTGGGAGGAGAAGCTAGGTTATAAAGCAGTGGGGAAAGCAGCAAGGAGTTAGTCAAGGCGAGTTAGTGAAAGGAGCACAGAGAAAGAGTGAAAGAAGCGGGAAGAGAAGCTGCAGATGAAGCAGAGTTGGAGAAGCTACAGAAGAGCAGAGAGAAGCTAACGGGGAGGGCACCTCAACCTGGTGACCCAGAAGAGAAAGGGGCCAAGAACAGAACAGGTAACCAAATATCTTAGCCCAGTCCAAACCCAGAGTACCGGCTCCGAAGTGGCTCAGCCAGCTCCATCCCTGAAACACAAACCCGGAGTAGTCGATTACTTTATAGGAGTACGACCCAACCGCCTGACACCAAGAACTGTCCTCACCAGAAGCGCTAAGCAGAGTTGGGGTCTCCTTGGAGAGATAAGGGGATCTCATATATCTCGACGGGCCTGGTCTATCAAGCAGGATCCATGCAGGGCAGCAGAGCAAGGGACAGTGAGTGTGATAGAGAAGAAACACCAGTGGGAGCTTCAGAGGGACACTGATCATTGCCAGAACCACTCGGTCCACTACTCTGCAACAGGAACTGCATTACCCTGTAACCCTGTACAATACCGAAGTAAAATATCCGTTCAGAGTGAGCAACGTGTCAGTGATTTCTTCCTTGAACTGTGATTTACCTGCCTTGCTCCAGTGACTGTGCTTCCATACTCCACCATCCATTCCTACTTCCAACACCCCGGGGACCCCGCTCCTCCTGTAGGGAGCTACTCCATCTTGCTGCCGCCCATCACCCCGGAGGTTCCCGCAGTGGCAGTGCCATCACCGGGACCTACAGGTGGCGTCATGAACAAACTTTCTTTTATTTTTCTTTTATTTTCCTCTTTTTATTGACCACCAGGGCCACAACCTCAGGCACCGCCACCCGTGACCTCCAGACTATGCCTGAGATCTGAGTCCCCTGGCCTGGGTAAGTCATGGTCAAACACCCAACACATCTTGGGGAAAGTGGCCGAACTAGGGAGCAGATCCTGGGAGAGTGACCTAATGGTGCCCGGGACCTACAAGCACGCATGGCCACTGGTACTTGAGCTCTGTGCGTTGGAGAGCGTTGAGAGCCTGGGAAGCAGAGTGAGGATACGCTTGCCTCAGAGGAGAACTACCCCTTATAGCACTGAGAGAAACCCACCAGAGACTGAGACGCCAAGGAAGGAAATTACAAAATATAAAGAGGGGGGGGAAGTTATCCCTGAGGAAGACGCCGGGAGTGGCGTTGAAACGCGTTGGAGGAATAAAGAGGATGGAAAGCTATTTGGCTCCTTGGTGAGTTATTTGAACACAGAAGCAGCGCGGACCGTGACACACCATCTTTTTTCCCATCACCTTCAAGGAAGGAAATTAGGGGCACCAACCGTGGCATGACTGCACTAACCCGGCTCTAGAGAAAGAGCGAACCGGAGACTGGCTGGTGTGTGCTCGGCGGCCATGTTTAACACCTGAGTAAAAGTAAAGGAATTGAAGCTGTGGTGGGAGAGACTTTTATTCGTGGCACCATCGGCCGCAGAGGCCGCCCGAAACACCGAGAGTACTGTGAACTGAGTGAATAACTGCCAAGGTACGAGTCGGGGAAACCACTTCACTGCCCTGGGCAATGCGCTCCGCCTGCAGGGAGCAGGACTATCTAAGCTGCTGGTCATCATCCCTAGAGGTTCTGCAGCAGTGGCGGCCCCCCTGGCCGCATACCACAGGTGGCGTCACGAATATCCCTTTTATCCCCTCAGACCTAACATCACCCCGGTTTATTTAAATGACACCGCCAGGGTCACGGGAAGAGAACCGAAGAAGAGGTGAAGTAGAACAACGAGTAACCGCCCGGTTCCCGAGTCTTCCCCGGCCCTGGAGTGGGCGTGACATATATGTGGAGCCCCTCGGGATGGGGTACTCGGTGCCGGACCGGGGTGCTGCTGGGTGATGTCACGGCGGTCCTGGTCCGGCCCGTGTCCCGGGCCCGCACAATAAAATGGGGGGTTATTTACAGTGGATTTGTCACTCATGACGCCACCCACTATATGCGGCCAGTAATGGGGCCGCCGCTGCTGCAGAACCTCCGGGGATGATGGGTTAGCAGCTTGGATGGAATAGTTCCTGTAAGCAGAACTGGGTTCCCCGGGGCAGTGGTAGAGGTAGTTAAAGTCTGTGAGGATGTTATTGATGCTGCAGGAGAGTAGGAGTAGCAATAGAGATGATAAGAGTAGAGGCAAGTGGGGCTTCAGCATAAGGATGACACACACTCACGGTTTCTGTTGTTCTTCAAGTCTTTACTGGCAGATGGTATTACACAGTATTGTCCACGGAGTCTGTACCAGGTTGCTCTCACCCTGACCGGGTCCTTGGCTTCCTACTTAAACGCTGTGTGTGGCCCTGCTGCTGCTTGTAGCTATACTGCTGGCCCTGTCTCTGCTCACAGGTACCAATATGCTGGGCAACTTGAGTCCTCTGTGTCACTGACTCCTTCGTGTTGCTTTGCTATGGTGTGGTGAAGATGGTGGACCTTCACTATGCCGGTGTTTACTGTCCTGTCTGTCTCAGGCACAGCCTCGGATCCGGTATCCGTCTTAGGGCCCTTTCACATCTGCGTTTTTTGAAATTCGCGGCAGATGCGGTGAAAAAAACGCATCTGCCGCATAAGGGCCCTTTCACATCAGCGTTTTTCGTAATTCGCGGCAGATGCGGTGAAAAAACCGCATCTGCCGCGTTTGCCGCATAAGGGCCCTTTCACATCAGCGTTTTTTTAAATTTGCGGCAGATGCGGTGAAAAAACCGCATCTGCCGCAACTGCCGCATAACGGTTCCACTTGCGGCACGGTTGCGGTTTTTTCCATAGGAAGTATAGGGGGACTTGCGGCAGATGCGGCAAGTGCGGTATTGCACTTGCGGCAGGTGCGGCAGAGAAAAAAACCGCGGCTTACTGCGGTTTTTTTCTCTGCCGCACCTGCCGCAAGTGCAATACCGCACTTGCCGCATCTGCCGCAAGTCCCCCTATACTTCCTATGGAAAAAACCGCAACCGTGCCGCAAGTGGAACCGTTATGCGGCAGTTGCGGCAGATGCGGTTTTTTCACCGCATCTGCCGCAAATTTAAAAAAACGCTGATGTGAAAGGGCCCTAACTGTTCCACTTGCGGCGCGGTTGCGGTTTTTCCCATAGAAAGTATAGGGGGACTTGCGGCAGGTGCGGCAAGTGCGGTTTTGCACTTGCGGCAGGTGCGGCCGCGAAAATAACCGCGGCTGACCGCGGTTTTTTTCGCTGCCGGCCTGCCGCACCTGCCGCAAGTCCCCCTATACATTTTGTATGGGAAAAACCGCAACCGCGCCGCAAGTGTATCGGTTATGCGGCAAACGCGGCAGATGCGTTTTTTTCACCGCATCTGCCGCGAATTTAAAAAAACGCTGATGTGAAAGGGCCCTTAAGCGTCTCCCTGGGATCAAGCTTTAGGGGTAACTCTGTTAATCTGTCTCCTTTCCTCAGACCTCTCAGGACCTCCACTGACACTTGGCTCAGCTCCTGAGGTAAAACTCAACTGCAGACTCTCCTCTGAACTGAACTAACTGTCACTCTTGTTTTGTGGTAAACAACTTTAGCTCCTCCCACTAGTGCAGGTGTCAGCTAAGCTCCTCCCACTTTCTAGTGTAGTGTTGTGTGGGGATTAAACCTGTGTTGTTTCTGTGGCATATTAATTAACCCTTGGGGTGCCACATATACACGCCTCTACTGAGGAAACACAGGGTATATACACCTCCACTGAGGGGACACAGAAGTATATACACCTCTACTGAGGGGACACAGGTATATACACCTCTACTTGTAGGGACACAGAGGTATATACACCTGTACTTGTGGGGACACAGAGGTATATACACCTCTACTGAGGGGACATGGGTGTATATACACCTCCACTAAGGGGACACAGGGTGATATAAACCTCAATACTGAGGCGACATTGGGGTATATATATGGCGCTACACCTGGTTGGCCACCACCAGAGGTACTGCACTCCTCCATTAGGGTGGAAACACACTATCCTGGAATCCTGGAATAAACCCACATATATTTTTTTTTATATACTTTAACGTCTTTTCTCATTATTACGCACATGATGATAAGTCCTTAAATATACCGTATATACTCGTGTATAAGCAGAGTTATTCAACACAAAAAATGTGCTGAAAAGTCCCCCCCTCGGCTTATACACGAGTCATAGGTGTATACAGTATACAGGGCCGCCCCTTGCTGCCGCACACCTGTAAAGTAATAGATCATTATACTTATCGCTGTCGCCGCCGCCACTCTGACACCGCGCTCCTCCAAGTCTTCACGCTTCTTCCTCCGGCGCACAGACAATGACGTCATTGCCTGCGCCCGCTGGAGGAGGAAGCATGAAGACCCGGAGGAGCGTGGTGTCAGAGCGGCGGCGGCGACAGGGATAAGTATAATGATGTATTACTTTACAGGTGTGCGGCAGCAAGGGGGGGGCGCCTGTATACCACTGGGGCCTGTATATACCCCTGGGGCCTGTATACCACTGGGGCCTGTATACCACTGGGGCTGCTGTATATACTGCTGGGGCCTGTATATACCACTGGGGAGGCTGCTGTAATACTGCTGGGGCCTGTATATACCACTGGGGAGGCTGCTGTATACCACGTATACTACTGGGGCTGCTGTATATACTGCTGGGGCCTGTATATACCATTGGGGAGGCTGCTGTATATACTGCTGGGGCCTGTATATACCACTGGGGAGGCTGCTGTATACTACCACTGGGGAGGCTACTGTATACTACACCACTGGGGGGGCCTGTATACCTGTGCTGGGGTCCACCCTCGGCTAATACACAAGTCAATAGGTTTTCCCAGGTTTTGGGGGCAAAAGTAGGGGGGTCGGCTTATACACGGGTCGGCTTATACACGAGTATATACAGATAAACTGAATATGACGGTATGTAACTGTGGCACCCCTGCAGGGGATTGACACAGGTTCCACCGGTGCAAGGAGGGATTTACACCTTGGTTAACACAGCACACACCACCTTCCACCCCAGACCTGAAGGGGGAGCTCTACTGGCTGCATTAAGTCAGTTCCCCTTTAAGAACATCCAGGCCTGAGGGGAGGAGTTAGTCAGTCCCTGTAGTTTCAGTTCAGTTCCTGTGTGGAGAGAGAAGAGAGAGGAGACAGAGGAGCTGGTAGCTGGTAGAGATCCAGGCCCAGGACCAAGGTCCACTGACCGCTGTGCGCACCCTAGGGAAAGGGTCGGAGGCAATTGGAAAAGCAGAGAACTAAGAAAAGGGAACAAGATAATACAGCCCTTTAGTACACCCGGACACTGGAGTCCGACGCTGCCAGCATTCAGAGCTACAGCAAAAGTCCGGGAGACTCAGGAGGAGTTCAGCCCTGAGGAGAACAAAGTAAGAGACACTAAACTGACCAAGTACAGGACCAGGGGCCACAAGAGGAACAGGGACCCCGCAGAAGGACCTCATTGCCAGTTTAGGACAAAGCCCAGAGAGGGAGAAGAAGCGGTGGGTTCAGGCTCAGGCAGGACTCATCCCAACCAGAGAGCACAGACACAGAGGAGGCCTCATAACTTTCCAAGGTGGAAGTCCCAAGTTGCATTGGGTAGCTGGTTACTGCTTTGGACTATACCTGTTACCCTGTCATCAGTAAAAGGTACAAAAACAACAATCCCTGTGTGTGTGTGTGCCTGTCTAAATTCCGCAATTCACCGCTGTGTCAGCAAAGACTTAACTACTACTCCCCTCATCCATCTCCGCTGCCCTGAGGTAAAGCTCCACCTGTGGGGAGCTGTATCACACTCTGCTACACCCACCATCACCTCAGCGGCCGGCTTGCAGCGCCGGTACCATATTGCCGGGAACTACAGGTGGTGTCACGTTCAATTGTAAATATCCCCTTACCCCCCACCATTCCCCGCCATTGAGGGTCCAGGGCACGGGACCGGGGATCGACCAGCCGTGATCCCCCCATCAAAGCCGCCATCTGCCCCAGTACCCAAGTACCCCATACCTTGTCGACCACCTCACACCCTCTACACTGAGGGGACATGGGGGTATATGGACAGGGAGACACAGTCACAGCATACAGTGTGTGTGCACAAGGCCTGGACCAGTGTACAGGACATGTGCACAAAATGCAGCATGGACCCTAAAAGACCATGGTGGCCTCAAGATACCTTTGTGCACAGCATAATGCTATGTGCAACTGCCCTGTAGTTAAACGTAAAGACAGACACAGGTAGTTCTCATCAGATTTTTTATATCAAATGTGTGCACAAAACCAAAAAGATACAACAACATACATAATAAAACAACAAATGTTCACATCACACAAAGAATACAAATGTCAACTCAATCAATGGCCATAAGAACCAAAAACAAACCAATTCATATTTTTAATTTTGTTTCCAAAACATCGAAACATATTACAAACCAACACAAACATACACCTCCTGGTGCTGCCACACTGGTGACTATACCCTCCTCCTGCTGGTGGCGCCTGACAACCCCAGCCACCCTACACCTGTTCTTGCTGCCAGGCCACTGCCCCAGGGCCATTGAAGTAGCAGCAGTAGCTGTCCCTGCTGCTCCTGGCATCCTGCTGACTCAGACCCTGGCTTAGCGGCTGGAGTGGCACCAGACCAGGGTCGGTTGCATGCCACGCCCCGTGACTTCCCCTGTTGTGGAGTCCACTGAATCCACATAACTTGTCGGCGTGTATGATGCAGTATCCCTACAACGCAGGAAGTTATGCAGCACACAGCAGGCCAGCACTACTATACCTATAGATTCCAGTTTCATATGCAGACGTGTATGAAACACGCGGAATCTATTGGCCATGATCCCGAACACATTTTCAACCACACGGCGGGCCTGGGATAGCCGGTAATTGAAAATGTGTTGCTCACAAGTAACAGTCCTCTGGAGATATGGCCGAAGTAGGTGAGCATGAAGTGGAAATGCTTCATCCCCCACAAACGCAAAGTTTAGATGACCGGTTGTGTCATCATTTGAGGGCAAGTTCAGCCCACCTCTCCTCAGGTCTTGCCCAAAGGAGCTGTGTCCAAAAACACCCCCATCTGAGACACGCCTGTTCATGCCAACATCCACGTACAGGAACTCCTAGTGAGTATCGATGAGGGCCAGGAGGACACGCTAAAATACCCTTTATGGTACCTTTACACGCCGCTACCGAAGGTTAGAAACCACCGGGTGTCGCACGTGCACGAGCACGTTTCAACGGTTCCTAACGGTACCTGATACCGCAATTACACGCCGCTACAAGGTGCTCCACAGAAGATTTTTCAATCCCTGGAAGCACCGACAGGTGCCGCAGGTTACCTTCTGTAGAGCACCTTCCCTCATTTACATGCCGCTACAACAAGGGAATATGGGCGGACCTGGGGCAGCAGGGACAACACATAGGCGTGCCAGAGTTGTGGACTACGATATGCTCGTACGGTGATTGGACAATGCAAAAGTATCATGATTGGCCAGCCAGCGCAGGACGGCAAGCTAATACATGATGCTATTGCAATTGTGTAGTGTGACTGGTCATCTCCTTAAATATGCCGCCCTATGCAGGGACAACCAATCGTAACGCAAGAGCTTCCACCAATGATCGCTGAAGGGGGGCGGTATCCCGGAGGCTGTGTTACGCCCCAGGGAGTTCACTAGGTGACGAAAATACCTTCCTGTTCCTCGATTACACGCCGCTACCATAAGGTTTATACCTACCTGTTTTGAGCACGGCTGGGAAACAGGTATCCAAATTGACCGGTGGCAACAACCTGAATTACACGCCGCTACCTCGCGGTGTTTTGACGGTACAAGGTACAATTGTCTCCAACACCTGGTGGTTTCTAACCTTCGGTAGCAGCGTGTAAAGGTACCATTATAGTTGTAATAAAAGGACCCCGTGTTGGGGGGTTGCGTGATCCTCACGTGCTTACCATCCAAAGCCCCACCGCAGTTTGGAAATTGCCAGCGTTCCGCAAAACCAATGCCAACGTTCATCCATTCTGCAGTAATTGTTGGGAAACGCATGTAGGATGGCTGCAGGCAACTCCAGATGGCCTCACACATCTCGGGTATGAGGTGGCTCAGCAGTGGCCGTGAGACTGCTGCAGAGTATTGCATGTCCGTCATCGAACGACCTGTTGCCAGGAAGCGCAGACTCACAGCCAAATGCTCCTCAGGTGGCACAGCTCTACGCATCACAGCGTCCTGACGGCCTATCCATGGGCGAATGCGTTCCAACAGGAACTTGAAGGTGTCATCGGACATACGGAGATAGTTCCTGAAGTCATGCGGATTCCTGTCCTCCAGCTGACGGACCAGCTGCATATGGTTTAGGCCCTTTGCCGAAGCCACTCACGACACCACACACGCCGTGGTCTATGAGCCCGCAATCCATCAGCTCTCTCCTCCAGCCACAAGTCCTCCTCCAACAATGCTAGAGCCACGAGAAGCCTCTGTTCACTGTCCATGATAAGCTGACAAACAAACCCCTGGAAAAAAAAAAAAGAATATTCTCAGACCCAACAAACATGTCAAGACGCACCAAAACCCAACAATAAATACTTCCCTACACACCTGCTAGCCATAAAGGCACCTATAACATGCCTCCCATTCCCAGCCCATCCCCCTTTCAAATTGGCACCATTCTGACTTCATACAATAATAACATTTAGGAACATACAGACAAAAATAGTCGGTTCCCCACCATCACGTACCTCAAGTTACACATGGACCTCCCCAACATACATTATTTCAAATAAAAAAACAATATCTAAACCCATCATCTCTATGTAGTCAAACAAGGAGTAAAACAAATCAACCAAGATGGGCCCTGAATTTTCATTTTTTTGGCCCCCCCCCAAACCATATTGGCAACACGTACCACATGCATGGGCCATAGCCATAGCCATATCAAGGCTTCATGAAACACCGCTTGATTGACCATGAGCAAAAAACAGCCATGCTTAGTGATGGGCGAGTCCTAAATTACTCGGAATCGCTTGACTCTAGCGAGTCCGAGCCCGGGACTCGCTACTCGTTGCGTGTCTAGCGAGTCCAATGTTAATGAATGGGGAAGCGAGTAATAGCGAGTAGTGTGAGATTTACAAATCGCAGATGTGTCTCAGAAAGTGCTCGTGTGGCACCCCAAGGGTTAATATGCCACAGAAACAACACAGGTTTAATCCCCACACAACACTACACTAGAAAGTGGGAGGAGCTTAGCTGGCACCTGCACTAGTGGGAGGAGCTAAAGTTGTTTACCACAAAACAAGAGTGACAGTTAGTTCAGTTCAGAGGAGAGTCTGCAGTGGAGTTTACCTCAGGAGCTGAGCCAAGTGTCAGTGGAGGTCCTGAGAGGTCTGAGGAAAGGAGACAGATTAACAGAGGAACATACCCGGGATAAAGAGTTACCCCTAAAGCTTGATCCCGGGAGGCGCTCAAGACGGATACCGGATCCGAGGCTGTGCCTGAGACAGACAGGACAGTAAACACCGGCATAGTGAAGGTCCACCATCTTCACAGCACCATAGCAAAGCAACACGGAGGAGTCAGTGACACAGAGGACTCAAGTTGCCCAGCATATTGGTACCCGTGAGCAGAGATAGGGCCGGCAGCATAGCTACAAGCAGCAGCAGGGCCACACACAGCGTTTAAGTAGGAAGCCAAGGACCCGGTCAGGGTGAGAGCAACCTGGTACAGACTCCGTGGACAATATTGTGTAATACCATCTGCCAGTAAAGACTTGAAGAACAACAGAAACCGTGAGTGTGTGTGTCATCCTTATGCTGAAGCCCCACTTGCCCTCATAGACTGCCATTGTCTCTACTCTTATCATCTCTACTGCTACCCCTACTCTCCTGCAGCATCAATAACATCCTCACAGACTTTAACTACCTCTACCACTGCCCCGGGGAACCCAGTTCTGCCCACAGGAACTATTCCATCCAAGCTGCTAACCCATCATCCCCGGAGGTTCTGCAGCAGCGGCGGCCCCATTACTGGCCGCATATAGTGGGTGGCGTCACGAGTGACAAATCCCCTGTAAATAACCCCCCATTTTATTGTGCGGGCCCGGGACACGGTCCGGACCAGGACCGCCGTGACATCCCCCAGCAGCACCCTGGTCCGGCACCGAGTGCCCCGTCCCGAGTGGGCTCCACACTCGCATTGCCGTTTTGGAAACCCCACTTGCAACAGTGTTTTGCCACCGAGATGGAGTTAGGTGGTACTGATTACTTATGGGATCCATATTGTGATAACTGATTACTTATGGGGATCCATATTGTGAAATTTTTCTGTATGGTATATTGGACCCCATAGGTAAAACGTATGTATTTATTCTATATATATATACTACTGTAACCAGTTTTGGGCAATTGGCAATGAGGTTTTCAATGGTATATTATTATCATATGAATTGTTATGGCTATATTTGGCTATTTTAAGTGTTTTTATCTTTCTGTGTGATCATTTTTTGTCTGTGTGTGTTTTTTTGATATGTAATAAACTTTGCTAAATACTTTTGATTAATTTTGGAGGTTGTATCGCTTTCTTGGACCTTTTCTTGCCAATTTTCTGTGGTGCTATAGGCGTCACCTGCTGGCGGGTTAAGTGCGTGCTAACACTTGGCAGTGAAGCAGCACACTAGTCCCTGCAAAAATTATTAAGTGTGCACAAGTAGTCGCACAAGTAGGTGGCGTACGTGCTATTTGCAGCTAGGAGAACAGCAACGCACTGGTCTGCCACAGAGAAAAGAAAACTGAAGGGGTTATTATGACCCAAAATCTATCAGGTGCAAAAATATAGGAAATAGTACCTCAGCTAAGCCTCTCACTTCAGCTATTAGGATAGCTGAGTGAGTAACCTAAGCTATGAGGTCGGTCCTGTGTGCACTGTAAGGCTGCACCTCCCTTCCTGCCTGCCTGCAGTCCTCTACACAGTACTCCTCTGTCCTCCTGGTAGCTCTCACAAGAGCTGTTTGGGTTAAATATAAAGAATTTTTAAGTTTCCCTACACTGACTGACACTCCCTATGATCTGCTCCAGCATCTACCTCACCCTGCACTAGGTCAGATCTCACAGCAATGTGGAGAAAATGGCGGTGGCAAGGCTTATATACAGCCTCGCCTCTCATACATGACATAGGCATCACGATGGACAGAAGCCAATCATAGTCCTGCCACAACCAACATGGCTGTGGCATTACTGAATATGATTGGCTAACATGCTTGTCCATCGTCACAAGTTTTCTGACCTAACACGCTAGGCTGTCTCGGAAGCTTTGTTGGAACATAACAGATTCTGTATTCGCGAGTCCCGAATACAGTATACAGGACTCGGATTCGTAGACTCGCTCAGACTCGCTGCCGACAGCGGGTATCCGTGAAGCGGTGCGATTGTTTAAACGATTTGGGGAATTCAAGCTACATAGCGATGTGATATAGCGAGTCTTGCGAGTGAGAAAAAGTAAACTCTGACAAAACTAGGATTGCCATTGACTTGCATTGGACTCGTTACTGTGCGAGTAATTGCTGGGAAACTCGCCGAGTACCGAGTCCTGCGAGTCCCTTACTACTCGCCGAGTAACGAGTTCTAGCGAGTAGACTCGCCCATCCCTAGCCATGCTCTCTTGAAAAGGCAGGATACTCTCCATCACACATTACCAACCAGAAGCTGTCACCAGAAGCACAACTTGTGTGTGCAAGTCAGGAGAAAATCATGATCAGTGTTGATGTAGGCAAAACTACAGCACTGACGCAACTTGGGTACACATTCCAGATTTGACACTATAAAATGGAGGGACAATGATGAGGGTACATCCTCCATTGTGTCAACATGCATACACTTGGCCTTGCACAGCACAGCAATGTCATCCATTCGGCGTATGTACTGCACACACCTGGAGGGGTGTTGTGCTGACAAACACTGTTGTGTTGTTTTAAAAAACCTTGTCTCAGCACAAAACACACTCAGCCATCATAGAAGGGACGTGTGATCAGCAGTACTTACCCAATGACTTTGGCCAACTAGCTTCACAATGCTCTGGCATTGCAGGTTTTTATATCGTAAGCAGCCAATCACAGCGCATCTGCGTCATCCAATACATGCACCCGTGTCGGCGTGGCCACGCCCAACTCCTGTGATTTGCTGGCTCTTTTGCGTTATGATTGGTTGGTGGCTGTTATAAAGATGGCGAGATTATAGCACTTGTGTGTCCACAAACCATATGAAATATTGTGGTAGCATCTCTCCAAGCACAGTCTGCTGCTCAGACGGTAGGTATAGCAATGTGCATGGCTTGATCATCTCTAAAGTACTGATGTTTTTAGGGTAGCACTACCTATTGGCCCATATGTAATGTTTTTACCAACGCTGTTGTCCATGTTCCGTTGTATGGAAGTTTATTGTGAGGTTTATGTCCCCAAGGGACGCCCCTCAATGTAAGCATTGACACATCATGTGGCCCTACATACGAGACCTGGGCTTTGTATTTTTGCCCGCTATTATGTTTTATGTGTCAAACACCTCCTCAACGTCATATCTAATTAGACAACAATAAATAGTACTTAACAACTGTTTTGCTGTGCCTACATAGTGCCCATGCTAATACAGGTGTACCTACACAAACTTATATACATTGGTCCATGTAGCAGTGACGAGCCCCAGGCCCTGGGGTACTCGGTATCAGTCTCGGTGGGTGCTTTCGCAAGGATGTCACGGGTGGCAGCGCCTGAGCCCGTGGCCTGGGTGACACTTTAATAAGGGGTGTATGTACAGGGGATTAGAGTTTGTCATGTGACGCCACCTGTAGTACGTGGTGATGGGTCATCAGCGCCACCACAGTCCTCCGGAGGTCGATGGTAATGCGGCTGAGATGACTAAGCTCCCTACAGGCGGAGCTGGTCCTCCGAGGCAGCATTCCTGTAAGCAAACAGGTTGACGGAGATAACCACACACAGGCAAAGTCACTTCCTCCCGGGTACTTTACTGTAAAAGTTCAGCAGCAAAATACAGAGTCCACAGTTCAGTGAGTTGTTAATCAAACAGGTAGCTCTACGGGTGGCTGCAAGTGGATGCCAGGTGGTATGGTGGAACCCGTGGTAAACCTTAGTTGACAAACCCGTGTCCTTTATTCCCCGCCTAGGATGAGTCTATACCCAATGGCTCCGTGTAGGTAGACTTGGGGCTCCCCTCCCTCGTGGTGAGGAAGCAGGCAGACTGCTCCATCTGGCAGGTATGGGTCCCACACACCAACCTAGGGTCCACTTGCAGCTGGGGAAATTACACCTCTTTTACGGGTGCAATACCCCTCTGTGACGCCTGACTAGGTGGGGCGCCACAGCAGCCGTTGCCATAGCTACATGTGGAAGTGGCCTTGAGCATGGGTCAGCATATCTATCCACATTAAACAATGTGCGGCTTCTGTGCACTCATATGCCGTAATTAAGCAATGTTGTGTAGCTGTTGCCATAATGTGGCCATTATTCTTGTTTCATCGTAACATCATATGTACGTGTATGTTTGTTTGTGACGTGGCCTGTGCTTATGTTGAAGATGGGGGACAATCAGGATTTTGTCCGGGCCTTGCTTGCTATGTACCAGGACCATTAATGCCTGTGGCGCCTGCAGTCACCTGATTATAAGAACAACCAGGTGAAGGATGTGGCCTATGGCCATCTTGTCTCCCTCTCCCAACAGCACCATCCTGGGGAGAGGTGGGACAAGAACAAGGTCAAAGTCAAACTCAAACACCTGCGCACCATATTCCGAAAGGTGTACAACCGGGTCCAGAGGTCCCAGCACTCTGGGATGGGAAGTGAGGAGGTACATGTGCCACAACTGTGGTTTTATGACCTCCTCACTTCCACTCTGGACCAGGTTGTCCCTCAATGAATTCGGGGCAACAGGGTGTTTGAGGAGGCCACATCCGATGCCACAGCACCGTCACAGGAGGTACGTGTACTGAATATTGTTGTGTCTGCTTAGCCTTTGGTGCTTGTACTCACTTGTTCTTTTGAGAAGCAGCTGCAACTACAATCCTGTTGGTGTATTCTTCCAAATCATTTGTTTGTGTTGATGGGTCACACACTAGCCTCCTATTTTGGCTTGTAGTTGGTTGTAGGGCCACATCACTTACCATCTTAGATCCTCAGGTGAGTTGACTGCTTCATCGGAGGCCGAAGTTATGCTCCCCAAAGGACGCTGTGGACCCAGCCGCTAGGATGGTAATTTGGATTGGAACAGCCTCCTACCTACCAGCATCCGCGACATCTCTTGATTAGCACATGGACCGGCTAATTAAAAGAGGATAGCAGAAAATCGGGGAAGTTCACAAGATTTCCATCCACCCTATTTTATTTTTTCGAATGTTTTAAGGCCTCCAATCAGCTCAGCGCCTATAGGAGGGGTACAGCGATGATCAGGAGTGGGCAACACTTGGTTTCATGACATATTCCCTTATGTAATGCCTGAAAAAAGGAATTTTACAGGTAAGTGGAAAAAAATCCTGAAAGCAGAAATAACAGGTTATTTTAAAAACATAGGTTCGGTATGTTGTTAGCCAGTCAAAAAAATATTGATTGCTCTGAGTGAGAGAAACAAAATAATAATCTTGTAGTTGTGATACCTTTTTATGTCTTTTTATACAGGACACTACGGACCTTTTAAATAAGCTATCTACAATAGGTCCCCTCCCCAAGAGCACCATCTTAGCCACCATGGATGTAGAATGCCTATATTCTAACATCCCACCACCTGCTGACTGTTTCTTGAAGTCAATGGGATCCCTTCTGAATCAGTACTAAGACTCACCAGATTTATCCTCACACACGTTTCCTCTTTTGGTGAGAAACTGTATTTACAACACACCGGAACCCCCATGGGAAGCAAAATGGCCTCTCAGTATGCTAACCTTTTTATGGCAAAGCTGGAAAATGACTTTTTAGCCTCCTCCTCCATCAAACTCTTGGCTTACTTCAGTTACATTGATGACATTTTAATAATCTGGACTGAGTCTGAACATGAACCTCTAAAAATTTATGACAATTTCAACAAATTTCATCCCACCACAAACTTGACACTGGACCACTTAAAAACAGAACTTTCTAGATACCACCATAAAATCTTTAAATGGTTCACTCCAGACATCGGTGTATCGGAAACCGATTGACCATCCCACATACCTCAGATGGGAGAGTCTCCACCTGAAACACATTAAAAAGTTCATTGTCTACAGCCAGGCCCTCAGATAAAACTGTATCTGCTCCAACTTAACGGACAATGATAAACACTTAACCCATGTAAAAAAAAAAGGGATTTTTGTGTGTACTCACCGTAAAATCCTTTTCTCTGAGCCTCTATTGGGGGACACAGGACCATGGGTGTTATGCTGCTGTCATTAGAAGGCTGACACTAAGTGAATATAAAAGCAGTTTAGCTTCTTCCCTGCAGTATACACACTCTGGCTGACACAAGCCGAAACAGTTCAGTGACCAAGCAGTAGGAGAAGAAAATAATCGCAACAAAAAGGTAATATGCCAACTCAAAGAACACTAGGAAGACATATGGCCCCAACCGGGCAACAGGGTGAGTGCTGTGTTCCCTCCTAGAGGCTCAGAGATAAGCAATTTACAGTGAGTACACACACAAATCCCTTTTTCTCAGTTGCCTCATTGGGGAACACAGGACAATGGGAGGTTCCAAAGCAGTCCCTGAGTGGGAAACAGAACCAGAAAAAATACAAAACCTCATGAGTCACTCCAATGTAGCAGTCCAGGGTATGCAGACCTTTCTCGAAATGGTGCACTGGCACCAGAAGAAATGAAGGAAAGGTGATCTCATTAAGGTGGAAGGGAGAGACCACCTTCGGGAGAAAAGAGAAGACTGGCCGGAGCACCACCCTGTTCTGATGGAAAGTAAGGAAAGGTACTCGACAGGAGAGTGCTGCCAATTACAAGACACGTCTTATGGAAGTGATTGCCACAAGGAAAACCACCTTCCAGAAAAGAAGAGAGTGAAATTTCTTTCAAAGGCTCAAAGGGGGGTCTATGAAGTGTGTCCAGGACCAAGTTGAGGTCCCATGGCTCTAACAGTCTCCAGTAAGGGGGGACTAACCAAGACACTCCTTGAATGAAGGTCTTGACTTGAGGTCTTGTGAGCTTTTATTGGAAAAGGACCGACAGTGCTGATATTTGACCTTTAGGGTAAATGTTTGTTTATTCAAATATTTAACACAGCAAACAGAGAAACCAATGTGAAATTCTCAAAGCTGTCAGAATTATACAAATCATGGTACAATTCACAGAGACAAGGGAGTGTCGTTTACAGCATTTGTTCTTGGCATATGCTGCCCATACAAACATTATGCCTGGGGTCAGACCTCATAGACCTGTGCGGTCAAGTAAAGCTATTACAGGGCAACCCGTGGGGAGGCACTAAAGGGACAACATAAATAGAATAAGGTACTGTACAGTACTGCATTGTACCAGAGTCCAGTCCTCTTTGCCGCAGGGGCTAGGGTGGAGCCGCCCCCATAATTTAGTAGCTTACACATTAAGTTGTATGTCCACAACGTCTGTGGGCTGCCTGGTATACCAGGTGAGTCAGCTGATGAGTAATATCAGTCCATTTAAAGTCGTTTGTTGTATTGTTTTTCCTCCTGTTTAGGGGAAATATACCAGTGCTTGACTCCGTCGCTCCCTCCCATTAATCACTGAAAAAGGTCCTTAAAGTTAGGCGAGTCTTGGAACATGATCCAATCTATCCCCCGAGCGGGCAAATCTATCTTGCGTGTCTGTAGATTCTGCCGCTAACTCTTCCATGCGATATATGTCAGTCATCTCTATGAAGCTCTCATGAATGGATGGTAATTTCTTAGATTTCCATAGGCGTGGGATGACTGCGCGAGCTGCGGTGATACATAATCTCTGTAGATCTTTTTTAATATGACTAACAGATCCTGGTAGCATGGAAAGGAGAGCTATTTCAGGAGAACCCCATATAGCGTTACCTATTACTAAGGTATAGTTCCGAAAGACCTTGTCCCAGAAGCTGCGCACCTCTACACATTCCCACCATATGTGCAACACTATGCCAGTTGCTGCTTCGCATCGTCAACACTTATTAGAGTTTGAAGGAGAGATTTTGTGGAGCCTATCTGGGCAGAGGTACCATCTGGACAAAATTTGGTAATTTCTTTCTTGAGCTAAACAAGGGGAGGATAGTAGATGGGAGCAGAAGAAGCTCTTTTGCCACTCGCTAGCAGTAAATTCCTTGCCCAGGTCCCTTTCCCATGCTCTTTGGAAGGCCCATTTCTCCTTCCTCTTCTCCACCAGGATGGTCTTGTATATGTCTGAAATGGCATGAACAGGGAAGGGGGGGGTGGAAGTGATTCAGTGGCAAAGATATTTTCCAAAGGGCTCAAAACTGGGCGGACCCTGCAAAGGTAAGCGGCTGAGGAGAGAAACGACCTTAGCTGGGTATGCTCAAACCACTTCAACTGTGTTGTTGGGAACTGCTGCTGGATTTCTGTAAAAGACAGTAGCTTCGCATCCGGTGTTAACTGTACAAGCCAAACTTCCCTCACACTCATACAGCCCAGGAACGGCCGCCTACCCAGACTCGGGGGGAAAAGCTGGGTTAAAAAATAGCGGTGTTAGGGGACTAAGAGTTCCTTCAAGAGAGATGGAGCGCATAATGGGGTGCCAAACTTTTAAAGAGGCCAAGGTAAGGTCAGGATCCAATCTTATGCTTTTTAACGTCTAATGGAGCTATTAAGGCAAGTAGCGCAATGGCACGGAAACTCCCTCTTGTTCCACCATCACCCACTTTTTCAAAGTGTGTTTATATTGCCAATCCAGCAATCTTACAAATGTTGATGCCTGATAATATGCTTTAAAATCTGGGAGGCCAGCACCGCCGCAGCTCCTCATAGCCGTTAGGACTTTCAGCTTCACTCTCGGCTTCATGCCACCCCAGATGAACAGACACACAATTGTGTTGAGTCTAGAAAAAAAGCTTCCTGGGAGAGTGGTAGGAGTTGTTTGAAAGAGATAAAGAAAGTGCGGGAGAGTATCCATTCGGATAACGTTGATTCTCCCCCACCATGACCGTTTCAGGGGGCTAAAGGAGGCCAATTGACCCTCTACCCGTGCCAGCAGAGCAAAGTGGTTACAGAGACCGAGCCTGGATAAGTCATTGGGGATATGGATCCCTAGATATTTAATGGAATCCTTTTTCCACTGGAAAGGGAAAGAGGAACGGAGCTGAGAGATGTCTCCAGATGGGAGAGAGATGTTTAAAGCCTCCGACTTCGAATAGTTCACTTTAAAATTGCTCAGGGAGCCAAATATTTCAAACTCTCTCAGAATATTCGGGAACGAGACATGCGGCTGGGATACGTACAGCAGCAGGTCATCCACAAACAGTGTGGTTTTGTGATGTTGTTGACCCAACTGGACGTCCAATATATTTACATTATTGCGTAAGGCCACTGCTAAATGCTCCATAACAATAATGTATAGGAGTGGGGATAGCGGGCACCCCTGCCGCGTCCCGTTACCAATGCAAAAGGAATCGGAGAGAGCCCCATTAACCCGGACTCTTGCAGACGGCTTAGAGTACAAAGAGAAAATCTTAGACATAAATCGAGGGCCTAATCCTATCTGTCGCAGCGCCTCCCCCATGAAGCCCCAGTGGACTCTATCAAAGGCTTTCTCAGCATCCACAGACAACAGACAACTGGAAGTTGTTTCAACTTGGCTTTATGTATGAGGAGCAAGGTCTTAATCGTGTTATCTCTAGCCTCTCAGCCCTTGACAAAGCCCACCTGGTCCAAGTCGACAATGGAGGGAAGCAACTGCGTCAGTCTATTTGCAAAAATTGAGTAAATTTTTATGTTCACATTTAGTAGGGAAATGGGACGATAATTGGATGCCAAAATTGGGTCTTTTCCGAGTTTAGGAAGAATACTAATATGGGCTTCTAATGATTGTAGGGCAAAATCCATCCCTTCCGATATTAAATTAAACGTGGCTAATAGTTGTGGAGTAAGCACGTCTTGCAATGTCCGATAAAAAAAATGGAGTGAAACCATCCGGGCCTGGGCACTTCGAAAGTAGACTGGCTTAAATTGCATCCAGAAGTTCAGTCTCTGTGATATCCGACTCCAGAGCCAGAATTTCTGCATCTCTAAGCACGGGCAAAACGGTCGAGTCCACATACGCCCTAATTTTTTCGAGTAGAACTTCCTGTGGCATGTCTGCGTATTTACCCTTGATATTGTAAAGGGAGTTGTAGTAAGACCGGAATACTTCTAAGATTTCAGTAGCGTTATGTGTTACCACATTGCTACCCTTTTTTATTTAAGGAACAAAAGTGTGACTCAGTCTGGGGTGCAAGCATGCGAGCAAGGGGGCGTCCGCATTTGTTTGCGGATCTATAAAAGTGATTTTTGGATTTCTCCATTAGACGGCTATAGTTGCGGTCAAGCAATTCCTTTAGTTCCTATCGCTTCCTGAGGAGTTCTCCCTTAATTGTGTGGGACAATGTCTGTTTATGTGTTGTCTCCAATCTATGAATCTGAGAGTGGAGGTCCTTAATCTGTTCAGCCCTGTTCCTTTCAAGGCGGGTGCCATGTTTAATTAGGGTTCCCCTTAGGACACATTTCAATGTCTCCCATTTAAGGGGCTGAGGGGTCTCGTCCGCAGCATGGACTAATACAAAATTAGCAACATCCTCTTTGAGCTCTGTCAGGCATAAGTTGTCCTCCAGGAGCTGGCTGTTAAGCCTCCATGTCCAGGATCAGTGAGGCAAGTCTGGTACCTCTAAGCTCAAAAACACTGGAGCGTAGTCGACAAGAGGATGTCTCCAATTTTGGCACCAGGTTTACACCCCAAAGCCGCGTGACTAGCCAAAAAGAAGTCAATGCGACTATATGAGTTATGAACAGATGAGAAATACGGATAATCCCTGCCTTGTGGTTGAAGAATTCGCCAGATGTCCCCAAGCTGCAGGGTGTGAAGGAGTTTTTTAAGAGTACATAGATTTTTGCTTGGCACAGTACCTTTTCCAGACGTGGAATCCACCGTGTCTTCCATAACAAAGTTGAAGTCTCCTCCTATAAGAACCGTTCCTTCAGCGAAGTCGCTTAGCCGTCACAGTAGAGATTTGCAGACAGAAGGTTGATCCCTATTTGGAAGGTACCAGTTAACAATTGTTAGGATGGTTGCACCAATTTATACCTTTTGGAAAATAAATCTACTCCCCGGATCGATTACTGAGTCTAATATCTTGTGAGGTAGGCTTTTATGAATCCCAATGGAGACTCCTTTGGACCTAGATTCAGGGTTAGGGCTATGTTGTGTCCATACTGAGTAATATAAGTTTGAGATGGAGGGGACTGAGTCCGTCCTGAAGTGTGTTTCCTGGATAAGGATTATTTGGGCGTGTTGTTTGTGAAGGTCATACAGTATCTGTGAACGTTTTTGGGGAGTGTTAAATCCCCTTACGTTCAAAGTACATACCGTTAAAGGGATCATTGCTATTTGTAGTTAAGGCCAGAAAATTGAATGAGTTGTGGAATCGGGTGTGAAGATCGCTGCACTGATATTCGGGTAGCAGGAGGGAGTCAGGGAGAACCAGAGGGGGGTAGTAGTATTAAGCGTTAAAGAGGCAAAAATACAAGAAGAAAAAGGTGAATGTAAAATAGAGTAGACTACACAAGATAAAGTTGAAGCGAAAAAGATCAGTCAAGATCTAGAGGTAGTAGCGTGGGAAGTATACGAATTCCACACTTACCTGCAGAGTGTGGAGCCCCTCAGAGTGCGTGTCCTTTCCGAGAGATGGAGATGAGCTCCCCACCGAAAAACCTAAATTGTTCGTTATTTGCAATCAAAAAAACGTTAAGTGCATACAAGGCAAGATATACTAAAGATTAACACGTATCAACTAAAATAACCGCTGCATGGGAAGATATGCCAGATGACAACCTTGGTTTAGTTCACATGGAACCCTATGCAGGAAAACACATTTGAAGGAGCGACTAACCATCACAGGCCACCCGCTCCCCAAGTCTCAATGAAAACCTCAAATGCTCCAAAGAGCCAAGTTTAAGCATCAACCATTGCCAGGCTGGCCTTCAGCATGCATGTCACGTGTACCAGCTGGTCTCCGCCTTTGTCGTCCTCGTCGGTTCAGTTCTCTTTGTGGAAGCCCGCCGTCTACACCTCCTGAAGTCGATGGCCAGTTTACGATTCTGATGCTGGGGTCAGCAATCTCCAGCTGGAGGAGAAAGTTCAGGATGTGTCTGACATGAGACAAGCTAATAAGGCGGCCTTCCTTTCGAACCTGCAGGGGAAGGGATATCCCCAAAAATATGAGAGCTTCTGGGCGCGGAGTACCTCGAGGAGAGGGCGTAGAGCTCTGCGTTTCAGAAGGGCACGGTGGGAAAGGTCTGCTAGGATTTGTATAGGGTGTCCCTGAAACATCAGTGGTTCACGAGCTCTAATGCAGATCTCATCTTTTGCCCTATTATTGTGGATCGGCACACCACATCTCAAGGCCTTGCTCCATCTGGTGGTGGAGGGCCAAGGGACCTATGAGCCCTATCAAATTCAAGTTCGTAATCTGGGGGCCTGTTGCGGATGTTACTCAAGAAGCCCCGTAGTGTAGTCTCCATCTTTTCCTGTGAGATCGACTCTGGTAGACCCCTTATCCTTACGTTGTTCTTTCGATCTCTATTCTCGAGATCCTCCATGAGATCTAGGGCGAATTCCAAGCGGGATAATTGCTGCACTACTTGTGTCTCAAGGGCACTCACGCGCCAGGCAATATTGTCAGATATTGATTCAGAAGTGGCAACTCTGCTGGTAAGTTGACGAACCTCCGACCGTATGGCAGCCGTCTCAGTTTTAAAATATGTCTCCAGTCTGGTTACAAAACCCTCAATTTCCTCCAGGGTAGGAACGATAGCAATGCGAGCTTTGAAGTCCTCCCATATTTCGCTGCTCGGACTGTTGAGGAAACAGGGCCTGCAGGCATAGATGGAGGGCAGCTTCCACTATGATGTGGGCAGGAAAGAAGTCCCTCCTGATCTGTAGCTGGTTTACTGTTCAGCTGGGGAGAGAAGAGCCAGCTGGCGTCATAGAGCCCATATTCTCAATCTGAATGAGGGAGCCCTTGCAGATACACCAAGGTTTGGAGCCAGCTTGTTTAATAATTGGGATACAGAATAGGCTCTGGGCATCAGCTGAGTTACCTTGTGAAAGCCTGCACAAATATCGCCTTTGTCCCTTCAGGCCCTTTGGTATAGTCTGTGGGGTCCATTATAGTGTTGTCTATTGGGATCCGCTGATAGTCCCACCCCCCACATCTCTCTCCTCCCCAGAAGCATGCCGCCCCTGAGTCTTTGTCCCTGGTGGCTGCAGCATGGTTGTTGGTGATGCTGATCCAGCCTATGGCAGTGGAGTGGAGCTGGGCAGGGCACGCTGATTGGGGTCTATGGTACTTGGAGGTCACTCTGTCGTTTCCTCCGGTCTCCTCCACCGTTGGGTCCAGCCTCCGTGTCTCAAGGATCTGGTGAGCGGGGTCTGTGCAGGCTTCAGCGCCGGCTGCGGTTGCCATCTTGGTAGGCGTCTTTCCCTGTGCTTGCCATCCTGTGCTTCTAAGGAAGCAGGTAATATCAGTGACTGGGGATGCCGCACCACTGGCTTCCGATGCAGTCAGAGTTCTCCTTCTCTTTGGTGGCATAGAGGGACCACTGTGTGCAATGGCGCCTGGTAAAAGCAGGTTAAAGATAGTGCAGAGTGGGAGCCGAGAAGTCAGCTTCCTCTCGCCATCTTGGCCAGGACACGCCCCCGATATTTGACCTTTAACACTAGAAGTCCCAGAGACGGGTCATGTGACCTTTTTACCATTGAAAACCAAGGATCCTTTAAATTCCCGAGACTTCTAGTGTTAAGGGAACTTGGTGCTAGGCCCAAATCCAGTCCAGATTGGAGAAAACCCAGTACCACCGGGATAGCAAAAACAAGGGTAGAATGCGCCCAATCCTTGCACCACGAGAAAAACGTTTTCCATGTGCGATGGTAAATACGGGCCGAGGCGGGTTTTCTAGCTCTGATCACAGTGCCAGTCACTTATGGTGAAAAACCGTCTTGAGTCAGCACCCAGGTCTCAAGAGCCACGCCGTCAAACTTGGGGACTCCGAGTTCTGGTGGCAGATCAGACACTGAGTCAGCAGGTCCAGGCGGGCCAGCAGACTCCAGGAGGTGTCGGCGACAAGTTGTACCAGGTTGGCGTACCAAGCGCGCCTGGGCCAATCCGGGGCTACCAAGATGACTGGGACCCCTTCCGATTTGATCTTCCTCACTACCCTCGGTATTAGGGGTAGTGGTGGGAAGATGTAAGGGAAATGGAACTGGTGCCACGGTTGAACCAGTGCATCTGCCCCGACGGACTTTGGATCGTGCGATTGGGCCATGAACATGGGAACCTCGGCGTTAAGGTGTAACGCCATTAGGTCCACATCCGGAGTCCCCCAACGACAGCAAATCTGCTGAAACCTTTCCGAGTGCAGAGACCATTCTCCCACGGCGAGAACCAGGAGGGCTGAGGAAGTCTGCCACACAGTTTTCTACGCCCGGGATGTGTACTACCGATATGATGGACCGAGTCATCTGAGCCCAGCAAAGGATGAACTACACTTCGCGCAGCGCTGCTCTGCTGCGGGTGCCTCCTTGATAATTGATGTATGCCACCGCCATGGCGTTGTCCGACTGGATGCAAATGTGGTGACCCACCAGGAGGTGCTGGAATACTTGGAGGGCCAAGGCTATGGGCCCATATTTCCAGCAGATTGATAGGAAGGGTTGATTCCTGTGGAGACCAGCGACCCTGAGAGGGGTGGTGGCAGAAAACTGCTCCCCAACTCACCAGACTGGCGTCGGTAGTGAGAACCGCCCAATTGACAGGGAGAAATGACCTCCCCCGAGAGAGGGAAGCAGAATGAATCCACCAGTGAAGTGGCCATCTGACCAAAGGCGACAGGTGAAATTTCCTGTCGAGGGAGAAGGGGCTCCTGTCCCAAGCCGAAAGTAGAGTCAGTTGCAACGGCCAAACATGAATCTGGGCAAATGGGACCGCTTTCGTTGCCGCCACCATTCTGCCCAGAACCCTCATTCTGAAGTGGATGGAGTGAGGGATGAATGGAGAAGGGTGCCGTCTCCCTGACGCAAGGCTAGTGATTTGTCCCGAGGGAGAATCACCAACCAGCCGGAAGGTATCGAAAACCATCCCCCGGAAGGTGATTTTCTGGGCTGGAGTTGGGGAAGATTTGTCCAGATTGACAAGCAAGCCCAGACGAGAGACAGCGTGTCTATGGTAATTTGCATCCTCTGTACACAGTCTGGAAGGAAGGGGCCTTGATCAAGGAGGTCATCTAGATAGGGTATGACAACTACGCCTTTGGAGTGTAGGATAGTCATAAAGGTCACCATGACCTTCGTGAATACCCTGGCCGCAGTGGTGAGCCCAAAGGGTAAGGCCACAAATTGAAAATGCTCCGTGTGAACTGCGAAGCACAGGAACTGTTGGTGGGCATGGGAAATCGGAATGTGGAGATACATGTCCCAAATGTCTACGGAGACTAACAATTCTCCTCCATAGATGCGATGATGGAACAGAGGGACTCCATTCTGAAGTGAGGGATTCAGACGTATTTGTTTAGATATTTAAGGTACAGACTGTGGTGCACCGAACAGTCCTTTTTGGAAACAGAAGCCTCTGAAACGATTCTGGAACGGGAATGATGACCCCAGTTCACTGAAGTGAACTGATGAACTAGAAAAGGTGCGGGCCCTCACTCCAGACCTTGGAGGGTTGGAGGGGAAAAACTGGGTCGGAAAATAAATTCTATGTTGTAACCGGAAGACGCCAGTTCCCTGACGCACGTCGTCGACGACCGCACGCCACACATGGTGGAATAAGAGCAGGCGGCTGCCCATGATGGTGGTGTCTTCCGTGGATGAGGGCGAGTCATGATGAGGAGAACCTATGAGATCTGGATCCCTTAGGCCTAGCCTGTTTTGCCCGGGTCTGTCAAAATGGATTCGATTTGTAGGTCGACTGGGAACCCCTATCCCTACACGGGGAACGAATCGTACTTGAGGGCGCCCAGGAGGAAGTCCAGCCAAAGGAGTTGCAAAACAAATAAAAATGAGTCTGATGTCGGCTAACGAAGGGGCGTCTCTCGGTTTGTGCTGAGGGAGAGAGGTATTCTTCTGTCCAGTGGCGTCCAAAATAAGTTCATCCTGTCTCACCAAAAAGGCGGCCACTTTGGTACAGGAGACCAGTTAGGGACTTTTTTGACGCAGAGTCTTCCCCCCCCCCAAGGTCTGAGCAAAAGCGCTTTGCGAATGGCAATCGCGTTTGAGACCGCAAGCGCTGCACAATTTGCGGAGTTCAGGGAAGCATGAATTAAGTACTCCCCAGACGTTTGGATATTTGGGCAGCCAAGTCCGACAGCTCCGATGGGAGGTCGCTGTACTGCAAGGACTTCTGCAGAGTATCAGCTCAGGCCATGATTGCCTTGGAAACCAATACTGAGGCGAACCACGGCGAAAGAGACGAGCCCGCCGCCTCAAATGCAGAGCGGGCGAGTTGTTCAACCTGCCTGTCAGTCGGTCTTTAATGGACATCCTATCTGGTAAGGAGAGTAACGTCTGAGGGGATCCGGGGGAATAAATAGCGGGGAATCCGCCAAATCCTTGCTGAGAGCAGGGTCAAATGGGTACAGACACTCTATGGGCTTACGACCCCCAAACCATTTGTCCGGTCACTGTGTGTGCTTTGTCAAAATGTCCTGAAACTTAGGATGTTGTGCAAAGAATTTGTGCGGACGTTTGACTCTCCTAAAGGAGATTGTATGATCTGACACTGTACTTGGAGTGTCGTCCACCTTCAGCATCTGGTTGACTGCTGTGAATAGGTTATCGACCATTGCCTACGTATCTGGGAATTCTGGGTCAAATGAAGCATCCAGATCAGATTCCGAGTCTGGGTCGTGGTATACGTCAGGTAGGGGCGAGCCGGATCCCGAATCCCGTGTAAGGGGATGCATGGGAACCCTGAGATGATGCGTCTGAGGCGCTTCTGTGTGGTCTTTTCCTCGTTGCACCTAAGGTCAAAGGACATGACCTGTCTCTGTTTGAAGGGCCTCTCTAATGCAGGGGTAACCGCCCGTGCAATATTCTGGTGGACCAAGGGACGGCTCTACAAAGCTTGAAGAAGGGAGTTAGACAACCTGTCCATGGAGTGGGAGAGGAATAAGGCCCAGTCAGGCGGGGTGGAACCACTGGTTGCTTCGTTGTCGGCGGAGGGCTCCTAGGTCTGGCAGTGTAAGGTGGTATGACCGCGTGGCAGGAAAGAATGGCAGACGACGCAAGGAGACCGTGTGGGACTTTGGAATTTTCTTTGTGGACTTTGAGTTCTGCATATTAGGCTGATGAGTGCAGAAAAAAATTGCGCACAAAAGGAAAAGGTATAACACTAGCAAGGTCTGTGTATATGCTGAGGGAACTAATGAGGAACAAACTGCAGCCGAAGCAGCTGAGCCTCTTACCAGGGACAGATGGTCCTCAGCGCCCTGATGCAGCCCGATGGTCTTGTGTCCCCTTACTGCAGGGAAAAAGTGGAGGTCGCAGATGGCATCAGGTCCATAGCTGGAAGCGCCAGCCGGCACTAACAAGCCCCACGTTCGTGCAGGAAGAGGAGTATCCCACTGCGGTAGGCGCACTACAAATCTCGCAATGAGCGAGAGGCACCAAAGCAGCAGTTGTACCTCTGGAGGATCGGTGCCAGGAAGAGTTTCCCCGCCAAAAGTGACGTCACCTGGGAGCGTGAGCAGGAATACCGCGCAATCTGAGGGGTGGACCAGGGGGGCGTGAGTAGGAAGTGCACATCATCCGGGGGGCTGGCTGGCAGGAAAGGCTCAACAGTGCTCAGTAATCAACCGCAATCCTTAAGGTGATATTTCCGTGTTGTGGCATGTGATAGGTGATAGTGATGGAAAGAGCGTCGCCTATGATTTCCTGTAGGCGTGCCTCAGCGTACTGTAGTCCGCGCCCCGTCTGAAATGAGACACAGAGATATCTCTGGGAGACATTGGTTGCAATTCTCTGGTTGCAGTGAAATCATGGACACATTGTTCTATTTATACATGGCAACAAAATGGAACAATGTGTCCATGATTTCACTGCAACCAGAGAATTGTAAGCAATGTCTCACAGAGGTATCTCTGTGTGTCACAGTACCTTTAGGGGGAACAGTCGTCCTGGTGGAAGTCCAGAAGGTGAAGCGTAGCCCATCCAACATAGCAGAAGGGGGTACGTAGAGACACACTCCATGTTCTCATCTGTTGGTGGTTGTGGGAGAGCGGTGCCCTTAAGGAAACAGTCACCAATCTAGAATGTTCATCTGTATCCAGAAAATCATACATTTAAAAAGTAAAATAAAAAAAAAAAAAAGAAAAAAAAGGATGTGGGTCGGTAGACTGCATCTGCCCCCTACAAACACGAAGCTAAAACTGGTTTGGCCTGTCCCAGCCAGGGGGGTGAATACTACAGAGGAGGAGCTAATCTGTTTTTTTTTTATATTCACTTGGTGTCAGCGTCCTAGACATAGCAGATAACACTCATGGTCCTGTGTCCCCCAAAGAGGCGAATGAGAAAACAGGAGATGCATAGCAGGAACATGGTCATGTGAACTATCCAAGACTGACAAAGGGGCTTTTCACATTTTTAGAAATGTATATTATCGGATAGCACTAGTCACTAGTGCGACCACACTTAGAATACTGTGTACAATTCTGGTCTCCGTGTATAAGAAAGACATAGCTGAACTACAGCGGGTCCAAAAGAGCGACCAAAGGTTATTAGAGGACTGAGGGGTCTGCAATACCAAGACAGGTTATTAGAGGACTGAGGGGTCTGCAATACCAAGATAGGTTATTAGAGGACTGAGGGGTCTGCAATACCAAGACAGGTTATTAGAGGACTGAGGGGCGGGCGTAACTACAACAGTCAGGGTTTGCGATCGCACTGGGCCCTGCACTTAGGCCCAAGTCATTTGGCCATAGAAGACTAAATCTGCAATAAAAGTTATTGAAGAATGGGGGCCCCATTGGCAGTTTTGGCATCAGGGCCCAAACCAGAAGTTATTAGCCATGCTGAGGGGTCTGCAATACCAAGACAGGTTATTAGAGACTGAGGGTCTGTAATACCAAGACGGTTATTAGAGGACTGAGGGGTCTGCAATACCAGACAGGTTATTAGAGGACTGAGGGTCCTGCAATACCAAGACAGGTTATTAGAGGACTGAGGGGTCTCAATACCAAGACAGGTTATTAGAGGACTGAGGGGTCTGCAATACCAAGACAGGTTATTAGAGGACTGAGGGGTCTGCAATACCAAGACAGGTTATTAGAGGACTGAGGGGTCTGCAATACCAAGACAGGTTATTAGAGGACTAGGGGTCTGCAATACCAAGACAGGTTATTAGAGGACTGGGGGTCTGCAATACCAAGACAGGTTATTAGAGGACTGAGGGGTCTGCAATACCAAGACAGGTTATTAAACTGGGGTTATTAAGACTGGTTATAAATGGGTAAGCTTAGGGTGTGTATCTTATAATAATGTATAAATACATGAGGGGACAGCACAGAGAACTTTCTAATGATCTCTTTACTCTTAGGCCTGAGACGGGGACAAGGGGGCATCCTCTACGTCTGGAGGAAAGAAGGTTTAATCATAATCACAGACGCGGATTATTTACTGTAAGAGCAGTGAGACTATGGAACTCTCTGCCACATGATGGTGTAAGGAGTGAGTCACTACTAACATTTAAGAAGGGCCTGGATGCCTTTCTTGAAAACTATAATATTACCAGTTATACATACTAGATTCTTTGATAGGGCGTTGATCCAGGGAATTAGTCTGATTGCCGTATCTGGAGTCAGGAAGGAATTTTTTCCCCCAATGTGGAGCTTAGTGTTGCCACATGGTTTTTTTTGCCTTCCTCTGGATCAACATGTTAGGCTATGGGGGGAACTAGATGGACTTAAGTGTTCCTTCAACCTTAAAAACTATGTTACTACGTTACTTGTAAAAACAAATATCTTTGCAATTTACTGCAGGTTAAATTTTTTTCTTGAGATATTAACGGATTCCTAGGTAACAAGCTGTAAACAGGAACAGCTGGAAATTTTAACAAGCAGTAAATTGCAGAAAATCTCCTTTTCTCATTTGCCTCATTGGGGGACACAGGACCATGGGACGTACTAAAGCAGTCCCAGGGTGGGTAAAAACAACCTCAGAAATACAATAGCTCCTGAAAACATACCAACTTAAAGGTGAGCCACCGCCGCCTACAAAATACGTCTATCAAGACTCACATCTGCCGATGACCGAGTATGGACGTTGTACTGCTTTGCAAACGTATGCAGGCTGGACCAGGTTGCAGCCTTGCACACCTGCTTAGCGGATGCCTGGTGACAAACAGCCTAGGATGCTTCAACCGCACGAGTACGCCTTTAAGCAGTCTAGAATATGCATGTTCTGTAGTCGATAGGCTTCTTGGATGGTCAACTTGATCCACCTGGCGATTGTGACTTTGAACACCGCCATGCCTTTCCTGTGACCTTCCGGAAGAATGAACAGAGAATCAGACTTCCGGAAAGGTGCTGCCCTGGACACGAAGATCCTAAAAGCTCTCACCAGGTCCAGAGTGTGCAGAGCTCTTTCAATGCGGTGCACCGTGTCGGACAAAAAGAAGGAAGAGAGATTTCTTGATTAAGGTGAAAAGAGGAGACAACCTTCGGAAGAAACGAGGGCACTGGATGGAGCATGACCTTTTCCTGATAAAAAAACAAGAAAGGATCTCTATAGGAGAGCGCAGACAGCTCAGATACACGGCGTATTGAGGTTATTGCCACGAGAAAATCGACTTTCCAGGACAGGAAAGTAAGAGAAATTTCCTTCAGAGGCTCGAAAGGAGGTCTCTGAAGGGCATCCAGAACCAGATTTACGTCCCATACTTCAAGTGGTTGCCGGTAATGGGGAACCAGGCGAAACACACCTTGGATAAAAGTCCTGACTTGCGGTTTCGTAGCGAGACGTCACTGAAAAAGCCCCGAAAGTGCAGATATTTGTCCTTCAAGAGAACCAGTGGAAAGGCCAGAATCCAAGCTGGACTGAAGGAAAACCAGAGTTACAGGAAGAGAAAAAACAAGGGGGGAATGGTCCCGATCCCTGCACCATGAGAAAAAAGTTTTCCATGTGTGATAATAAATGCAGGCCGATGCGGGCTTCTTGGCTCTGATCATTGTGTTCATCACTGCGGGAGAAAAACCCGCTTGAGTTAGGGGCCCTTCACACCAAATGACGTCGCCGGAGATGTCGGCAGCGACGGGCAGAAGCGCGCATGTTCTTCGCAGCGACACCTCCGGTGACGCACCTGCGATCTGACAGGCGGCGTCGCTGCTGGGTTGTCTAAAAACCCCAGCGGCGATGCCTTAACATGAGAGCCTGTGGCAGACATCCTGACGCAGGGCTTGGGGCTTGTCTTGAGGGAGAAGTACCAACGCACGGGAGGTATCAAAAATCATCCCCAGGAAGGCGATTGTCTGATCCAGAATTGGGGAAGATTTTTTTCAGATTGACTAACCACCCCAGATAAGAGAGCGTGTCTATAGTGATTTGGACGCTGTCTTCACAGTCCGCGAAGGAGGGAGCCTTGATCAAAAGGTTGTCCAAATAGGGTAGAGCGACTACACCCCGAAAATGAAGAATAGACATGATGGCCACCATGACTTTGCTGAAAACCCTGGATGTTGTCATGAGCCCGAAGGGTAAGGCGACGAACTGGAAATGCTCCCCGTGAATCGCAAAGCGCAGGTACTGTTGGTGGCCTGGGAGATCGAAATGTGTAGGTACGCATCTTGAATATCTATCGAGGCCAAGAACTCTCCTTCCTCCATGGATGTGATAATGGAGCGGAGGGACTCCGTACTGAAGTGACAAAGTTGACTGTATTTGTTGAGATGCTTCACACCCAAGATGGGACGTACGAAGCTGTCCTTCTTGGGAACTACAAAGAGGTTCGAATAGAAGCCTCTGAAGCGCTCAGCCTCCAGAACGGGAATGATGACGCCCGATTTTGGAAGGAAATCAACGGCCTGGAAAAAGGCGCATGTGTTCGTTCGTTTTGGGGACTTTGGGGGGTTGGAGAGGAAAAAATGATTTGGTGAACGGGCGACAAACTGCATGTTGTAATCGTAAAACACCAGTTCCCCGATCCACCTGTCGTCTAGGACTGTGAGCCAGACATGCCAAAACAAAGACAGTCGGCCGCCTATTAAGGTGGTGTCTTCCGTGGATGAGGGAGAGTCAGGACGAGGAGAACCTATGGGATCTGAATCCACATAGGTCTGGATTGTTTTGGCCATGATTGCCATGCTGTGCTAGATTTGTAGGCCAATTGTGCACCCCTGTCCCTGCGTGGCAAGCGGTTGGTATTAGGGGGTGGGCGTGATGCAGCCCAGCCGAAGGAGTTCCAAAAGGAAAGGAAACGTGTCTGTTGATGTTTGACAAAAGGGCGTCTTGCATTGTGTTGTGGAAGGGGTACTCTTCCCTCCGCTGGCGTCTGAAATGAGCTTGTCGAATCACTCACCAAACATGCGTCCACTTTGGTAGGGAAGGCCAGTCAAGGATTTCTTTTGATGCAGAATGAGCCCTCCACTCGCGGAGTCAGAGCACCCCGCGATTGGCAATAGTGTTCGAGGACGCAACTGCTGCGCAATTAGCCGAATCTAGGGACGCCTGAAAGAGGTATTCCCCGACAACCGAGATTTGGGCTGCTATGTCCGCTAGCTCCGATGGAAGACTACTGTCCTGCAAGGAGGTTTTTAAGGTATCTGCCCAGGTAATGATTGCCTTTGTGACCCACACTGAAGCAAATGAGGGTGAAAGGAATGAACCAGACACCTGAAAAAACTGATCGAGCCAGCTGTTCAACCTGCCTGTCGGTCGGGTCCTTAATGGAGGACCCATCTGGCAGAAAAAGTAAAGTTTTCGCGGCCAGGTGGGAAACTGGGAGAACAACCAGCGGGGAATCCGCCCAATCTTGTTTTAAATCTGTTTTTATTATGGTTTTAAATTGAAAATGAACAACATATTCAAGTATCTTACAATGTTATTAAACATAAATGGCATGAAAACAGAGAAAATTAAACGAAACATCCTCTCGTGTCATCTCACACTTTATAATTTCAAAAATAAGCTCATAAGGCAATTGGCCCAGGCATTGTGTATGGGAAAATGCTCCTCATATCTTGTAGCTTCTAAAGCCCAGTGAAATGTAGAAACGCTATCCCATGAGCTCATCCTTCAGTCTTATATCGCCTCTTTTTACAGACCTGGTTGAGATCATAACCACTAAAACAGAACTCAAATTTTGTATTTAGCTATTGTCTCTATCTCTAGAGGATTCTTCATATTCATATACCGTATATACTCGCGTATAAGCCGAGTTTTTCAGCCCAAAAATTGGGCTGAAAAGTCCCCCCCTCGGCTTATACGCGAGTCACTGTATACACTGTATACAGTGTATACAGTATACAGGCCCGCCTCCAACAGTATACAGGCCCCCTGCCTTGTGCACAAACCTGTAAAGGAAGAGATTAGTATACTTATCACTGTCCCGCTGCCGCTGTCCCGCCGCCGTCATCGCGGTCCTCCGTCTTCCTCCGGTCGGCGCAGGCAATGACGTCATTGTCTGCGCGACCGAGGAGGAAACCGGAAGAAGATGGAGGAGCGCGATGGCGGCGGCGGGGCAGTGATAAGTATAATCTCTTCCTTTACAGGTTTGTGCACAAGGCGGGGGGCCTGTATACTACCACTGGGGCTGTATATACCACTGGGGCTGCGTGTATACTACCACTGGGGCTGTATACTGATGGGGGGGGCTGTATATACTACCACTGGGGCTACTGTATACTGATGGGGTGGGCTGTATACTACCACTGGGGCTGTATATACCACTGGGTCTGCGTGTATACTACAACTGGGGCTGTATATACCACTGGGGCTGCTGTATACTACCACTGGGGCTGTATATACCACTGGGGCTGCTGTATACTACCACTGGGTCTGCTGTATATACCTCTGGGGCTGCTGTATACTAACTACTGGGGCTGCTACTGTATATACCACTGGGGCTGCTGCTGTATACTACCACTGGGGCTGCTGTATATACCTCTGGGGCTGCTGCTGTATATACCACTGGGGCTGCTGCTGTATATACCACTGGGGCTGCTGCTGTATACTACCACTGGGGCTGCTGTATATACCTCTGGGGCTGCTGTATACCACACTGCTGGGGGCTGTATACCTGTGCTGGGGTCCACCCTCGGCTTATACACGAGTCAATAGGTTTTCCCAGGTTTTGGGGCAAAAGTAGGGGGTCGGCTTATACACACCTGAGTATATACGGTATTACAATTTTAAGAAGAAAAAGGGTAGAAACATAAAAAAGGAAGGGAAATACAATGAGAAGGGAACAATAGGGGAGAAAAAAAAAAAAAAAAAATTCAACAGTGGTAAGAAACGAAGAAAGAAGAGAAAAAAAATAGAGAAGCCGATTGTGCATCCATGGGAAAAGGAAACGAATTATGAGGCGAGAAGAACATGGATTAGGGTAAGAGAGAGAGGTGCCTCCGCCCGACCACCCCATACCCCCCCCCCCCTGCTCCGACCCGCCCTACCCACATCCACCTCAGCCCAGCAATTGTCGAGCGTCTGGGGAGTCGTGGAACATAATCCATTCCGACCACGTCACATTGAACTGGGGCATATTATCAGAGTGTCCCGCCGCAAGTTCCTCCATTTCTGAATATATCCTTCATTTCCGAGTACCAGTCCAGAATGGAGGGTGGTGTAGGAGTCCTCCAAAGAAGGGGAATAACAGCCCTAGCTGCTGATATACAAAATCTAAGGATGTCCTTTTTGATGAGTTTAATAGAACCCGGTAAAATTGACAATAAGGCCACCTCAGGAGTGCCCTCAATTTGTTTCCCTGTGATCATGTTGTAATTTCTGAAGACTTTTTTCCAAAAAGACTGTACCTTATGACAGGACCACCAAATGTGGATCACGTCACCAACAGTAGTTCCACATCTCCAACACAAATCCGAGACATTGGGTGAGATTCTATGCATTCTGTCTGGACATAAGTACCAGCGGGAAAGGACTTTATAGTTTCTTTCTTGTGATACGCATGGTAGCGCCAATAAGCGCGTACATATGAAACTCTTTTTCCATTCCTCGTCTGACAACTCTCTTCCCAGGTCTCTCTCCCAACCCACCTGGAACTTATGTTTTGTGTCTCCTGCCACTCCCTCCAGGATCATGTGATATAGCTCTGATATGGGATGAGCCGGGGAGAATCTTGCATGAATAGATTCTCAAAGGGATATACTTGTGATCGGACTCTACAAGGATAGGATCCCGAAGAAAGGAAGGAACAGAGTTGGGCGTATTCCAACCATTGCACGTCTGATGGTCGCAACCTCTGGCGTAAAACCTCTATAGAAGGCACATTCCCATTTTGTAGAATCTGTCCTAGCCGAACATCCTCCACTCTCGTCCAACCTACGAAAGCCTTCCTGTCCATCCCCGGAGGTAAAACTTGGATTGGAGAATAGCGGAGTCAAAGGACATAACATTCTTTCACTAACTAAGGCACCACATGTCTTAGACCAGACCTGCAAGGTAGTTTTAGTTACATCAGTGAGATTTGCCATCACAGAATCCGGTATCGAAGATAACCATTGGAGGTAATGCAACGGCACCTGAACACCGTCCTGCTCTATAGATATCCATCTCTTTGCATCAGTTTTGAAACACCAATCCAATGTTCTAACCAAGGATGTTGCTTGAAAATAGGCCTTGAAGTTCGGTAAACCAGTACCGCCTCTCAACGTCGGAGCTGTTAGAGTCTTGTAACTAATTCTAGCTCGATGTCCACCCCACAGGAAACGTGTCACACTAGAGCGAAGTCTAGAGAAGAAACTGCATGGGGGCGTAATTGGTACTGTCTGGAAAATATATAAGAAGCGGGGTAGGATATCCATACGTATCACATTAATACGTCCCCACCAGGACAGTTTCAAAATGTTATAGGATGATAATTGCGACTCTACACCAGTTAAAAGAGTCTGATAATTACAGGAAAAGAGGCTAGACAGGTCAGACGGAATACGGACTCCAAGATATTTAACGTTATCAGATCGCCATCTAAATGGAAAATTGGTCTTCAATAAAGAGCCCAGCCACGGGTAGGGATACATTTAGTGCCTCTGACTTGGAGTAAGGAATCCGCCCAATCTTGACCTAAGGCGGGGGGAAGAGTAGTGAGCCTCGAAATCCTTACAATTTCCGAACAGTTTGTCTGGGCGATTCCTGTGCTGTGACAGGATATCCTGAAACTCAGGAGGATCTGCAAAAAAACTCTGTGGCTTTCCCTTTTGAAGGTCACCGAATGATGAGGAACCGAACATGGGGTATCATCGACCTTTAGCGCTTGGTAGACAGCAGTGATCAGGTCTTTGACCATACCTGCGTGTCTGGGGAGTCCAGGTCTAAAAACGTATCCGGCTCGGGATCTGAATCCAGACTATGATATGCATCAGGTGGGGGTGATGTAGGGCCCAGGTCCCTGATAAGGGAGGTATGGGAACCCTGTGAGGGAGTCGGTAGAGAAGCTTGTGTTGCTTGTACATGGGGCCCCAGACCGGGAACGTGACAAGTCCAGGTCGGAAGCAGTCTTGATCGCCTGCCCCTATCGGACGTGCTGTCCTGCACAGGAGTGTCCGTCCGTGCCTCCGCTTGGTCGGATGCGCTGGGCATTGGATGGCTCTGTAGGGCCTGGACCAGGGTAGAAAAGAGCCTGTCTGTGTCGACTGAGACAGTAGTTTGTCCACGGATTGTGACATGGATTGTGACAGGAACAGGGCCTAGTCGGGTGGCTAGCAATTCTGACAGTGCGAAGCAGCATGAGCGCGTGGCAGCTCAGAGTGGCATGTAACGCAGGAGGTATAATAAACCGTATGGTACTTGGGGACCTTTTTTGTGGCCTTTGAGCTCTGCAAGGTTATTAGGGTTAATGTGTGTGAATATAACCACACACTACAGGTATGGAGGATATGGTGTATACTGGGGGTAGGCACTAATAGGCAGGAGAGGGAAGGAATGAGCTGCAGCAGAGCAGGGTCTGCTGAGCTCCTTACCCGATGTAGGAGCACTCATATCTGGTGAAGCCTTGGACCCTGTGGTTCGTGTGTCCGCCTGCAGCTGCTGAAGTGCTGGCAGCGGTGACTCGGGTGCAGGGACGAGCTGGCCACTAGTGCTGTGGAACCCACGTTTGCAGGGAGAGGGAGCCGATCAGAGGCACGCTGTGAAGTCTCTCAGGGAGCGAGACGAGCCAACAGGGGAGAGAATTCCCCTATAGGAGCCGCCGGGGAGGGCGTTTCGGCAGCAAACAGTGAAGCCACACGGGGCGTGATTGGGAGGACACAGGCCGGTGTCGGGGGCTAGATTAACAACTGCCCGAAGCGGGACAGCATCTCCCACTGTGTGAGGCAGCCGAGCGCCGCTTGGGGACCCGCCGCTATGATGAGGCTCTCCACCTGGAACCGCGCACCGCCCTGGGAGCTCGCCGATGCTGTCAAGTATGCTACAGGGGGAGCTCCCAGCCCCATGGTAGCAGAAAAACAGCGAACAGACGCCGGGCACCAGTGACCCAGTTTCCCGGTGGAAGGCTGGGGAGGGCCATGCATGTGGCGGCTGAGACGCCGGGCACCTGCAACCCAGACTCCTAAAAGGGAGTGTGGGGAGGGCCATGAATCTCCTGCTGGGGCATCGGGCACCTACAAACTAGGCTCCCTATGGGAGGCTAGGGAGGGCCATGGATGATGAGCTTTCAACTGCATCTGCAGTCAGCAGTGCAGAGAGCAGGGTGGCTGCAAGAGGCGCCAAGAATGCCATCCAGGTGCAGAAGGTGATATGGGGAGGAAACACTCCGAGTGCCCTTCTGAAAAAGATGGGAAATCAGTGCCCGGATGACCGTCGCCCATTCTGGAGTGCCCTGTCTGAGAATGGAAGACTAAAAATAAGATCCAAAAATTAAAATTAAAATAAACTAAACAGGCCTGATTATGGAGAGTTTCAGCCCAAATAATAATGGTACGCAGATAGCCAAAGTGAAGTTTTTTATTAACAAAAACATGAAATTACAATGGTTTCACATAGTACCAACACATTTGGTTGTTTTACAGATACTGATATTTTCTAGTCAATAATGAGAACCAGGGGACCTGACTTCAGTGGTCACAGCAGGCTTTTGGCCCTTTTTTGATTTTTCCCACTCTTTCCCTTGCTAGGACTTTTGTTATGCTGAGCTGATTGTTGGTTTTATTACCTCCGCTGTCCTTTGGACCGTCTCTGAATTTTTACTGTCTGTAATGTGTTGGTACTATGTGAAGACACCGTAATTTCATGTTTTTGTTAATAAAAAACTTCACTTTGGCTATCTGAGTACCATTATTATTTGGGCTGAAACTCTCCATAATCAGGTCTGTTATAGTTTATATATGTTCAATAGGAGAGGCCCCTTTATGATGTGCTACTATCCACATACTGTTCAATTATTTGTATTAATTTAAAATTAAAATAAGATGGATCCCTCGTTGCAGAAGGGGGTACGTGGAGGTAACACCCCACGTTCCCGTTTGTTGGTGTTTTGTGGAGAGAGTGCGCCCAAGGAAACCGTTGCCCGGTCAAATCTTCATCCTCAGAACTGAAAATAATTAAAATATTGGTGAAAAAGAATGGATGTGGGTCTGTAGACCATATCTGCCTCCTTCTGACACTAAGCTGAAACTGGTTTGGCTTGTGCCAGCCAGGGGGTGTATACTGCAGGAGGATTTATTCTGTTTTTATACTCAGTGTCAGCCTCCTAATGACTGCAGCATAACACCCATGGTCCTGTGTCTCCCAATGAGGCGAATAAGAAATACCCATTTATGCAGATGGATAAAAGTTCCTTTAAATATCCCTCTCGGTTACAGACACTGACTAATCACAATTTTTAAGACTGCAGCATCCCATTCACCATCATTAAGTAGCAACATTGTCAGTAATCCAGGGCTCACCTCCCACAATTAAAAAATACATTGTATCTAGAGGCAACAATAAACCATGATAGTAACTCAGGCTTTTGTTTCTTTTTTGTGTTTAATTACTTTGCATAAAAGACAAGATGTTCCTTTCGGCAAATGCAAATAAAAGTTTCGCTTTACAAAAAAAAATATATATATAAAGTAGCAAACAAACAAAAAAAAAAAACAAATTAGCTGTACACTACTTGTCAAAATGGTAAATAAACTATAATATAATCTTGTATACTGCCTGAATATGTCAGACAGAGCTTCGAATTGACAAGGCCCTCTCATCCATATCGCAGTGTTCATCCTCTGATGAAGGGGGTGGCCTGGTGCATGAACTGAGCAAATCAAACAGATCTTTGATCAATCTGACAACCCAAATGGGATAGGGTAAGAAATGGGATAGTGGAGATCCTCAAACGCATGAAGGAAGGTGGGGGGCACAACTAAGGAAGATGGTGTGGCACAACCAAGGAAGGGGGGGGCACAACCAAGGAAGATGGGGGGCACAACCAAGGAAGAGGGGGGGCACAACCAAGGAAGATGGGGGGGCACAACCAAGGAAGATGGGGGGGCACAACCAAGGAAGATGGGGGGGCACAACCAAGGAAGATGGGGGGGGCACAACCAAGGAAGATGGGGGGGCACAACCAAGGAAGATGGGGGGGCACAACCAAGGAAGATGGGGGGGCACAACCAAGGAAGATGGGGGGGCACAACCAAGGAAGATGGGGGGGCACAACCAAGGAAGATGGGGGGCACAACCAAGGAAGATGGGGGGCACAACCAAGGAAGATGGGGGAGCACAACCAAGGAAGGGGGGGAGGGCACAACCAAGGAAGGGGGGGGGGCACAACCAAGGAAGGGGTGGGCACAACCAAGGAAGGGGTGGGCACAACCAAGGAAGGGGGTGGGCACAACCAAGGAAGGGGGGTGGGCACAACCAAGGAAGGGGGGGCACAACCAAGGAAGATGGGGTGGCACAACTAAGGAAGATGGAGGGGGCCCCAACTGAGAAAGATGGGGGAGGCTCCAACTAAGGAAGATGGGGGGGAGGGCGCACAACTAACAACATCGGTTCAGTATCAGTTACTGCGTGACTTTTTATCTCCACCTCTAGTTTGTATTTCCTGCACCTCAATACAATTTTTAAAGCTCCTATAGAAATGAATGGGGAAAGCCCTTTTAGCGCTACTTTATTGAATCAACTTTATTAAATCCGTCTCTTTACGACACTGCTGCCGTAATCTATGCATTGCGAGTAAAAGGTACCTTTGAACGTGGCAGATTTGACATACAGAATAGGAATTTGTGCGACATTCCTTCGGCGTGTAAATGATCGGGGTCTTCAGATACACGTACGGGTTGGACCGACGTACGGTATAGAGCGGTCATATCACTCTAGGACTTATTTATGTGCCAGAACAAAGGCTTAAAAACCTCCATAATCCACCTTTAGCCAATGGAGATGATAATACAAAAAAACAAAAAAACTATCACCCATTGAACACATTTTTCCAGGGGCTAATAGAAAAAGCCCAGGCGGAGCGGTCTGCAGCGGTGAGGAAGCTTTTATTGTTTTTGGTATTTTCCAGATGTGGAAGTTGTTCTCTTTGCCTGTGTCATTGTCCAGCGACGAGAGGGGTGTAAGATGGCGTGACGTTGTCCAAAGTCAAGTGGTCGCCTTCGGGTTCTCTAGCGGTACAGCCCTGGTAAATGTATCCTGACCCGGCTCAGTCTGCAGTTTCCTCCACTGACTGACTCAGTGCCAGGTCCCAGTAGTGCTCCACACTGTGTTTCTTAAAATGTTCCCTGGCCATGTTTTCTGTTGGGCACTGTTTGAATTTTATGTCCCCGAAACTGCGTTCTTTGGCCGTTCCCTTCAAGACATAAAAACAAAAAAAAAAAAAAAAGATTTAAGAGAATTGAGTACATTAAAAAAATACTTAGGCGTCTTCAAGTCTCAAAAATTGATACCACCATAGATCACAAGTAATTATATTTCATCATTGTGACTGGCACTGCGCAGCACCTTTGTGTAATGCTGCCAGGATTTGCTGCAGGCAACAAGAGCAAGAACGACTATAGCTCCTGTGATTCCTCTGCAGACACTCCTGGTATATTGCTGTTTGCCCCCTGCTGTTTCTCATGCCGGGCACTTTGGTATTTGCTGCCGAGCATGTGAAAAACAATTACTTCCAATACGGCGAAAAAGAGAGGTGAAGGGATGTGTGATATCCCTGGGTCCATGAGGAAAGGTGAAAACAAAAAAGAGATACACAACAAAAACATGGACTTTGTAAGACTGCTTTAACCCCTTCACCAACCGGCAATTTTTTGTTCTCATTTTCGTTTTTTGCTTCCCTGCTTTTAAGAGCCATAACTTTTTTATTTTTCCACAAATATAGACATAGGAGGTCTTTTATTTTGCAGGACGAGTTGTACTTTCAGATGCAAACATTTATTTTACCATATAATCTACAGGGAAATAGGAACAAAATTCCAAGTGCAGTGAAATTGCAAGAAAAAGTGCAATTACACATTTGTTTTATCAAATTGCAGGGAAGAAAAGGTGTATCACAGTCCGCGCTGCCAAATCCACTCACTCCAAAGGAACACACGGGTAGATGAAACTTCAAAAAGAACTCCTTTATTACCGCCGACGCGTTTCGGTGCCCTCCTGGCACCTTCCTCAGGGATACCCTCAACCCACAACCCCAGTCATATATATAGCCAACTTCATAATAATGATTAGTGGGAGTGACCATCAATGATGACGTCAAAAACGTCATCAAAATGGGAAGGGTCACAGATTTTGGCGCAATTATCAAAAAAACTAATATTCACTATATAATCAATAACATAATATCACACAATCAATTTAAAAAATCTGATTAAAAGAACTGTGCAAAAAAATCTGAGAAATTCCATGCGGAAATGCTTTTACAGGCGTTTCCGCATGGAATTTCTGTGATTTTTTTGCAGAGTTCTTTTAATCGGATTTTTTAAATTGATTGTGTGATATTATGTTATTGATTATATAGTGAATATTAGTTTTTTGTGATAATTGCGCCAAAATCTGTGACCCTTCCCATTTTGATGACGTTTTTGACGTCATCATTGATGGTCACTCCCACTAATCATTATTATGAAGTTGGCTATATATATGACTGGGGTTGTGGGGTGAGGGTATTCCTGAGGAAGGTGCCAGGAGGGCACCAAAACGTGTAGGCGGTAATAAAGGAGTTCTTTTTGAAGTTTCATCTACCCGTGTGTTCCTTTGGAGTGAGTGGATTTGGCAGCGCGGACTGTGATACACCTTTTCTTCCCTGCAATTTGATGTGTCTCCACGTGTGAGTGGACGGTGGAAGTCCAGCAGCAGCCATCTGGAAATCATCTTACGCCTTCAAACCAGTTGTGGGTCTCACAACTGATATAGGTGAGTGGATTCATTATACACCACCTTAACATCAAGTGTCATAGTGATAGGGCACTATTGCGCCTCTTGTTCCCCTCCCTTTTTCTTTTATTGATACATTTGTTTTATGATTTTTTTATTTGCCATGATCACTATATGGTAACACTGAGGTAACGGAGTGATGCCTCAGGTCAGTAAGAGTTCATAGATACTAAACATGTTACTTTTATGGTTATCTAGGAGGTAAAAAAAAATTCAGAAGTTTGAAAGAAAAAAAAAAGAACCTCACTTTTTGTGCGATGTTCTGCGCCCCATAACGTTCTCATTTTTCGGGATCTGGGGCTGTGTGATGGCGTAGGTTTTGTGCCTTGAGCTGACATTTCTAATTATACCATTTTTGGATATATATGCTGTTTTGATTGTCCGTTATTGCATTTTATAACAATGTTGCGGCAACCAAAAAAACCTAACATTGGCGTTTGTCCCTTTTTTCCGTTACGCAGTTTACAGCTCTCATTAATTGATTTTTTATCTTGATAGATTGGACGATTCCGAATGCGACGATACCACGTGTGTATTTTTTTAATACTTTTATTGTGAATGGGGAAAAAAGGGAGGTGATTAGAACTTTGTTTTTTTTTCATGTTTGTAAAAAATTTAATAATTCTTCTTCATTTTACACAGCCCTATAGGGAGGCCCCCTGCTGCACAGTCCAATCGCTTGTGACAGGTTCAGATGAGCTCCAGCACATCGGGACCTGTCACAAACGTGCACTGTGAGTGGTTAGCAGCTCTTGCCAACTACTCACAGGAAGAGATCAGTGATAGCTTCCGGGTCTTGGCAGGACCCCAGGCTATCACGTGAGCACCGGAGATCATGCGATATTATTGTGGACTCTCTGCTACAGGCGGGGAACAGTACGTTCCCGGCCAGAGCAGTATAGGATCTCGCTGTCAGTGAATGACAGCAGGATTCAAGGGGTTAACAGCACCGATCAGATCCCGGATCAGATTGGCGCTGTTAGGGCCGCTTTACACACACCAACTTCTGTGACCAACTTCTGAACAGATCTCTGGTTGCAGTGAAATCATGGACACATTGTTCCATTTTGTGGCTGTGTACAAATGGAACAATGTGTCCATGATTTCACTGCAACCAGAGATCTGTTCAGAAGTTGGTCACAGATATCTGTGTGTGTAAAGCGGCCCTTAGCCCGACATCTCAGCTGATGAGATCAGCTGAGATGACAAGTGTTTGATGTGAGCGCCGCACCAGAGCTCACATCAAACAGCGAGACCCGACCCTTGACGTTGTATTATGTCAAGGGTCGAGAAGGGGCTAAAGGGGTTTTCCAATTTTCAGAAATGTATGTTATTGGAAAGTACTTGTAAAAATAAGTAATTTACTGCTTGTTAAAATTTTCACCTTGACAATGAATGTAAACAAAAGTGTTAATATCTCAAGAACGCCTTCAAATTGTAACAAGCAGTAAATTGCAAAAATGCTTGTCTTTACAAGCTCAATCCAACAGAAGAGTAAAGCTTTAAATACCCATCTCAGTTAAAGACAATGAGTAAATGAGTAATGTTACTGCATGCTAGCCATTTGCACACAATTTTAAAGACTGCAGTATTCCTTTCACCATCATTAAGTAGTAACATAGACAATAATCCGGAGCTCACCTCCCACACTAAAGTGCACTTGTTAGACTTTTTTACAGTTTCCTCATCTGACTCGTCATCATCTGTAAGAAAAAAATATAATCTCAATATGGATGTTCTGCAGAAAATCTTTCAGTTCCAGGAGTATATAGGCCAAGCGTTGTAAATAATACGACAGGGTATGTACCCAATATATCACGCACATACATGACTACAAGTATGGAAACTTACCGCCCCCCTTGGGATTTGACGTCTGCTCGTCCCATTTTATTCGGTTAAGCATCAAACGTTTAAATTTCTTCTGGGCTTTGGGACCTGCAAATAAAATTAGTCCCAAACTGTAGTGAGGGGCTCATACAGGACTTGGCAGAGTCAACACATTTCTTCAAACCAAGGACACTTTCCAAACTTTGCTTTTTCCCTACTCACTCCCCCCTCCCCCCAACACAAAACCATACAATGGAACCTTTTCTTTTTTTGAGTGATTTTCTGTACATTTTAATAATTGAACAAAAATTCTAACTTATTCCACTTACCTCCCTCCACTACCACCACATTGACGTCTCTGTGTAACACAACTACTCCTGTCAGGTACAACTGGTTGGCGTTGGCTTCAATCTTGAATTTTTTCGAAAGATTGGTTAAATTTCGAATACTGTAAAAAATAAAGACAGATAATGGCTACCTGCTTCTAATGCCTGAAGAACGCTGTGACCAACCCCAACAGAAGCCCCCTGCCCCCCTCCAAAAAAAAAAAGCCCCACCAAATCTCACCCAGCAGTGATCCCTCATTATTTCTGCTGTTAATCACTTAGATGCTGCGGTCATTCTTTCCAGCTGTGTAACACTGCTGGCACCTTCTTCTAAGGGTAGGGACACACTGGCGTGAAAATCGGACAAGTATAATGCGAGAAAATCTCACATTGCACTCGGACCAATTTTACTGAATGACTGAGAACAGATAAACATGTGTGGTCGGCTTTTTTCTCATCCAGTATCTGGATGAAAAAAAGTTGCAACAGTATGCGATTCTCATGTGAGACTCGCCAATGCAAGTCAATGGGTCCGACAAAATCAGGGACAGCACACTGACAGCACATGCACCATCCTACTGCCATCCGTTTTTCTGTAACTCAGAACACTGTAAAATGTTCCTGTAAACAAATGTCCAGTAATAGCTGCTGAGAAAAGAGGGATTTGTGTGTGTACTCACCATAAAATCCTTTTCTCTGAGCCTCAAATTGGGGGACATAGGACCATGGGTGTTATGCTGCAGTCATTAGGAGGCTGACACTAAGTGAATATAAAAAAACTGGTCAGCTTCTCCCCTGCAGTATGCACCTCCTGGCTGGCACAAGCCAAACCAGTTCAGTGACCAAGCAGTAGGAGAAAGCAAATATAAGTGCATCACAAAGTAACCATAGGAGACTCAAGAACCACAAAGAAACTAAACGGCCTGGGATGGGCAACAGGGAGGGTGCGGTGTCCACCAATTAGAGGCTAAGAGAAAAGGATTTTACGGTGAGTACACACAATAATCCCATCTTCTTCTTTGCCTCATTGGGGACACAGGACCATGGGATGTCCTAAAGCGGTTCTTGGGTGGGTAAAACAAACTCATAAATATAATACCTCATGAAAAAACACACCAATTTAAAGGTGAGACCCCGCCACCTGCAAAACACGCCTACCAAGACTCGCATTTGCCGATGACTGAGTATGGACGTTGTACTGCTTTGCAAACGTATGCAGGCTGGACCAGGTTGACGCCTTGCACACCTGCTCAGCGATGCCTGATGACAAACAGCTCAGGATACTCCAACTGCAAGAGTAGAGTGCGCCTTTAACCCATCTGGAATGGGCATGTTCCGTAATCGATAGGCTTCTGGGATGGTCGACTTGATCCACCTGGCTAGTGTGGCTTTGGACACCACCATGCCTTTCCTGTGACCTTCCGGAAGAATGGAGAGAGAATCAGACTTCTAGAAAGGCGCTGTCCTGGATATGTAGATCCTGGATATGTAGATCCTAAGAGCTCTCACCAGGTCCAGGCTGTGCAGAACTCCTTCAACACAGTGCACTGGGGTCAGACAAAAAGAGGGAAGAGAGATCTCTTTATTCAGGTTGAAAGAAGAGACAACCTTCGGGAGAAACGAGGGCAGATGTAGAATCCATTCTCCAGACGCGAGACCCTGAAAGCTGAGGAAATCCACCACCCAATTGTCCACGCCTGGGACCAGCAAAGGATCTGCTCCACTTCGCGTATCGCCTGTCTGCTGCAGGTGCCTCCCTGATGATTGACATACGCTACAGCCTTGGCGTTGTCCGATTGCACTTGAATGTGCAGAATAGGTAAAGAATAGGAGAATGGAGGATGAGCTCGAGAGAGGCACCAGGCAAGGAAAGCCTTCCAGGTGAGGTAGTAAATCCGAGCCGAGGCCGGTTTCAGGTGAAAATCCCGCTAGGGTCACAACCCAGGTCTCAAGGGCCACGCCGTCAAATTCGCCACCCCTGAATTCTGATGGTAAAACGGGCCGAGACAGAAGGTCCGGACGGGGTGGAAGACGCCAAGGCACGTCTGCCGTGAGCTGGACGAGATCGGCATACCACGGTCGTCTGGGCTAGACTGGGGCTATAAGAATGACCGGAATGCCCTCCTGCTTGATTTTCCACACGACTCTGGGTATTAGAGGCAGAGCAGGGAATATGTAAGGAACATGAAATTGTGTCCAATCTTTTACTAAGGTGTCTTCTCCCAGAGACCGGGGTCGTGTGATCTGGCCATGAACGCGGGAACCTTTACATTGAACCATGATGCCATCAGGTTCATGTCTGGGGTTCCCCAGCAACGGCATATTTGCTGGAAGACGTCGGGATGCAGGGACCACTCTCCTGAATCCATGCCTTGTCTGCTGAGGAAGTCCGCTTCCCAATTGTCCACTCCCGGGATGTGCACTGCGGATAACACCGATACTGTCGATTCTGCCCATTGCAGAATGAGCTGGGCCTCTTGCAGCGCCTGGACACTGCGGGTCCCGCCCTGGTGATTGGCATATTCGACCGCTGTGGCATTGTCCGATTGAATCCTGACATGGCTCACTGCCAAGAAGCGATGAAAGGCCTTCAGTGCCAGAAATATGGCTTGGATCTCCAGAAGGTTGATGGGTTTGGACGATTCCGCTGGGGACCATGTTCCCTGTGTTCTGTGATGACTGCATAACGCTCCCCAACCCGTCAGGCTTGCGTCGGTGGTGAGGACTTTCCAGTGAGCCAGTAGAAAGGTCTTCCCCTGAGGGAAGCTGGTCTGAGCCACCAAAGGAGGGAACATCTGGCTGCAGGTGGCAGCCTGAACAATCTGTCCAGGGAGAAAGGACTCCTGTTCCAGGAGGTCAGTATTGCCAGTTGGAGAGGTCTGAGGTGAAGTTGGGCGAAAGGGACTGCTTCCATAGAGGCAACCATCCTGCCCAGGACCCTCATGGCAAAGCGAATTGAGTGAGGTGACGGACGTTGGAGAGTGCGGACTCCCTGGCGTAGAGCCCTTGCTCTGTCCTGGGGAAGGAGAACCAGACTCCTGGAGGTGTTGAACTGCATCCCCAGGAACATTAGTGACTGTCTTGGAACTGGTGATGACTTTTGGAGGTTGACTAACCAACCCAGGCGACTTACAGTGTCCACTGTGATGAAAACACTCCGTTCGCACTCCCTGAGAGTAGGGGCTTTGATGAGCAGGTCGTTTAAGTATGGAACGATGACCACTCTGCTTCAGTGAAGAACGGTCATGACTGCTGCCATGACCTTGCTGAACACCCTGGGAGCTGTGGCAAGTCCGAAACGTTAGGGCCACAAACTGGTAGTGGTCTTGGTTGATTGCAAACCGAAGAAATCATTGGTGGGCCGACGATATTGGGATGTGGAGGTACGCATCTTGTATGTCGATGGAGGCGAGTAATTCGCCCTCCTTCATGGACGATATGACGGAGTGAAGAGACTCCATGCGAAAATGACGTACGTGGACAATTTGTTTAGTTGTTTTACGTCTAGAATGGGCCGGACTGTAACTCCTTTCTTGGGTACCACGAATAGGTTCGAGTAGAACCCGTGGAAGCGCTTGGCTGGTGGAACTGGTATAATGATTACTGCCCGTACAGGGACTTCACCATCTGGAAAAAGGCGCGAGCCTTGGATGGAGGAGTTGGAGGAGTCGACAGGAAAAAACGATTGGGTGGTTGACTTGAACTCTATAGTGTATCCGGAATACAACAGTTGTCTGACCCAGTTGTCGTCTATAGTGGCGAGCCAAGCTTGACGAAAGTGTAAAAGTCGTCCGCCTACTTGCAAGGTGTCTTCCGGGGGAGAAGAGTCAGGAGGAGGAAAACCTATTGGATTTTGATCCCTTAGGTTTGGACTGGCGAGAGTGAGACTGCTCGTTCGAGCCGGATCTTTGCGAAGTCTGCGGACGCTCCCGGGGTAGTGACTGGTTGCCAGCCGGTGGTGGTCTTGAGACTGACCAGCCAAGTGAATTTCGAAAGGATCAGAAACAGGTTTGTTGTCGGCGGTTGAAGGGTCGTTTAAATTTACGTTGGGGAAGGAAAGTACTCTTGCCTCCCGTGGCGTCTGAGATTAGTTGGTCTAATTTTTCCCCAAAGAGACGGTCACTCAGGTAGGGGAGGCATGTGAGAGACTTCTTGGAGGCTGCATCAACCTTCCATTCCCTCAACCAAAGGGTGCGTCTGATCATGATAGCATTAGAGGCTGCAGCCGCAGCGCAATTTGCGGAGTCTAGAGCTGCATGCATCAAGTAATCCGCAATGACAGAAATTTGAGCTGCTTGGTCCAATAGAGCTGGATCAGCATCTGAGGACCGTAAAGAAGTAAGCAAGTTACCCGCCCACGTCATAATGCCTTTGGCCGCCCAGACTGAGGCAAAAGCTGGTCACAGAGAGGATCCTGAAGCTTCAATGACGGATTTGGCCATCTGTTCTGACGGTCAGTTGCGTCTTTAAAGGGAACCAACCACCCCAAATGACCCCCCCGGACTGTTAATATGTGTCCCTACACCCAGCACACACATTTGGGCCAATCGTTTTTGCTAAAAAAAACTGTTTAGTAGAAGTTAAGATATAGCAATATGAAGTTTAATAACTTGAGCCGAATGGGTGTTACCTAGCTTTGTCCACGTGCAGTGTTCGTGCCTGTCATCTTCCTCTCCCCCTCCCCTCTCACTTTCTAAGAGCCTGGCCGCGTCATGAAAGGGGGTGGGGCTCGCCGCGATTTAGCCCCGCCCCTTTCATGACGCGGCCAGGCTCTTAGAAAGTGAGAGGGGAGGGGAAGAGGAAGCTGACAAGCACGAACACTGCACGTGGACAAAGCTAAGTAACACCCATTGCATTTTACAGGATCGCTGCTGGGGTTCGTAGACACCCCAACGGCGATGTCGCCTGTAACATCGCCAAAGCGTCGCCGGAGGTATCATAGCAATTAAACACGCAACGGCAACGCTGGCGGGATGCCAAAAACGTGCGGGCTCCCATGCGTCGCCGGCGATATCTCCGGCGATGTCACCTGGTGTAACGGTACCCTTAGAGTCAGAGATTGTGAATAAATCACTTGTAATGAAGCCCCCTGTAATATGTGATCAGACAGTGCCTGTGCAGAGAAGTGCAGGGCAATATAAAGAGAAGCCACCAAACGCTCCCCACTAGCAGCCCAGGATCCCTGTGTTCCCTGGAGAGCTGAGGTGCCGATAGCAGGAAGGTCCCCACGTGCTGCGTAATGCCGGCAGTGAGGGAGAGAAAGGAGGAGGCGGAGCGGAGGAAAAGGCGTGCCTCCCAAGTGGAAAGCGCGCTCTAGTGACCGCTCCGTTCCCGTCATCTGGAGGGGCGGGATAGGGGCAGTGCAGGGGAGGCAGCTTAAGCGCTAGGCCCGAAGCCGGGGCCTTGCTTAGTTGTGGGCCCCGAAAAAGGTTGAGAGCCGGCGCGGAGGTGCGGTCGGAGGACCGGAATGGACTCGGACCTGGACTCCGCCAGACTCTTGGGGCCGGGTCCTCTCCGCAATACATGCAGCGGTATTGACATTGCAGCTAAGTGCTGGCTGCTGTGCTGCAGTGTAGTGCAGCTCTGCTGAATCTGCATAATTGTGGAGCCCAGTATGGTAGTACAGCTGTTTGTGCTGCTAGTACATGCGCTGGGAGTATATGTAGTGCAGCCATGTGTACTGCTGGTACCTTTGGTGGCTCATCCTAAAAACCCCAAGGGTGATTAGGGGGGCGTCTGCTGGTAGTCTTTGCCTCTCAGAAACTTGCTGTAGGTACTGTAGAGCCTCAACTTCAACCCAGGACCCATTGAGGGAGTGAGGAAGGAGGAGGTTATGCTGGAATCTCTGAACCTCAACCCAGCACCCCAACAGTGGGATGCCGAGGAAGGAGGACAGCATATGTCAGGATATCTTGACTTCAACCCAGTGCCCCAACAGTGGTGAGCCGAGGAAGGAGCATGCCGGGGGTCACGCCGCACCCACTTTCCTTCTTCTTTTGAAGAAAAAAATGTAAAAAATAAAAATTAAATGAAAAATTAAAGGAAAACATTTTTAGGTGTGCCTCCTAACGACACTAAGCAAAAACTGGTGAGGTAGTGCCTGCTCCAGGGGTGTATACTGCAGAGGAGGAGCCACAGTAACTCTTCCAGATTCTGCTTAGTGTCACCTCCTAGTGGACAGCAGCATAACACTCACGGTCCTGTATCCCCGAATGAGGCGAAAGAGAAATTGCACACTCGCATAGCAGTTGCATGGCACACGGATCAAAAAATGGATGTCATTTGTCCAACTCTCCTGGATGAGAAAAGAACCGATTTTTCTAACGCCATAACGCCAGTGTGTTTCCAGCCTAAAATAAGCAACTGTTTCTGCCATTAACCAGTTGGATGCTGCTGTCATTCTTTCCACCTGTCTTACATAGCCAACAAATTCCTCTAAAAGCAGAAACTGTTTCTGCCATTAACCAGATTAATGCTGCAGTTATTCTTTTAGAAAGGCATATAAATGGCCTAGCGCCCAACATCCTCCCCCGTGGACCTACTTAAAGGGGTTGCACTGAGTTTGGACGTTATCACCTCTCCATTACCTATATACAGCTATGTGGACTCCTTGTGTGATATCTTCCTTTAACTTTTTCACTTTCTTTTCCTTCCTCTGCTCCGTCGTCAGTTTTCTGGCCGCGTTGGCCTCTTCGTGAGCCCTGAAATTAAATGGGCAGTAGCCATCAGAATGAAATCCATTGATGGTTTATTGTCTCTTGGAAGGTGGATCATTCATGACACTTTTAGCGAAATACGCACTTCTGACGTTTTGCCATCTGCGCCCGGACGTGGGCCTCTACTTTCGTAGGGTCCTGTATCGCCTCCGTTCCCAATACACGCATTAAGTTGGATATTCGCACTGAAAGTGAAGGCAAAACCATTAGGAGCATTAATCTTTACATTGTTCACTTTAAGCAAAATCGCTTGTACTGTACTGCAATAATTTAGTACAAAGATGGCAATGCAGGGGGCCTTTATTTGGTCTCCCCCCAAACTTTTATGGCAATTCATAATATTCCTGTGATTATGTGATGGGACCCGCGGACACTAAAACATTTGCACCAGTTAAATGCTGAATGACAGACATTTAAATAAACAGCAGAGATGGGAGCGAGGTCTGGTTGCTGCTGCATGGATGGAGAAGGCTCAGCTCCTAGGTCAGCAACATAAAAACACCAATGTGAGCACATAACCCCACCTTTAGGCTCTGGTGGAGGCATCAGTCCTAACCGCACTTTCTCCTGCAATTCCTTCTGTGCTTCTCTTCTTGTCTGGCGCCGCAGCTTCTTCTGTTCTTTACTAGTGAGGTAAATCCCAAGTGCCACGGGTGCATCTTTATCAACTGAACGAAAAAAGACAAAATTAGCATATAAAATAAAAACAGATATAATACTGACACTTAGTGGCGCCCAACAAAGCAAAAACCAAAGGACCCCATACTATGAGATCAATAAGGACAGGTTGGTTTTCTGCTATACCGAATGGACAGGGGCTAGGCCTCTAATATCAAGGCTGGAGAGTTACAGTTAGTCCAGTGGTGGGTTTGCGTGGTTTTGATGTATATATTTTTTAAATATTTAAGAAAAAATTATTTCATTTTAATTCATAAGTATTCCATTTACTCTTTATGAATTTTTTTTATAACGTATAAAAATGTATGGAATACTTACTGTATTTTTCAAATTTTAAAACGCACTTTTCTTTCCCCCAAATTGTGGGGGAAACAGGGGAGCGTCAAAATGTGAATGGTAAAAAAAAATGAAAAATGAAATATTACTGGGGCGGGTGCAGCTGCTGAGCGGGAGTTCCAGTGGGTGATGGGCACAGCTGCAGGACCGAAGCAGCAGGGGAGTACCGGCGGCAGCGAGCGGTGGGCACCGCCATGTTCTTTGTGCCCGGCTGCATTTACTAACTATGTGCAGCCGGCCGGTAGAGGTAGAGACTTCAAAATGGCCACGGGTCTCCATTATGGCCACGGCCATTTTGTTGAAGTCTCTACCGACTGGCTGCACAGTTAGGGAATGCTGCCGGCCACAAAAAACATGTCGGCGCCCACTGCTCACTGCCACCGGTACTCCCCCGCTGCTCCAGTCCTGCAGCTGTGCCCCTCACCCACTGGAGCAGCTGCACCCCACTCGGCAAGCCATGGGGGTCTGAGGGGAGATGGGGACATATATGCCTGAATGAGGAGACATATATGCCAGGACCAGGATGGGGCAGGATGAGGGGATTTATGTACCAGGATGAGGTACATATATAATGATTGCAATACGGACACTGACATTATAAAACGGACCCTATTTAACATAAAGAAAAATGTTCTCTTTTCCTTCATCAAATTTAGGGTGCATCTTATAATCAGGTGCATCTTATAAAGCGAAAAATACAGTATTTTAAGTTTTTTTATTTTATAGTAATTTTTGAATATTCACATTTTTCTTATATTTTTATTCCATATAACATATTTTTCGGACTATAAAACACACTTATTTCCCCCCTCAAATTTGTGTGAAAAGTGAAGGGTGCATCTTATAGCCCAGATGTACCTGGCTTATTGAGAGAGTCATGAACACATTACCACTGTTAAAAAAAATTAATATTGACAGCTATCCATGCCCATACTCCTATCCACCTCTAAGCACTGAAGTCAGTGTCGGCACGTGGGCGACATTATTGGTGTGGAGAGTGGTGAATATTCATTTTCTTTAAATAACGGACACACGATTGCCGATCCGCTGCAGTAATTCGGCAGCTGTGGTGATCATTGTGCCTGCTGTCAAAGAAAAAGAAAATATTCATTGTTCCCTACGTCCATAATCTCACCCACCTATCAGCACTGAATATAGTGTTGGCACGTGGGCAGGATTATGGGTGTGGGGAGCAGTGAATATTCATTTTCTTTGCCAGCAGGCACAATGAACACCACAGCTGCCGGCTTACTGCAGCAGCTGGGCAATCACGTGTGTCCACTATTAAAGAAAATTAATATTCCCTGCTCCCCATACCCATAATCCCAGGCATGGGAAGCAGTGAATATTTATTTTGAATTAGCTGGCAGCTAATGTCAGTGCGTTGACTGGTTGTGCCTGGTAGTAACATCATGCACTGCACTGCTTACATGACAAAATAAGTTGCCGAACGCCATGCAGCGGAGGAAGCTGAGGGAAAGGGAGTAGAATAGTTTCTTTTTTTAATGTGTGTGCATAACAGGAGGCATACATACCAGGATTGGTCCCTGACATTAATACCAGGATGGGGGCAAAGGTGGGGACATTACCCCCATAACAGTGTCAGCAGCAGATCCCCCATAACAATGGCTCATAACCACAACTTTTTGCCTCTAAAAGCATCTTATGGTCTGAAAAAAAACTAATTTTTGAATATTCTAATGCATACATATTTAAGAAAATAAAAATACCTAAAAATTAAATACTCAATGAAATAAATTTGTATTTATTTTTTAGTTTTTCTTATAAATATATATTTTTTCCTTGAATATGTTTAATTTTTATTTATTTTTGTCTTATTTTTTGCTACCTTTCCTAGGGAAAATTAACCTACAATAGTTTGATGGCTTATACTATATACTGCAATGTTTCAATATTTATCAAAAAAGCTTCCAGGAGTACAAAGGTGGTGGTCTCGGGGGGCAGTCGGCATGCCCACAGATGACCTCTAGCGGTTGGCGCCCCAAGTGAATGGTGAGAGTTGAGGTATCGCTATACATATTAGATGGTTGGCTGGGTCAGGCAATGTAAATGATGAACTCCCCAGGTCACACAACCTGCTGATAGTTTCCAGTTAGGGCTGTTGAGGAACGCACAAGCTATACACGTCGTGTACCTGGAGGGCTGAGTTGTGCCGGATGCTCTACAAGATTGGTGATCCCGTGGAATTCTTCCCGCAGGGCTAAGGCTTCTGGTTTTCTAGATATAGAAGGAGACGTGATTATCCCGGCCGTAGAGGACACCGCGGGAGTTAGAATAAACCATACTCACAGGTCAATGCTATTTGGGAGAATGAACGAGTCCCACCACTCAAAATCTGGTATTTCTCCTTCCCGAATCTCTTTTTTGGGGGCGATAAGTGCCAGTCGAGTAGTGGTCTGGATACCAGTCTTCTTGGCTGCTTGCGATATTTCTGCTTGCAGTTTCTCCAGCTGAGCCTAGTTGGTGACAATTATTTCTATGAATACAGAAATGGCCACCGCGTACCCCGGGACCCTCCCCCTTAAACACAAAAAATGAAGGTGGCACCTTCGTCCTTAATCTCTGAGCTATTTTTTCAAATTTCCCTTTGTCGTGGAACTTGAAGGAACGTTTGGCCTTTGTGCAGGGGCGATGGACACACGGGAGTCAAAGAAAGTGTTGGACTCCAAGTCTTCAGAGGGCTTTTCCTTCAGCTGTTGCTTGAATTGCTCTCTTTTCACGGCTCGGATGTTGGCTTTCAGCGTGGGCATGCGATGGGTCAGCTCGATCTCCTTCCCTGTGGCGTCCACCGTGCGACCCTGGTCGTCCAGGATGAGTGGGGTGGGCTTCGTCTGGTCCTTCAGTTCAACTTTTCTAAAAGCCAAGAAGAACCACAAACTCTTCAAGTCAAAAAAAACTTAAAACAAGTCAGAAAAAACAAACAAATGCAGAATATGAACTCACGGAGGGGCGATTCCCATGGCGTGAAGGTTGGCCAATCCGACCATGTTTGTGTTTCCGATAAGTCCGGGTTTCAGGGAGAGCTGGGCTTGAATCCTTGCTTGAAGTTCAGCGGCTTTCCTGGCCTTCTCAATGGCGTCATTCATGAAGGTGGCGGCCTGGGAAGGCTGGATCGTGTTCCCGATGGACGATCGCTCCGATTGCTCAGAGGAAACTTTGGACTGAAAAAAAAAAAAAAAAAACAGATGGTGAAACGACTGCTGGCTGAACAGATGGTCTAAGAACAAACCAGGTGTGGGTCACCTAGCCCCAAGGATCCTACATATGCGTATGCAGCTGTCCAGGTCAGGCCAGATAGACATTTTTAATATTCAAGGAAAACAATTTGATAACTAATTTTAAGACAATAAAATTTATTCAAGTTTTATTTATTTCTAATTTCTTTAAATAAGATTGCTTTATAAAATTAAATATTCAAGAATTTTATTTTTAAAATATTTCATAGAGAAAATATATACTGAAAATTAAATATTCAAGAATTGCATGTAAAAGAAAATATAATATGAAAATAAATAGTCACAGCTTTTATTTTTATATTTTTTTTAGTTTGATAAAATAAATTAAATATTTAAGAAATTAGATAATTTTAATAAATATTAAAGAATACTTTTTTTTAATTAAGAAAAAAATGAACTAAAATATTCAAGAATCTAATTGATTTTTTTAATATTAAAGAGAATATAAAAATATTTGTTTATATTTTCAATACTTGAGAAAAAAAAATTAAAAAAATATTTTTAAGAGAAAGACAAATGATACTTTTAAACATTATTATTTTCCTGATATATATATATATATATATATATATATATATATATATATAACTAGATAAAAACTCTCTGCAGCACTCAGCTACTACCAGGTGTACATATGCTAACAAGCTAAATATATATGAGAAAAAATTTAAAAACTTACGTTTTTTTTTCAAAAAACTCAAAATTCTTATATTTTTTTTTTTTAAATCTGAAGTTCTTAGTACACACATTGGCCAATGTCTGCTTGCTCATCGACTGCGACAAAGTGACTTCAGGCACGATGAGTCCTAACGCTGACACCCAAGTCCTCCTTGTCCACCCGACCCCAATGCTAAGTTGGAGGACACCATCTATACCCTAGATCACCTGTAGGCAATGAGGGTGCACATTGCAGAAATGGAGCCAGCCACTCCACACGATACAAAAGAGAAAAAAACTGCACAGCACTCACAGACAATGTGAACTGGTGCCAGCAGGGACGCTGGATCAAAATACTAGATAAAAACTCTCTGCAGCACTCAGCTACTACCAGTGGTGTACATATGCTAACAAGCTAAATATATATGAGAAAAAATTTAAAAACGTACGTTTTTTTCAAAAAACTCAAAATTCTTATATTCTTCAGATTTAAAAAAAAATAAAAATAAAAAAATATAAGAATTTTGAGTTTTTTGAAAAAAACGTACGTTTTTAAATTTTTTCTCATATATATTTAGCTTGTTAGCATATGTACACCACTGGTAGTAGCTGAGTGCTGCAGAGAGTTTTTATCTAGTATTTTGATCCAGCGTCCCTTGCTGGCACCAGTTCACATTGTCTGTGAGTGCTGTGCAGTTTTTTTCTCTTATATATATATATATTTTTTATTGCCGATGTAGAGTAAGTAATAGCTTGGCAGCTGAAAATGGAGTTTAGGATGTTAACAATATCCTGGGGCAGCTGTTAATAAGGGTAGGTGCTGTATACCGTACCACAGGGGGAGGACTGACGAAGCTCAGCTGTTTCTTCCTCTCCTCGATCTGTCGGGTGGCAGCTTCCATCATCTGCTTGATCTGCAGCTTGGTCAGCATGCCCGGGCTCTCTAGAGGGGGACCAGGGATCACCTCCGGATCCTCCACTTCTTCAAAGCGCGGGACTCGCTTTTTCTTTGAATTAGGGGAATCCTTAGCAAGATCCGGATCGTCCCCGAACACTTCCTAATGAGAGAGTAGAAAAAAAAAGTTGTAGTCAGTGAAATCCTTCGCTGCCCGACCCAAACTGTCAACCACACGTCTTAGCTGCAGGAATAGCTGAGGAATGGCACAATGTAGAGCTCCGCTCACCTTAATTTCCCGTTTCCTGCTCTTGTCACTGCTGGATCTGGAGTGCCGGGAGCCTTTGCTTTCTCTGACGGCATCGTACAGCTTGTCGACGAAGCGCAACGTGGAGTCGTCCAGAAACGGCTTCAGATGATCTAAGGGAATAACAGTAACAAAGGAAACACTATAGGACACTCCCCAACGTAGGGGAGTACATATCCATCAGCTCTGATCAGGACCTCCTTACCCGCAGCCTTCTTCTTGTCCATGCCCTTTCCCACGCAGTTCAGGGCAGCAGTGACCACAGTGGGCTCGGAGAAGCCCAGAACTCCCTTCACGGTTTTTTCTATCCATGGCTTTAGGTCATCAAGTTCCCGCCTCGAGAGAGACATAACTACCGGGGGCGGCAGATGTTCTTCTCACACAGCTGGAAAAGACAGAAGGTGATTGCAGATCACAAGTGTCAGACAGAAACTGTCACCTGCAGCAACCGGAGCAAGCTCCGATCACTGCTGTCAACCATTTACATGCTGCTGTATGACATCATTGCTGGTGGCCCTCCAGACTGCCAGCATGGCCCTCCTGTTAGAGCAGCAATTACACCATCTAATTCACTATATACAGTAAGTGATACTATGGATCGTAAATCCCATAATAAGTCTAAAAAAAAAAAAAAACTTTTCTGTTTAATACTTGAGAAATAAACTGAATTAAAGAATATACTTGTTTATATAATTAACAAATTTGATGTTTTTTTAAAATAAATAAGTAATGAATAACATTTTTCATATTTGTTTTTATTTTAAAACTTTTTCTCTATACTTACATTTTTAAGAGAACAAATATAAAATAAAAATGATTAAAAATACTTATTTGATTTAGAAAAAAAATTAAAGATTATTTTATGTTTAAGATAACAAATGTAAAAATAAACATTCCAGAATTATTATTATTACATTTTTATATATTATTTTTTGTAAATAAAATCTAAAACATTTTTTATTTTGTACTCTTAAAAAATGAAAAAACTTTGAGACTAAATATAAAATAAGTATAAATACCATTCCTTCCCACCTCCTCCCCAACCTCACCACAACACTTATCCCAGCCCTAACCCACCTCTTCAACCCATCACCAACTTCTGGTACCTTTCCTTCTGCTTTCAAACATGCAATAATTACACCTGTCTTAAAGAAGCCATCCCTTGACCCCACTTCCACATCCAGCTACCGGCCCATATCTCTGCTCCCGTTCGCTTCCAAACTTCTCGGAAAGCATGTCCACACTGTACTCTCATCCCACCTCTCATCCAACTCTCTCTTTGACAACCTTCAATCCGACTTCCACTGAAACTGCCTTGACCAAAATTACTAACGAATTACTCGCGGCCAAAGCTAACATCCGTCCTCCTCATTTTACACCTGTCCTCTGCATTCGACACAGTCAACCACTGCCTCTTATTACAGATCCTCTCTTCCATTGGCATCACTGACCTTGCCCTCTCCTGGATCTCCTCTTACCTTTCCAACCGCACATTTATTGCCTCCCACTCCGTCACGACCTCCTCGCCCCATCCCCACTCTGTTGGGGTCCCTCAAGGCTCTGTTCTGAGGCCCTCCTTTTTTCAATCTATATCCTTGGTCTGGGACAGCTCATACAGTCCCATGGCTTCTATCAGCCATAATCCTCATCCTTCTCCTCCCGCTTCCTAAAACTCAATGTAGATAAAACTGAACTCATCGTCTTTCCTCCATCTCACACACCTTCCTTACCAGACCTATCTATCACAATAAATTACATCACACTTTGCCCTGTACCTGAAGTCCGCTGCTTCAGAGTAACCCTTGACTCTGCCTTGTCCTTCAAACCGCACATCCAAGCCTTTGCCACCTCCTGCCGCCTTCAACTCAAAAATATTTCCAGAATTCGTCCCTTCCTCAACCCTCAATCAACTAAACTACGTGCATGCCCTCATCATCTCCCGCCTTGACTACTGCAACCTCCTCCTCTGTGGCCTTCCTGCTAACACTCTTGCACCTCTCCAATCTGTCCTTAACTCTGCTGCCCGACTAATCCACCTCTCTCCTCGCTATTTCTCCACTTCTCCCCTCTACAAATCCCTCCACTGGCTCCCAATTCACCAGCATATCCAATTTATACCAACATTGACTTACAAAGCCGTCCACAATCTGTCCCCTCCCATATATCTCTGAACTAATCTCCCGATATCATCCAACTCGTAATCTTCGATCCTACCAAGACATCCTTCTTTCCTCCACACTTGTATGATCCTTATCCAACCGCCTGCAAGACTTCGCCCGAGCATCCCCCATTTTCTGGAATTCAGCACCCTAAAACATCCGACTGTCCCCCACACTCAGAAACTTCAAGCGGAATCTGAAAACCCATCTCTTCAGAACAGCCTACAACCTGCAATGACCATAATGCCACCTCACCACCAATGGACCTGGTGCCCCACTACCATTGGATCCGGCGCTCCACCACCACCAGAGTAGACCTAACCTAATGTCTCCCTCCGAGATTGCCCTGTAGAATGTAAGCCCGCAAGGGCAGGGTCCTCTCTCCCCTCTGTACTAGTCTGTCACTGTTAGTTTGTTCATTGTATTTTTAACTTGTTTATATGTAACCCTTTCTCATTTGGGTCATTCCATGTCAAGTGAACCAATGATTTTTACCTCTATATTTTTAATTCTTTTGAGATGTTGTTATTTGATAACGGCATGTCAGACAATGCAAAATATGAAGAGAAAAAAAATTCTAAACATTTTTTTTATATTTAATTGATTTTCAAAGTTTGGAAAAAGTACAAATTTTGGGTGTTGCTGCCTTTACATTTCTCCTCATAACTCAGGCTACAAATGAGATAGAGAAACAAAATTAACACCAGTCTACTCAGACCTGTACAGGCTTCCACCAGATATGTCACAAGAGGATCTTTTTTTTAATATTTTATTCATGCGAACGTAAAATTTTAAAACGCATTTCCAAAAAAAAGTATAATTAAAAAATTCCCAAAAATGCCCACGTACCTGTATTGCTTCTAGACATATCTATGCCAAAATTCAAGTAGGGATCGCGATGGGATCATATTTTAAAATTATTATAGCGTCAATGAGTCATTCCATATCAAGTGATCTAAATATGAATATTTATTTACCTGACATCTTTAGATTTTTTTCTATATGAAGTACAACTTTAGTTAAAAATAAATTATAAACTTTTAATTTGCAGTTATCAGTCAATCTTTTATACATTTTTAAAATTTTGAAAAAGCGCGAATTTTGTCCTGATATGGCTTCACATTCTTTATCATATCACGGGCTAGAAATAAGATAATGAAGTGGGAGAGGCATCATTTTTCTCAGAAAGGTACCGGCTTTCATGTGCTATGTCACAAGACTAGGTTTCTTAATATTTTGTTTAGGAAAAATAAAATTCAAAATTTAAACGTACAATTGTGAAAAAAACGTATGTTTTAAAATTGTGAAAAAATGCCTGTGTTACTTGTATACTTGGTTATATTTGTGCAGAGATTCAACTTAGGACCTATCAAATTTATATTTTTTTAAAGCCTTGAATCATCTGATATGTTTGTGTTTCTTCCTTTTTTCTTTTCAAATTATAACTTATTGAATTCAACAATAAAGAAACACAAAAAACAAATCCCGTAAGTGCCAGGATAAATACATCCTCAGAACACAACGCTCAGCATTATCAACCTGAATGCATTGAACAAACCAAAAGAAAAAAGTGGATCATATCCTCAAGTATGATTTCTAAATACAGTGTCATCCTAATCAGGTTAAAAACAAGAAGTTGTTATATTATCTACCATAGCCTCTTCAAAATAATGTAATTTTTTTTCTTTGAGAGCCAATACTGAAGAACATTTTTGCAAATACTAAGGTAACAACTCCAACTCTTTTCTATAGACGATCTTTTAGTTCCATAGAAGTGCGGTACATTCTGATATCTTCCATAGACGATCTTTTAGTTCCATAGATGTACGGTACATTCTGGTATGTTCCATAGACGATCTTTTAGTTCCACAGATGTGCGGTACATTCTGGTATCTTCCATAGACGATCTTTTAGTTCCATAGATGTACGGTACATTCTGGTATGTTCCATAGACGATCTTTTAGTTCCACAGATGTGCGGTACATTCTGGTATCTTCCATAGACGATCTTTTAGTTCCATAGATGTGCGGTACATTCTGGTATCTTCTATAGACGATCTTTTAGTTCTTATCTTATAAATTAGCGCCATAAAAACTTTCAGACCACTAGGCCAGCCTGATTGAAGATCCTCTCCAGGCTGCTTTGTTTATTTAGCCAAAAGTCCAGGTCCTGTAATGTTTAGGCTGGTTTCACACTACGATTTTGTTAAATCCGATGCTGTCCGATAAAAATCGGACAGCATCGGATCCGATTTAGCCCCCATGTTCTCCAATAGGGATCGGATCGGATCAGATGTGCACTTAATGGCATCCGATCCGATTCTGTCCGATTTTTTTCAGGAGCCAAAATCGGAGACTGCTTTGATTTTGGTATCCGATTCAAAAATCGGATCGCATCAGATCCAATATCAGATCCGATTTTCTGTATTGAGCATGCTCAATACCCTAGACCACTCCCAACACCTCCCCCAGCCATTTAAATCGGATCCGATAAAAAAATCGGATCGGATGGCATCCGATTTTGTCCGATTTTCATCGGACAGCATCGGATTTAACAAAATCGTATTGTGAAAGTAGCCTTCAGTTAAATGTCCAATCATTTTAGTTGTGCATGTATATATTTCAAGTTTCTTTCAATATTTTGTCATACCATGCCGGATGAAGAGACCTGAGATGTCTGGAAAGCTCGCCTTGTAACATCACTTATTTTATTTTTGTTAGCCATTAAAAGGTATCACAACTACAAGATTTGTATCTTGTTTTTCCTACTGAGAGCAATCATCATCTTCAAATTGGTAAGAACCAGCCTGTTCTGGACTTGAGTTTTCTTACCATTCACTTTCATTGACACACAATCTTTCTTGCCAGGCATAATTCGGCTCACTTCATCACAGTTGTTAAAAACGTTCACTTTACCCACTATAGCTTCACCTAATGTTTTGCCTGGTTTAGGATCAGGATAAGACATGAAACCTTTTTTGTTCAATCAGAGATTTGGCTTTTCTAGCCATTCTATTGCTAACGTTAAATTCATTTTCTATTTTTATATCTATATATAAATCAGGATATATAAAATCCTCTGTGTTGGAAGTTACAGGCTCTTCACAATGTTCTGCCTGCAGAGGATTTTTTTCATTTGCACGTTGCTTTCTTTAACTGTCACAAATGTTCATACTGCATTGAATGATGGATTTATATCAAACATACAATCTTAGACCAGCCTAAGATTTTTTCTTGTTATGTGTCTAGTTTTTTCAGGATTGCAACAGCATATATTATAAAATATTGTTCCTTGAGAAGCAGCAGCCATTGCTGTGTGAGAAAAATACAGTTAATATTAAGTAAGGGAGATGGGTAATAAAAAAAGGGGACTTTTGTGTGTACTCACCATAAAATCCTTTTCTCTGAGCCTCTATTGGTGGACACAGGACCATGGATTTGGACCCTGACCTGGAGGATCCCTTTGACTTCGATTCCCCAGATACCCAGGCAACAGTCAACAGGCTCATATCTGCAGTCAACTGGACACTGAGGGTAGATTATTTCGTAACCATTTCTGTCCAGACGCTCCCTTTGTTTGGCTAGTATGTCCTGGAATTCGTGGTGATCCGCAAAGATTTTATGTGAGTGTTTAGCCCTCTTAAAGGAGACTGTATAACCTGATGCTGTGGTTACAGGATCGTCTACCCTCAGTGTCCAGTTGACTGCAGGTATGAGCCTGTCGTCCGTTGCCTGGGTATCTGGGGAATCAAAGTCAAAGGGGTCCTCCAAGACAGGGTCCAAACCCATGGTCCTGTGTCCCCCAATGAGGCGATGGAGCAATAAAGCTTTACAGTACACTTGAGATATAACTGTTACTATAAAGCGTTTTTATATAAATAGTGCTTCTAAGCTGTAACATAATAAAATAATACAGTAATATCTAAAAATCATGGATTATTTGGTAAATATTAATAAATACCACATGCCTGAATGCCACATCATAGATTCCATATATTATATGGATAATCATAGATTCCACCACTAAAACATTAAAGTTTCCACTTCGTATATAGATAATCTATGTCTGTGGCTGATTGTAGGATCATATATATCAAAAAAGACAAATCGCAATGCTACAAGTAAAAGCAGAGAAAAGAATGCAACCACAAGTCCAATACATATGCAAAAAGTGAAAAACCTTTAATATGTAGCTTGGATAGGTACAAGGCTATACTCAAACCGGAAGGGCAGAGTATTTACAGACAGGGATGCTAAACAATATGATCACATATTAGCACTGATTAATACAACAGGAGTATGTATACTATACCGTCACAATTACAATATCCATAGGATTTACCGTATATACTCGTGTATAAGCCGAGTTTTTCAGCCCACAAATTGGGCTGAAAAGTCCCCCCCTCGGCTTATACACGGGTCTATACGGTAATGCTGTGGGGGGGGGGCTGTGACCGGGAGCTGGAGGAGGCAGGAGGGGGCCGCGGTGACCGCAGGCGGTCACGTGGGGCCGCCTCATTAGTGCAATGAATATGCACGGCATCCCCCCGTCCATCAACGGCGGGGGGATGCCGTGCATATTGCACTGCACAGCCCCCCTCCTTAATATGGGTCCCCCAGTATTAATAAACAGCCCCCCCCCTCCTTATCATGGCCCCCCAGGCTGCGGCAGCTGTCAAAATAACAAACAGTTTATACATCACCTTCCGACGCAGCTTCTCCGCTCCTCCGGTCCTCCGCTCGCCGGCTTCTTCTTTCTTCTTGTGCCGGTGTCATGTGACCGGGCGCAGGAGATGACGTCATTTCCTGCGCGCGGTCACAGAAGTCGGCACAACAAGAAAGAAGAAGCAGCCGGCGAGCGGAGGACCGGAGGAGCGGAGAAGCTGCGTCGGAAGGTGATGTATAAACTGTTTGTTATTTTGACAGCTGCCGCAGCCTGGGGGGCCATGATAAGGAGGGGGGGGCTGTTTATTAATACTGGGGCTGTATATACCTCTGGGGCTGCTGGATAGTACCACTGGGGCTGTATACTACCACTGGGGCTGCATATACCTCTGGGGCTGATGTATACTACCACTGGGGCTGTATACTACCACTGGGGCTGTATATACATCTGGGGCTGATGTATACTACCACTGGGGCTGCTTGGGCTCCTGTATACTACCACTGGGGCTGATGTATACTACCACTGGGGCTGTATATACATCTGGGGCTGATGTATACTACCACTGGGGCTGCTTGGGCTCCTGTATACTACCACTGGGGCTGCATATACCTCTGGGGCTGATGTATACTACCACTGGGGCTGTATACTACCTCTGGGGCTGTATATACATCTGGGGCTGATGTATACTACCACTGGGGCTGCTTGGGCTCCTGTATACTACCACTAGGGCTGCTGGGGCTAATATATACTACCACTGGGGCTGCTGGGGATGCTATATACTACCACTGGGGCTGCTGTATACTACCACTGGGGCTGCTGTATACTACCACTGGGGCTGCTGGGGCTGCTATATACTACCACTGGGGCTGCTGGGGATGCTATATACTACCACTGGGGCTGCTGGGGATGCTATATACTACCACTGGGGCTGCTGGGGATGCTATATACTACCACTGGGGATGCTATATAGTACCACTGGGGCTGCTGGGGATGCTATATACTACCACTGGGGCTGCTGTATACTACCACTGGGGCTGCTATATACTACCACTGGGGCTGCTGGGGATGCTATATACTACCACTGGGGCTGCTGGGGATGCTATATACTACCACTGGGGCTGCTGGGGATGCTATATACTACCACTGGGGATGCTATATAGTACCACTGGGGCTGCTGGGGATGCTATATACTACCACTGGGGCTGCTGTATACTACCACTGGGGCTGCTGTATACTACCACTGGGGCTGCTGGGGCTGCTATATACTACCACTGGGGCTGCTGGGGATGCTATATACTACCACTGGGGCTGCTGGGGATGCTATATACTACCACTGGGGCTGCTGGGGATGCTATATACTACCACTGGGGCTGCTGGGGATGCTATATACTACCACTGGGGCTGCTGTATACTACCACTGGGGCTGCTGTATACTACCACTGGGGCTGCTATATACTACCACTGGGGCTGCTGGGGATGCTATATACTACCACTGGGGCTGCTGGGGATGCTATATACTACCACTGGGGCTGCTGGGGATGCTATATACTACCACTGGGGATGCTATATAGTACCACTGGGGCTGCTGGGGATGCTATATACTACCACTGGGGCTGCTGTATACTACCACTGGGGAGGCCTGTATACCACTGGGGGGGGCCTGTATACCACACTGCTGGGGGCTGTATACCTGTGCTGGGGTCCACCCTCGGCTTATACACGAGTCAATAGGTTTTTCCAGATTTTTGGGGCAAAAGTAGGGGGGTCGGCTTATACACGGGTCGGCTTATACACGAGTATATACGGTATATATACATCCAAAAATATTTATATTGCCCTATAGACACCAAGCAGTGCTTACGGGAATTAATTTCCACTATCAACCCCTCTACTTAGTGGGGATTAAATATTGGGGTATCTTTTAACACCTATAGTTAAATGTTTTAAGTGCTTTTTCACACCTGTATATAAACCTAGTATTTGTGTCACAATGCTAGTAACAGGCAGCACACCTAGTTATTAGTGTATATATTTCACCTACATGAATCCACCAGAGCAGGCCTAAAGCTATTATAACAGAACCCCCATTACTATATGCACTGCTGTTCCAATATATTACAAGCTATCTCTATGTGAATGCAAGGAGACCACCATTGTCCTACTCAATATACATCTGCTGACCATAGTTTACAGCCAATACACTTATAAAGGAAAGATTCCCTTATCAAAAAAGAACTGCTGTATTAACAAAATGGTGCAGCTGAAGTAACGGTGGCCTGCTAGCGTCCTCACTGCCTATAAGCCGCGCGCCCCATTCCCATTTCGGCCAATCCTTCGTTAGGGGGGGGGGGGGGAAAGAGTACCTTGTACCTATCCTGACTATATAGAAAAGGTTTTACACTTTTAGCATATACCGTATATTGGACTTGCAGTTGCATTCTTTTCTCTGCTTCTACTTATTTGGTAAATATAGATCTCACTTTTAGGCCACAGGCTGAACAGATCTGAATTCAAGATTTTCGAATTCACGCTATAATAGTTATAGTTAAATATGATCCCATCGCGATCCCAACTTGAATTTTGGTACAGATGTGGCTAAGAGCACAGCAGACACATGGGCAGTTTTGGCAATTTTTAAATTAAACATTTGTTTCGGAAATGTGTTTTCAAATTTTGCGTTTGCGTTCGCATGGGTAAAATATTAACAAAGATCCTCTTGTGACATATCTGGTGAAAGCCTGTACAGTTCTGAGTAGAATGGTGATTATTTTGTTTCTCTGTTTTGTTTCTAGCCTGAGTTATGAGGAGAAATATAAAGGCAGGGAACACCAAAATTCACACTTTTTCCAAACTTTGAAAATCAATTAAAAAAAATAAAACATTTCTTGAATTTTTTTTCTTCACATCTTGCATTCTGTAACACAAATAAAATCTCAAAAAAATTAAAAATAGAGGTAAAAATCATTGGTTCACTTGACATGTAATGACCCTGTTGACAGATGTGCAGCAGCTCATCTGCACACAGGAGAAGCAGTCACACTGTGCAGTGCTGAGCAGGGCTGTGGAGTCGGTGCCCGTTTTGGATGGAACCGGATTCAGGAAAATTGAGGAGTCGGATGTTTGGCTTACTAACTTCACAGCCCTGATGCTGAGGCCCCCTAGGGGGCAGTGTAAAAGAATAAAAATATATAAAAAACAAAAGACAATTTAAATCACCCCCTTTTGCCCCATTGAAAATAAACCTATTAAAATTTTTTAAAAAATACATATTTGGTACTGCCACTTTCAGAAATACCTGATCTATCAAAATGTATTCTGTTAGACTATATAAAACTGTCTATGGCAGAACGTACCCTTACTCCCCACTCAACCTTCCAATAAAATTTTAATGCTCAAAAAAAAAATAAATATAAAATCAATTAATCAGATGAGTAAACTGCGTAATGGAAAAAAACCGTCCAAAGCCAAAATAACATTTTTTTTGGTCGGCGCAACATTGCAATTAAATGCAATAGCGGGCGATCAAAACCCAAAAATGGTATTGGTATCATTAGAAACATCAGCTCAAGACGCAAAAAGTAAGCCATCACAGCCCCAGATTCTGAAAAATGAGAATGCCACGGGGCGCGGAAAATGGCGCAAAAGTGCAGTTATCTTTCTTTAAAAACTTCTGAATTTTCTTCACCATTTAGATAACAGTAAAAGTAACATGTTTGGTATCAACAAACTCGTACCGACTTCAGGCATCATACCAACATGTCAGTGTTACCATATAGTACTGACCCGAGACATCAAACCGACACATCAGTGTTACCATATAGTACTGACCCCAGACATCATACCGACACCTCAGTGTTACCATATAGTACTGACCCCAGACACCATACTGACACCTCAGTGTTACCATATAGTACTGACCCCAGACATCATACCGACACCTCAGTGTAACCATATAGTACTGACCCGAGACATCATACCGACACCTCAGTGTTACCATATAGTACTGACCAGAGACATCAAACCGACACATCAGTGTTACCATATAGTACTGACCCCAGACATCATACCGACACCTCAGTGTTACCATATAGTACTGACCCCAGACATCATACCGACACCTCAGTGTTACCATATAGTACTGACCCAGACATCATACTGACACCTCAGTGTTACCATATAGTACTGACCCCAGACATCATACCGACACCTCAGTGTTACCATATAGTACTGACCCGAGACATCAAACAGACACATCAGTGTTACCATATAGTACTGACCCGAGACATACCTGGACCCGTAGAAGCAACATCGTTTGCGAAACGGCGTCGTTGTCCATTGGCCCTCCGTGGTCACCTCCCTGCACCCTGTCTATCCTTGAAAACCTGGATTAAAAGACCACCCTGCACAAACCGGTGAGTGCTGCCTTTTTCTTCAATTGCTGTATAACGCCCTGCTGCTTTGGATGTGCACCGCCGGAGGGGAACCCGTCTCCAAGGGACGAGATCCCGGAACATGACAGTTGACACCGCTTAGTGCCCTGGAAACTTTTTTTTGCTGAGTTACCATATAGTACTGACCCGAGACATCATACCGACATGTCAGCGTTACCATATAGTACTGCCCTGAGACATCATAACGACACATCAGTGTTACCATATAGTACTGACCTAAGGCATCATACCGACACGTCAGTGTTACCATTTAGTACTGACCCGAGGCATCATACCGACACATCAGTGTTACCATATAGTACTGACCCGACATCATACCGACACCTCAGTGTTACCATATAGTACTGACACCAGACATCATACCGACACGTCAGTGTTACCATATAGTAATGACCCAAGGCATCATACCGACACAACAGTGTTACCATATAGTACTGACCCGAGATCATACCGACACCTCAGTGTTACCATACAGCACTGACCTGAGGCATCATACCGACACCTCAGTGTTACCATATAGTACTGACGCCAGACATCATACCGACACGTCAGTGTTACCATATAGTAATGACCCAAGGCATCATACCGACACAACAGTGTTACCATATAGTACTGACCCCAGACATCATATTGATAACACAGTTTTACCATAAAGTACAGACTCCATACCAGGGCTGTGGAGTCGGTAAGCCACAGTTCCGACTCCTTCATTAATGGCCACTTCGTAACAATAAATTTACTGTTGTAATATATTACCATCGTGCTTATTCAGTTTCTCACCATCATATAAGTAATCAGACCACTTAGAGCAAAAACTATATTTATTAGAATACAATTAGAATATAGCAAATAACTTTTATAAACTTTTCCAAACTGTAAGTAAATATGCAATAAACACTGTTATGCAGTTAATAAGAAGAAATCTATAAATTTGTCCTCAGAAAAAGTATTGCCTCTGTCAGATCCTCCTTCATGGATGCCCTCAAATCTGATCTAATTATTTTGAGAGCAGAGAACAACCTCTCTACACTAACTTGGGTTGGTGGCAAAGCAGTAACCACTCGGGCAACATCTCTGACAATGTCAGGATACAGAGGAATCGCTTGTTGCACGGTTATTTTTGATGGACGGTCAAATTTCTCAATTTTTTTTAGTGCACATGAAAAATTCTGCTGAAATGTACTGGCTGTGTTCTTTGATTGGGATGACTCTTCTTCTATGCAGGAACGCTTTGCACGGTCCTTGTGATCCAAATACTTTTCGAAATAAAATTCTTCATCAGTTGATAATGAGGGTGAAGATGTGGCAGGACGACTAAATTCTTCTTGTTCCTCCTGACTGTTCTGCAACCCTTTCTTCCTTACTGCTATTTCAAACAGAGCTTCTTTTCCTTTACTTAGCTGTTGATCATCTAGAAGAATCCGATGCATTGAGTCTACATAAACAGCTGCCAAAAGAATGTTATTTTGTAATAGTAGCTCCTCTCTCCGTTTTATTGATGTAGCAATGCCACTTGCAATTAACCCTCCTCTTTGGGACAGGCGAAACATCAGGTTCTTCCACTCCTTTAAGAAAATACCTGGAGTTAAGTCCTCTGCTTGTAATTTTTTAGTCACTGTAAATGGGTGCTCTAGCAATTTTTCCAGCTCAGTCAACTGATTCCACTGACTTTCATTTAGCGTCAGTTGAGGGTTAGCCATGTCTACAAGAAAGGTTTTCAGTTCAACCAAGTGCTGAATCATTAAGTAAGTACTGCCCCATCGTGTGGCTTGATCAATAATTGCCCCTTTTCCAGCACGTCTCTTCAAAATTGAGTCAACTTTAGGGGTTCTGGCAACAGTAGCCAATTTTCTCACCTTTCCAATCAATGCAGCAGCATGTCCTTCTTGCAGACTGTCTCTTATAGCCAGCTGTAACGTTTGCACAACACAGCACATGTGATGAATGAAAGAACGTATTGACACAGTTTCAACAAGATCATCTAAACTATCATGTTGCTGATAATCTGAAGCAACTTCAGTTTGCTCCTCAGTTACAATACTGTGTTCCTCTATTTCAAACATTTCTGTGTCTGTGGACCCAGAATGTTCTTCTAGCTGCTGGTCACCATCATTACACTCATTCATTAGCTTAATAGTACTTATCATATTTGAAGCATTGTCAGTTACGACAGAAAGAACTTGCTCTTTTTTAAGTTCATAGTCTTGCAGAACCTTTTCCACTAAGACCTGGAGAAACTCACTGGTGTGATGAGCTTTGGTGTCTTTTACTGCCAATGTCTTGGTAACTATTTCATTTTTGTCACAAACAAATCGGACATTGATGGCAAAATAGTTCACTCTGTGACGTGTGCAGGCATCCATTTTAAGAAACAGAAAGCGTCCCTTGAGAGTTTTTTTAAGTTCTTCCTTTTGTTTAAAAGCTTCTTCGATTACTAATTTTCTAATACTCTCTCTCTCCAGAGAAACACCAAGCTTGCGGGCCATTTCCCCATTCAGACACATAAAAGCTGGTCGTGAAAATAATGAAATAGGCACACTATCCTTTACAACAAGCTCTATGATCTGTTTTTTAAATGTATCTACTGTCATTGTCACAGTAACTTTGTCACTGACAAAATATCTTGCAACTGATGGCTGCAAAGTTCTCTGCTCCTTTGTTTGGCTGGAAGAGCTGGGAACTGGTTTGGATGCAGTCTCTCTCTTCCACTGCTTTCAGTACTTCTGGATGAAAGCGCTGTAAATGTCTCTTTAGATTAGAAGCTCTGGTAGGAGCATTTTTATCTTTGCCTGAATATGCACTGATCTTGGCTTGACAGCATCTGTTTTCGTCTGGATCATTTGTTATACACTGACAGACATAATGTTTTCCATCTTGAGTGATGGTGAAATGTTCAAATACAGCTGATTTAATGTGATGCCTCTTTGACATTCTCAGGTTTTTAATTCTGCATTCACAATCCAAATGACAATTGTTTTTCCTAAAAACAATTGTACAAAATTATTGCCAGGTCGTACAACTGATATAGTGGTCAGTAATACTGTTATTATTCCTCGTGTACTTACAGTTAACTGATGCAAAGTTTGTTGAAAGGACAATACTTCTTACAGTTTTCCTCTTCTGAGTAGCAGGCAGCTGTGTGAGATGCTTGGGAGATGAACACCTAGTATGATCTAGTCTAGACGAGGAGAAGCTTTACTACTAAGAATTTGCAACACATTTTCACTTTCAGTTTCATACATTGTAAGTAGGGGGGTTGGGGCAGCATGAGGTTAACCAAGTATAAGATTAGAAGGGCAGTGGAGAACAGTGACACACAAGAAGTAAGAAATGTCTCTATCTCCAGCAGAACTGCTTATCACTGTTGTTCATAGTTTGATAGAACATATATATTTGAGTAACATTTATAAAATTCATATGAAAGTTCAATTATGAAATATTAATACATTTTTTTAAAGCTGGAGTCGGAACATTTCTACCGACTCCAACCAAAACTAACTCCGACTCCACAACTCCGACTCCACAGCCCTGCCCCATACATCATGCCGACACATCAGTGTTACCATATAGTACTGATCCCAGACATCTTACCGACACCTCAGTGTTACCATATAGTACTGACCCCAGACATCTTACCGACACCTCAGTGTTACCATATAGTACTGACCCCAGACATCATATTGATACTACAGTGTTACCATATAGTACTGACCCGAGGCATCATACCGACACCTCAGTGTTACCTTCAGTACTGACCCGAGGCATCATACCAATACCTCAGTGTTACCATATAGTACTGACCCGAGGCATCATACCGACACGTCAGTGTTACCATATAGTGAATATGGGGAATAAAAAAAACCCGAAAAACAAACATGTAATTCCACTTTTATTGCAATTTCACCGCACCTAGAATTTCTTTCCCATTTTCGTGTACATTCTATGGTAAAATAAATGATTTCATCTGAAGGTACAACTCGCCCCGCAAAAAACAAACCCTCATATGTCTGTATTGAAGGAAAAATAAAAGTTACGGCTCTTAAAAGAAGCGGAAGGAAAAAACAAAAAATGGGAGAAGGGGTTAAATATACAAAAATAGTTGAATTTTTAAGAAAAAAAGCATTGACTAAAAATAAAATTAAAGAATAAACATTTATTTTATATAAAAAAAAACTAATTACCGGTATACATAAAAATTCACCTTTTTTCTATTAAAAAAAAAATAAAAAAAAAAATATTTGACAATTGTATTTCTATATTAAAAAAAATGCCATAAAATTCAACTGTTTGTCCCCTTTTAACGATAACAAACATTCAATATATTAAAGTTCATAAAATATTTTACGTATATTGCTATTTATAATAAACTAGCTGGGTGCCCGATGCAGATGCATCGGGATTCTAGCAGAGCGAGTCCCTGACTCGCAATGGCCGCTTCGCGGCCAATGCTTCGCGCTGCTAAGGCGACTCGCCATGCCCGCTGCGCGGGCATAGCGAGTCGCCTTAGAACTGCTCGCAATGGCCGCTGCGCGGCCAATGCTCCGGACGTATCCACATGACGACATTGACTCGCAGCGTGAGCGGACTCAAACGGGGCAAAAATCCCATTCGTGATTATATAATAGATCTATCCTAAAAAAAAAATTCACAAAAGTAAAAAAAATGCGAAGTCCACAAAGGGTCACACAGTGATAGCGTACGCGGAGCCCTCCGGGAGGGAATCACTCAGTGACTGTGTACGCGGAGCCCTCTGGGGGTCACACATGTCGGTGTACGCGAAGCCCCCCGGGATCACACAGCGACAATGTACGCGAGGGCTCTCCGGGGATCACACAGCGACAATGTAAGCGAGGGCTCTACGGGGATCACACTGCAACTGTGTACGCCGAGCCCTCCGGCTCGACAATGTACGCGAGGGCCTATGGGTGTCAAAACATTGATGGTGTATGCCGAGCCCTCTGGGGGTCAAGCAGTGACTGTGTATGCAAGTCCACAAAGGGTCACACAGTGATAGTATACACTGAGCCCTCCGGGTCGGGGTCCCACAGTAACTGTGTACGCAGAGCCCTAAGGGGGTCACACAGTAACGGGGTAAGCGGGGCCCTACGGGGGTCACACAGTGATTCTGTTCGCGGAGCCCTACGGGGGGGGTCACACAATGATGAGGTAAGCGGGGCCCTCAGGGTGTCACACAAAGACTGTGTATGCCGAGCCCTCCGGGGGTCAAGCAGTGACTGTGTATGCAAAGTCCACAAAAAGTCACACAGTGATAGTGTACGGGGAGCCCTCCGGGTGTCACATAGTGACTGTGTACGCAAAGCCCTCCTGGGTCACAGTGATTGTGTACGCCGAGCCCTCCGGGGGTCACACATGATGGTGTACGCGGAGCCCTACAGGGGAAGGGGGGGTCACACAGTGATGGTATACGCGGAGCCCTACTGGGGGGGGTCACACAGTGACGGTGTACGTGGAGCCCTACGGGGGTCACGCAGTGACGGTGTACACGGAGCCCTACAGGGGGTCACGCAGTGACTGTGTACGCGGAGCCCTACGGGGGTCACACAGTGATGGTGTATACGGAGCCCTCCTGGGGGGCTCACACAGTGACGGTGTACGCGGAGCCCTACGGGGGGGGGGGGGGGGAAGGGTCACACAGTGACTGTGTACGCGGAGCCCTACGGGGGGGTCACGCAGTGACGGTGTACGCGGAGCCCTACGGGGGTCACACAGCAACGGGGTAAGCGGGGCCATACGGGGGTCACACAGTAATGGTGTACACGAGGGGTCCTCTGGAGTCACACAGTGATGGGGAACGCAGAGCCCTCCGGGGGGGGTCGCACAGTGACGGGGTACGCTTGGCCCTCTGGGGGTCACACAGTGATGGGGTAAGCGGGACCCTCTGGGGTCACACAGTGACCATGTACACAGGGTCCTCTGGGGTCACACAGTGACCGGGTACGTGGGCCCTCCGAGTGTCACACAGTGATGGGTTAAGCGTGGCCCTACGGGGGTCACACAGTGATGGGGTAAGTGGGGTCCTCTGGGGGTCACGCAGGTGTACATGGGGCCCTGTGGGCTCACACGATGACGGTGTACGCAGACCCTCTGGTGTCACACAGTGATGGTGCCCTCCACTGTTTCGATAGAGCCTTTTCTTAAACTTTTCCATTATCAGCTTCTTCTCCCTCAGACCCTAAACTTTCCCAGAGCTGCCCTCAGCCCTGCGGCCTCACCGCCCCCTATTGGCCACACCGTGCAGTCACTCACCCTCTCCCGTGTGTGACTGACTTCCTTCCTCCCTCCTCCGCTCCGATTACAACAATCCCGGGACTATCGGCTACCAAACGTCAGACCGGAAGCGGAAGCTGAACGAGCGTGCAGCAGCCTGGGCGCGCGAGCGATGACGCGCATCACGTGATCAGCAGCGCGCCGTGACGAGTTTCGATGCGCGGCTTAGAATAACTTTATTGACAGCGGCTGAAATTGTCACACTGCTCTTTTCTCCCATGTACATAAAAAATAAACAGTGAGTCGTGTTTCCATGGATACCGAGCGGCCTGGAGTTTGCTGGGGCCCAAAGTGCCGCTATAATGTGACCCCATAGCCTTGTATGGTCACAGCAGCAGGTGACATGTCTGCAGGGCCGGCGTTAAGGGGGGGGGGAGGACAGACTGGGCAGTTGCCCAGGGCCCCTACTCACTTGGGGGGCCCCCAACCAAAGGAGCTGCACTGAAAATAGCATTAACCCCTTCACGACCCTTGGCCCACCGTTTGGGCCATGAAAACAAGTTCGTTCCCGACCTTTGGCCCAAACGGTGGGCCATGGAATGATCGCGCTCCTGCGGCGCGTGTGAGGGGGGTGACTCAGGTGTCACTGTACATAATGCACAGTGACAACCTGTAGTACACCCCACGGGGGGTGGATTAACCCCCCCGTGCCCAGGGCCCCTCCGATCTGCAGTTTAAAAGTGAAACTGCAGATCTGAGAAATCACAGCGATTCCCCCCTCCCAGATCTGATTGGAGCTCTCCAATCAGATCTGGACGGGCGGATCGGCTGGTGCCCTCCCCCTACTCAGCCCCCCCAGCTCCAGGAAGCATTAGGGCCCCCCCTTCCCGCCTATCGGCCCCCCCCCCCCCCCCGCCCCTCCGATCAGCTTCTTCTGCGGCGGCTGCAGTGCACGCGGCTGCACTCCTGATGCAGCCGCCGTCATTCATCTGTGTGCCCCTGCCCCCTTCCTCCTCCAGCCCCTCCTGTGTCTTGTCCCCCTACCTCCAGCCCCCCTTGTGTCCGGCCTGCCCCCCCCCCCCGCGTCCCCGCGATCCACCCGCCCTCCTCCTTCTGTAATGCAGTGCCGCGGGCGCTGCACAGCCTCCTCTCCCCCTGGTCATCCCCCCCCCACCTTCCCCTGCTCACTCTCTCCCCCCCAGGCCTAGTCCCCCACCTCTAGCCCCACTCACCCATTCCGGAGCAGCCCGCCGGCTTCCGATGCAGCTGCGGTGTGGTCCCTCCTCCTCTCAGAGGCTCCTCCTCCTCATGGGTAAGTATGAATGAATGAATGAATGAATGGATGGATGGATGGATATGTGCATGCGTCCGTGGATGTGTGTTAGCGTGTCCGTGCATGTGTGCGTCCGTGGATGTGTGTTAGTGTGTCCGTGCATGTGTGCGTCCGTGGATGTGTGTTAGCGTGTCCGTGCATGTGTGCGTCCGTGGATGTGTGTTAGTGTGTCCGTGCATGTGTGCGTCCGTGGATGTGTGTTAGTGTGTCCGTGCATGTGTGCGTCCGTGGATGTGTGTTAGTGTGTCCGTGCATGTGTGCGTCCGTGGATGTGTGTTAGCGTGTCCGTGCATGTGTGCGTCCGTGGATGTGTGTTGGTGTGTCCGTGCATGTGTGCGTCCGTGGATGCGTGCGTGGATGTGGGTATGTGGATGTGTGTGAACTCAAGCGTCCGTGGATGTGTGTTAGTGTGTCCGTGCATGTGTGCGTCCGTGGATGCGTGCGTGGATGTGCGTATGTGGATGTGTGTGAACTCCAGCGTCCGTGGATGTGTGTTAGTGTGTCCGTGCATGTGTGCGTCCGTGGATGTGTGTTAGTGTGTCCGTGCATGTGTGCGTCCGTGGATGTGTGTTGGTGTGTCCGTGCATGTGTGCGTGCGTGGATGTGGGTATGTGGATGTGTATGAACTCCAGCGTCCGTGGATGTGTGTTAGTGTGTCCGTGCATGTGTGCGTGCGTGGATGTGCGTATGTGGATGTGTGTGAACTCCAGCGTCCGTGGATGTGTGTTAGTGTGTCCGTGCATGTGTGCGTCCGTGGATGTGTGTTAGTGTGTCCGTGCATGTGTGCGTCCGTGGATGCGTGCGTGGATGTGGGTATGTGGATGTGTGTGAACTCCAGCGTCCGTGGATGTGTGTTAGTGTGTCCGTGCATGTGTGCGTCCGTGGATGCGTGCGTGGATGTGCGTATGTGGATGTGTGTGAACTCCAGCGTCCGTGGATGTGTGTTAGTGTGTCCGTGCATGTGTGCGTCCGTGGATGTGTGTTAGTGTGTCCGTGCATGTGTGCGTCCGTGGATGTGTGTTGGTGTGTCCGTGCATGTGTGCGTGCGTGGATGTGGGTATGTGGATGTGTATGAACTCCAGCGTCCGTGGATGTGTGTTAGTGTGTCCGTGCATGTGTGCGTGCGTGGATGTGCGTATGTGGATGTGTGTGAACTCCAGCGTCCGTGGATGTGTGTTAGTGTGTCCGTGCATGTGTGCGTCCGTGGATGTGTGTTAGCGTGTCCGTGCATGTGTGCGTCCGTGGATGTGTGTTAGTGTGTCCGTGCATGTGTGCGTCCGTGGATGTGTGTTAGTGTGTCCGTGCATGTGTGCGTCCGTGGATGTGTGTTAGTGTGTCCGTGCATGGTGGATGTGTGTTAGTGTGTCCGTGCATGTGTGCGTCCGTGGATGCGTGCGTGGATGTGGGTATGTGGATGTGTGTGAACTCCAGCGTCCGTGGATGTGTGTTAGTGTGTCCGTGCATGTGTGCGTCCGTGGATGCGTGCGTGGATGTGCGTATGTGGATGTGTGTGAACTCCAGCGTCCGTGGATGTGTGTTAGTGTGTCCGTGCATGTGTGTGTCCGTGGATGTGTGTTAGTGTGTCCGTGCATGTGTGCGTCCGTGGATGTGTGTTAGTGTGTCCGTGCATGTGTGCGTCCGTGGATGTGTGTTAGTGTGTCCGTGCATGTGTGCGTCCGTGGATGTGTGTTAGTGTGTCCGTGCATGTGTGCGTCCGTGGATGTGTGTTAGTGTGTCCGTGCATGTGTGCGTCCGTGGATGTGTGTTAGTGTGTCCGTGCATGGTGGATGTGTGTTAGTGTGTCCGTGCATGTGTGCGTCCGTGGATGTGTGTTAGTGTGTCCGTGCATGTGTGCGTCCGTGGATGTGTGTTAGTGTGTCCGTGCATGTGTGCGTCCGTGGATGTGTGTTAGTGTGTCCGTGCATGGTGGATGTGTGTTAGTGTGTCCGTGCATGTGTGCGTCCGTGGATGCGTGCGTGGATGTGCGTATGTGGATGTGTGTGAACTCCAGCGTCCGTGGATGTGTGTTGTGTTAGTGTGTCCGTGCATGTGTGCGTCCGTGGATGTGTGTTAGTGTGTCCGTGCATGTGTGCGTCCGTGGATGTGTGTTAGTGTGTCCGTGCATGTGTGCGTCCGTGGATGTGTGTTAGCGTGTCCGTGCATGTGTGCGTCCGTGGATGTGTGCGTACGTGGATGACTGCGGATGAGTATCCTCTTGTTGTAGTCTCTGGGATCATAGTCATGGTGCACTGTATGACAGATCATTGTCACACAGTGCACCATAACTCTGACCCCAGAGTCTGTAGGAAGAGGACACTTGATCCCTTGCTGCAATCTCTGGATTGAGCAGAGGCGATCGAGCGTCGTGGGACCTTCGTTGTGGACTACGTCGGAGGCAGTCGAGCGCCGTGGGACCTTCGTTGTGGACTACGTCGGATCTTTATAATAAAGATGGAGTCCAAGTTTTGTTTGTTTTTTTTTTCAAATAAAAAGATTTTTCTCTGTGTCTATTTTCTGACTATTTACCAGAGATTCCTAATGGCGGGTCTAACATTGGCCCTATATTATGAATCTCGGGCTTAGTGCCAGCTGCCAATAACAAGCTGGCATTAACCCCTTTATTACCCAGTTTGCCACCGGCACCAGGGCAACTGGAAGAGTCTGGGTACAGCGCCAGAAAATGGCGCTTCAATGAATGCGCCATTTTTTGGGGCGGCTGCGGGCTGCAATTCGCAGCATGGGGGGCCCAGAACGCTTGGGCCTCTCCATGCTGTGGAATCCAGCCCCCAGCTGCCTAGTTGTACCTGGCTGGACCAAAAATATGGCGGAGCCCTATGTCATTTTTTTTTCTAGAATTAGTTCTAGAAAGAAAAAAAAAAGGGCTTTGCTGTATTTTTGGGTACCAGCCAGGTACAACGAGGCAGCTGGGGGTTGCTGGCAGTCCGTAGCTGCCAAGTTGTACCTGGCTGGACCAAAAATATGGCGGAGCCCCACGCCATTTTTTTTTTCTAGAATTAGTTCTAGAAAGAAAAAAAAAAGGGCTTTGCTGTATTTTTGGGTACCAGCCAGGTACAACGAGGCAGCTGGGGGTTGCTGGCAGTCCGTAGCTGCCAAGTTGTACCTGGCTTGACCAAAAATACGGCGGAGCCCCACGTCATTTTTTTTTTTTACTTCTACCAATAAAATGACAAGGAGCTTTGCCTTATTTTTGGATGCCAGCCAGGTACAACTTGGTAGTTGGGGGGGCTGCAGTCCTCATCGTGGAGAGACCCAAATGTTGTGCCCCCCCACGCTGCAAATTGCAATTCACAGCCACCCCAGAAAATAGCACATTAGAGGTGCCATTTTCTGGTGCTGTACCCCAACTCTTCCAGTTGCCCTTGTGCTGGTGGCACACAGGAGCACTCCATACGTGACATGGTGTCCGCTAACAAGTTGAATGGAAAATTAGCTCCAATTATTAGCGGACACTATGTCGCGTATGGAGAGCCCCTGTGTGCCTAAACATTGGAGCTCCCCCACAAGTGACCCCATTTTGGAAACTACACCCCCCAAGGAACGTATCTAGATGCATAGTGAGTACTTGAACCCCCAAGTGGTTCACAAATTGATCCATAAAATTAAAAAAGTACTTTTTTTTTCCACAAAAAAATTATTTTTTCATTTTTATGGATCAATTTCTGAAGCACCTGGGGGTTCAAAGTGCTCACTATGCATCTAGATACGTTCCTTGGGGGGGTCTAGTTTCCAAAATGGGGTCACTTGTGGGGAGCTCTAATGTTTAGTCACACAGTGGCTCTCCATACGCAACATGGTGTCCGCTAACAATTCCAATTGTTAGCGGACACCATGTCGCGTATGGAGAGCCCCTGTGTGCCTAAACATTGGAGCTCCCCTACAAGTGACCCCATTTTGGAAACTAGACCCCCCAGGGAACTTACCTAGATGGGTAGTGAGCATATTGAACCCCCAGGTGCTTCACAAATTAATGAAAAAAAAAATATTTTGTGGAAAAAAAGTACTTTTTCATTTTTACGGATCAATTTGTGAAGCACCTGGGGGTTCAAAGTGCTCACTATACATCTAGATACGTTCCCTGGGGGGTCTAGTTTCCAAAATGGGGTCACTTGTGGGGGAGCTCCAATGTTTAGGCACACAGGGGCTCTCCAAACGCGACATGGTGTCTGTTAACAATTTGAATGGAAATCAACCCAAATTGTTAGCGGACATCATGTCACGTTTGGAGAGCCCCTATGTGCCTAAACATTGGAGCTCCCCTACAAGTGACCCCATTTTGGAAACTAGACCCCCCAGGGAACTTATCTAGATGGGTGGTGAGCATTTTGAACACCCCAGTGCTTCACAAATTAATCTGTAAATATGAAAAAAGAAAATGTTTGTGGAAATAAAAGTACTTTTTTATTTTTACGGATGAATTTGTGAAGCACCTGGGGGTTCAAAGTGCTCACTATACATCTAGATACGTTCCCTGGGGGGTCTAGTTTCCAAAATGGGGTCACTTGTGGGGGAGCTCCAATGTTTAGGCACACAGGGGCTCTCCAAACGCGACATGGTGTCTGTTAACAATTTGAATGGAAATCAACCCAAATTGTTAGCGGACATCATGTCACGTTTGGAGAGCCCCTATGTGCCTAAACATTGGAGCTCCCCTACAAGTGACCCCATTTTGGAAACTAGACCCCCCAGGGAACTTATCTAGATGGGTGGTGAGCATTTTGAACACCCCAGTGCTTCACAAATTAATCTGTAAATATGAAAAAAGAAAATGTTTGTGGAAATAAAAGTACTTTTTTATTTTTACGGATGAATTTGTGAAGCACCTGGGGGTTCAAAGTGCTCACTATGCATCTAGATACGTTCCCTGGGGGGTCTAGTTTCCAAAATGGGGTCACTTGTGGCGGAGCCCCAATGTTTAGGCACACAGGGGCTCACCAAACGCAACATGGTGACAGCTAACAATTTGAGCTGATTTTTATTCAAATTGTGAGCGGACACCATGTCGCGTTTGGAGAGCCCCTGTGTGCCTAAACATTGGAGCTCCCCCACAAGTGACCCCATTTTGGAAACTAGACCCCCCAGGGAACATATCTAGATGGGTAGTGAGCATATTGAACCCCCAGGTGCTTCACAAATTATTGAAAAAAAAAGATTTTTGCGGAAAAAAAGTACTTTTTCATTTTTACAGATTAATTTGTGAAGCACCTGGGGGTTCAAAGTGCTCACTATGCATCTAGATACGTTCCCTGGGGGGTCTAGTTTCCAAAATGGGGTCACTTGTGGCGGAGCCCCAATGTTTAGGCACACAGGGGCTCACCAAACGCAACATGGTGACAGCTAACAATTTGAGCTGATTTTTATTCAAATTGTGAGCGGACACCATGTCGCGTTTGGAGAGCCCCTGTGTGCCTAAACATTGGAGCTCCCCCACAAGTGACCCCATTTTGGAAACTAGACCCCCAGGGAACATATCTAGATGGGTAGTGAGCATATTGAACCCCCAGGTGCTTCACAAATTATTGAAAAAAAAAGATTTTTGCGGAAAAAAAGTACTTTTTCATTTTTACAGATTAATTTGTGAAGCACCTGGGGGTTCAAAGTGCTCACTATGCATCTAGATACGTTCCCTTGGGGGTCTAGTTTCCAAAATGGGGTCACTTGTGGAGGAGCTCCTATGTGGAGACGCACAGGGGCTCTCCAAACGCAACATGGTGTCCGCTAACAATTTGAGCTCATTTTGCATTCAAATTGTTAGCGGACACCATGTCGCGTTTGGAGAGCCCCTGTGCGTCTCCACATTGGAGCTCCCCACAAGTGACCCCATTTTGGAAACTAGACCCCCAAAGGAACGTATCTAGATGCATAGTGAGCACTTTCAACCCCCATGTGCTTCACAAATTGATCCATAATAATGAAAAAATAATTTTTTTGTGGAAAAAAAAGTGCTTTTTCATTTTTATGGATGAATTTGTGAAGCACCTGGGGGTTCAAAGTGCTCACTATGCATCTAGATACGTTCCTTGGGGGGTCTAGTTTCCAAAATGGGGTCACTTGTGGGGGAGCCCCAATGTTTAGGCACACAGGGGCTCACTAAACACAACATGGTTACAGCTAACAATTTGAGCTGATTTTTATTCAAATTGTTAGCGGACACCATGTCGCGTTTGGAGAGCCCCTGCGTGCCTAAACATTGGAGCTCCCCCACAAGTGACCCCATTTTGGAAACTAGACCCCCAGGGAACATATCTAGATGGGTAGTGAGCATATTGAACCCCCAGGTGCTTTACAAATTGATCTGTGAAAATGAAATAGTACTTTTTTTTTCACAAAAATTTTCTTTTAGCCTAAATTTTTTCGTTTTCACATGGCAACAGCATAAAATTCATCCTAAAATTTGTTGGGCAATTTCTCCTGAGTACACCGATACCTCATATGTGGTCATAAACCACTGTTTGGGCGCACGGCAGGGGTCAGAAGGGAAGGAGCGCAATTTCACTTTTTGAATGTAAAATTAGCTCCAAAAGTCAAATTGCGCTCCTTCACTTCTGAGCCCTGCCGTGCGCCCAAACAGTGGTTTATGACCACATATGAGGTATCGATGTACTCGGGAGAATTTGCACAACACATTTTAAGATCCATTTTATCCTGTTGCCCATGTGAAAATGAAAGAATTGAGGCTAAAAGAACATTTTTGATAAAAAAATTAAAATATCCATTTTTTGTTTCCACTTTGCTTTAGTTCCTGTGAAGCACCTGAAGGGTTAATAATCTTCTCGAATGTAGTTTTGAGTAGCTTGAGGGGTGCAGTTTTTGGAATGGTGTCACTTTTGGGTGTTTTATGTCATGTACACCCCTCAAAAGGACTTCAAATGTGATGTGGTCACTAAAAAAAATGGTTTTGTAAATTTTGGTTGAAAAATGAAAAATTGCTCATGAACTTTGAACTCTTATAACGTCCTAACAAAAAATTTTTTTTTTTCCAAAATTGTGCTGATGTGAAGTAGACATGTGGGAAATATTATTTAATAACTTTTTTCTGTCACATATCTCTCTTGTTTATCAGAAAAAAAAATTAAAAATGTGAAAATTGTGAAATTTTCAAAATTTTTGCCATATTTTTGATTTTTTCACAAATAAACGCAAAAATTATCGACTTAAATTTAACACTAGCATGAAGCCCAATATGTCACGAAAAAACAATCTCAGAATCGCTAGGATCGGTTGAAGCGTTCCCGAGTTATAACCTCATAAAGGGACACTGGTCAGAATTGCAAAAAAGGCCAAGGTCTTTAGGGTCAAAATAGGCTGGGTCATGAAGGGGTTAAAACAGTAAAAAAATAATGCTTTCAAGGGCCATAACCTTTTTACTTTTCCTTCAATATAGACATATGAGGGCTTGCTTTTTGCAGGACAAGTTGTCCTTTCAGATGCAATCTTGTATTTTACCATATAGCGTATAGGAAAATGGGAAAAAAATCCAAGTGCAGTGAAATTGTAAAAAAAAGTGCAATTAATGTTAGTTTTTGGGGTTGTTTTAGTCGCCATGTTCACTATATGGTAACACTGATGTGTTGGCATGATGCCTCAGGTTGGTACGAGTTCGTAGATGCCAAACATGTATACCTTTACTGGTATCTAATTGGTGAAAAAAAATTCAGAATTTTGGAAAAAAATAACAAAAATCTCACTTTTTGCGCCATGTTCTGTACCCCGTAGCGTTCTCATGTTTCAGGATCTGGGGCTGTGTGATGGCTTATTTTTTGCAGCTTGAGCTGACGTTTCTAATGATACCATTTTTGGATGGATGCACTGTTTTGATCGCCCGTTATTACATTTTACAGCAACGTTGTGGCAACCAAAAAAAATCATAATTTTGGCGTTTGGAACTTTTTTTCCACTACACAGTTTACGGCTCACATTAATTGATTTTATATATTAATAGAGCGGGTGTTTCTGAACATGGTGATACCAAATATGTGTATTTTTGTATTTTTGCAATACTTTTATTTTGCATGGGGCAAAAGGGGGGTGATTTGAACTTTTGTGTTTTTTTTTAATGTTTTTAAAAACTTTATTTTTCAGTTGATTCTTTATTTTACACTACCCCATAGGGGGCCACACTGCTGCACGGTCTGATTGCTTGTGACAGGTCCCGATGAACTGCAGCACATCGGGATCTGTCACAAATTCGCACTGTGAGTGGTTGGCAGCTCTTGCCAAATACTCACAGGAAACGGTCCCTGATAGCTTCTGGGCTCTCGGCAGGACCCCGGGCTATCACTTGAGCACCGGAGATCTCGAGATATTATCGCAGGATCTCCAGTGTAGGCGGGGAACAGCATGATCGTCGCGGCGGTTTTGGATCCCGCTGTCATTCAAGGGTTTAACAGCACCGATTGGATCTTGGATCCGATTGGTGCTGTAAGTCTGACATCTCAGCTGATGAGATCAGCTGAGATGTTGGGTGTTTGATGTGAGCGCCGCACCGTAGCTCACATCAAACACCGGGACGACCCTTGACGTTGTATTACATCAAGGGTTGGGAAGGGGTTAATTCAAATGTGTTTTTTTTTATACTATGAAGAATATAGCAGATCTTTGTTAAAGATGACACTTAAGTAGCTGATCCTATGGAAACATTCTTCTTACTAAATTTCCAATTTGTAAAACCAGTTTTATTAAACAATCGTAGGTAATTTTTAATCAATATAAGGAGTCCTGTGTTCACAATCCCTATCTCTTGGTCAGAGGATAAGTGGTTAGAAAGAGCGACTCTCCCTGGAGGAGCCGTCCTGTGTAACACAGACAGACAATGATGGGAATGGATGTATGTGTGTGTGCTTGGTGTATACGTGTAATATATAGTGTGTATGTCACATACCGTGTGTGTCTATGTGTGTGTGCTCGGTGTATAGGTGTAATATATAGTGTGTATGTCACATACCGTGTGTGTCTATGTGTGTGTGCTCAGTGTATACATGTAATATATAGTGTTTATGTCACATACCGTGTGTTCCGTGTATGTAACATCTACATTTATAAATCCTGGATGCACAGACGAGAATTCCTAGGTGTAAACATGGCAGCATTCACCCAACAAACGAGCAAAATGCGGCTCATCATCAGGTGTTGGCTGGTTTATGGAGGAACAAAAATCCTTGCTTTCGACAGCACATCCCCCGCTGCAAACTGCAGAAGTGCAGAAGTGCTGCCGATAACATGATACTGTAGAGGACAGATTGCTCTACCGGTGATTGTTCTGTATCTATCATTCTTCATCATCCTGTGTAAAAAGGCCAGAAACAAACACTGAATGTCTTGAATATTATAGAATGTGCTCATTTACCAGTCTGACGTCGGCACTTGTAAATGTACCCTAAATGTCTGAGTGTGATAGTGCAATATATTAGCATAGGGCCCATGTTAACCTTTTGCCCAGGGCCCCACTTTGCCTAAAACCGGCCCTGCATGTCTGGCTGTAAGGTCGTGTTCACATGCGGCAGAAATCCTGGGTATTCTGCACTGAACTTCACACTGACACTTTCTCCTTATGGTACAAACATGTTACCTTCCCTGATTGATGCATTGTGAAGACCCATCTTTACTCTCCTCACCCTCAGGCGATCTTCTGTCTTTACCCCCCTCACCCTTGGGCGATCTTCCGTCTTTACCCCTTTCATCCTCGGGCAATCTTCCGTCTTTACCCCCCTCACCCTCGGGCGATCTTCCGTCTTTACCCCCTCACCCTCGGGCGATCTTCCGTCTTTACCCCTTCACTTCGGGTGATCTTCCGTCTTTACCCCCCTCACTTCAGGCGATCTTCCGTCTTTATCCCCCTCACCCTCGGGAGATCTTCCGTCTTTACCCCCCCTCACTTCGGGTGATCTTCCGTTTTTATCCCCCTCACTTCGGGCGATCTTCCGTCTTTATCCCCCTCACTTAGGGCGATCTTCCGTCTTTACCCCCTTCACTTCGGGCGATCTTCCGTCTTTACCCCCTTCACCCACGGGTGATCTTCCGTCTTTACCCCATTCACCCTCGGGTGATCTTCCGTCTTTACCTCCCTCACTTCGGGCGATCTTCCGTCTTTACCCCCTTCACCCACGGGTGATCTTCCGTCTTTACCCCATTCACCCTCGGGTGATCTTCCGTCTTTACCCCCTCACTTCGGGCGATCTTCCGTCTTTACCCCCTCACTTTCGGGTGATCTTCCGTCTTTACCTCCTTCACCCTCGGGCTATCTTCCGTCTTTACCCCCTTCACCCTCGGGCGATCTTCCGTCTTTACCCCCTTCACCCTTGGGCGATCGTCCGTCTTTACCCCCTTCACCCTCGGGCTATCTTCCGTCTTTACCCCCTTCACCCTCGTGCGACCTTCTGTCTTTACCCCTTTCACCCTCGGGCAATCTTCCGTCTTTACCCCTTTCACCCTTGAGCGATTTTCCGTCTTTTCCCCCCTTCACCCTCGGGCGATTTTTTCGTCTTTACCCCCCTCATCTCGGGCGATCTTCCCACTTTTTACAGGAGCCATAAATATTTCATTTTTCCACCCCTATAGACATATGACAGCTTGTTTTTGTACTTTTGAACAACATCATTCATTTTATCATATAGTGTACTGGAAAACAGGGCAAAAATAATAAGATTGCAAAAAACGTGTCTGTATGATTCCTCGGGTCAGTACTATATGGTAACACTGACGTGTCGGTATGATGCCTCAGGTCAGTACTATATAGTAACACTCACGTGTCGGTATGCTGCTCGGGTCAGTACTATATGGTAACACTGATGTGTCAGTATGATGTCTCGGGTCAGTACTATATGGTAACACTGAGGTGTCGGTATCATGCCTCAGGTAAGTACTATATGGTAACACTGAGGTGTCAGTATGATGTCTCGGGTCAGTACTATATGGTAACACTGACGTGTCTGTATGATGTCTGGGGTCAGTACTATATGGTAACACTGATGTGTCGGTATGATGTCTCGGGTCAGTACTATATAGTAACACTCACGTGTCGGTATGCTGCTCGGGTCAGTACTATATGGTAACACTGATGTGTCAGTACGATGTCTCGGGTCAGTACTATATGGTAACACTGAGGTGTCGGTATCATGCCTCAGGTAAGTACTATATGGTAACACTGAGGTGTCAGTATGATGTCTCGGGTCAGTACTATATGGTAACACTGACGTGTCTGTATGATGTCTGGGGTCAGTACTATATGGTAACACTGATGTGTCGGTATGATGCCTCGGGTCAGTACTATATGGTAACACTGACATGTCGGTGTGATGTCTCGGGTCAATACTATATGGTAACACTGACATGTCAGTATGATGTCTCGGGTCAGTACTATATGGTAAAACGGACGTGTTGGAATGATGCCTCGGGTCAGTACTATATGGTAAAACTGACGTGTTGGTATGATGCCTCGGGTCAGTACTATATGGTAACACTGACGTGTCGGTATGATGTCTCGGGTCAGTACTATATGGTAAAACTGACGTGTTGGTATGATGTCTTGGGTCAGTACTATATGGTAAAACGGACGTGCTGGTATGATGCCTCGGGTCAGTACTATATGGTAACACTGACATGTCAATATGATGCCTCGGGTCAGTACTATATAGTAACACTGATGTGTCTGTATGATGTCTCAGATCAGTACTATATGGTAACACTGACGTGTCGGTATGATGCCTCAGGTCAGTACTATATGATAAGACTGAAGAGAATTGACAATCGCACACTCTCTGTATCTTATGGTGCAAAATTTTTTTTATTGGAAGAGCAACCTGCAGCAACGCGTTTTGGCCCAACTTGGACCTTAGTCACGCCTGTTGCCTTTATAGTGTTATTTTCTCAAGAGAACGGATATGTTCCACTATAGTCTAGTTCCTTTTCAGATCTTTGAGTATACGTAAAGTGGGGGATCCTCTGATCCTTGGAACCACATATGGTGCCTTATTTCAATAAATTTCATAAAGGAACCCAGGTCTGGAAGCTGCTGTATTGTGGCACCATATGATAAAGAGAGTGTGCGATTGTCAATTCTCTTCAGTACCGGACGTGGGTCCTCCCAGACCTCTCACTCAGCACCTCTGCATATGAAATATATCTCGGTGTGCACACCATCTACTCTTTCTATATCATAACACTGAGGTGTTAGTATGATGTCTGGGGTCAGTACTATATGGTAACACTGAGGTGTCGGTATGATGCCTGGGGTCAGTACTATATGGTAACAATGATGTGTCAGTATGACGTCTGAGGTCAGTACTATATGGTAACACTGAGGTGTCGGTATGATGTCTGGGGTCAATACTATATGGTAACACTGAGGTGTCGGTATGATGTCTGGGGTCAGTACTACAGTATATGATAACACTGATGTGTCGGTATGATGTCTGGGGTCAGTACTATATGGTAACAATGATGTGTCAGTATGATGTCTGAGGTCAGTACTATATGGTAACACTGAGGTGTCGGTATGATGTCTGGGGTCAGTACTATATGGTAACAATGATGTGTCAGTATGATGTCTGAGGTCAGTACTATATGGAAACACTGATGTGTCGGTATGATGTCTGGGGTCAGTACTATATGGTAACACTGAGGTGTTGGTATGATGTCTGGGGTCAATACTATATGGTAACACTGAGGTGTCGGTATGATGTCTGGGGTCAGTACTATATGGTAACACTGAGGTGTCGGTATGATGTCTCGTGTCAGTACTATATGGTAACAATGACGTGTCAGTATGATGTCTGGTGTCAGTACTATATGGTAACACTGAGGTGTCGTATGATGTCTGGGGTCAGTATTATATGGTAACACTGAGTTGTCGGTATGATGCCTCAGGTCAGTACTATATGGTAACACTGAGGTGTCGGTATGATGTCTGGGGTCAGAACTATATGGTAACACCGAGGTGTTGGTATGATGTCTGGGGTCAATACTATATGGTAACACTGAGGTGTCGGTATGATGCCTCGGGTCAGTACTATATGGTAACACTGAGTTGTTGGTATGATGCCTCAGATCAGTACTATATGGTAACACTGAGTTGTCAGTATGATGCCTCAGGCCAGTACTATATGGTAACACTGAGGTGTCGGTATGATGCCTCAGATCAGTACTGTATGGTAACACTGACGTGTCAGTATGATGTCTTGGGTCGGTATGAATTCATAGATACCAAACATGTTACTTTTAGTGTTATCTTAATGGTGAAAAAAATGCAGTTTAAAAAAAAAAAAAAAGACCTGCTCTTTTGTTGCCATTTTTTGCGACCTGTACCGTTCTCATTTTTCAGGATTCGGGGCTGTGTGACAGATTATTTTTTGCATCTTTAGCTGACATTTTTAATGATGCCATTTTTGGGTAGATGTGATGTGTTGATCACCCGTTATTGTAATGTTTCAGCAATCAGAGAATAATAGCTTTGGTGTTTTTACTCTTTTTTTCCATTACAGTTTACAGATCTGATTGATTGATTTTATATTTTGATAAATTGGGCATTTCTGAATGCGGCGATAACAAATATGTTACCTTTTTTCAACATGTAACCGTCACATTGAGTTGCCCCTGAGCAAAGATCTATGGTGGTGTTCAACACTAAAACCAATAAGGCTCCATGTATAAGTCGTAGAACCCCAGGTTCTAGTCTCCAGGGAGCAAGAACCCGACCTATTTTATATATATTATTATTTTTGAAGAAGGTCGATCTTTTTATGTACCGTATATACTCGTGTATAAGCCGACCCGTGTATAAGCCGACCCCCCTACTTTTGCCCCCAAAACCTGGGAAAATCTATTGACTCGCGTATAAGCGAGGGTGGACCCCAGCACAGGTTTACAGCCCCCAGCAGTGGTATACAGGCCCCAGCAGTATGATATACAGCAGCCCCCAGTGGTATATACAGCAGCTCCCAGTGGTATATACAGCAGCCACAGTGGTATATGCAGCAGCTCCCAGTGGTATATACAGCAGCCCCCAGTGGTATTGCAGCCCCTATATACAGCAGCCCCAGTGGTGTATACAGCAGCCCCAGTGGTATTGCAGCCCCTATATACAGCAGCCCCAGTGGTGTATACAGCAGCCCCTATATACAGCAGCCCCAGTGGTATTGCAGCCCCAGTGGTATTGCAGCCCCTATATACAGCAGCCCCAGTGGTGTATACAGCAGCCCCTATATACAGCAGCCCCAGTGGTATTGCAGCCCCTATATACAGCAGCCCCAGTGGTATTGCAGCCCCAGTGGTGTATACAGCAGCCCCTATATACAGCAGCCCCAGTGGTATTGCAGCCCCAGTGGTAGTATACAGCAGCCCTAGTGGTATACAGCAGGCCCCCAGGGGTACATATAGCAGCCCCCAGGGGGTACCCAGCAGCCCCCTGGGGGTACCCAGCAGCCCCCAGGGGGTTTATACAGCAGCCCCCTGGGGGTACCCAGCAGCCCCCAGGGGGTTTATACAGCAGCCCCCTGGGGGTCCCCAGCAGCCCCCAGGGGGTTTATACAGCAGCCCCCTGGGGGTCCCCAGCAGCCCCCAGGGGGTTTATACAGCAGCCCCCTGGGGGTACCCAGCAGCCCCCAGGGGGTTTATACAGCAGCCCCCTGGGGGTACCCAGCAGCCCCCAGGGGGTTTATACAGCAGCCCCCTGGGGGTACCCAGCAGCCCCCAGGGGGTATCCGCAGCCCCCAAATGCTGGCACTCGCTGGCAAGGGCCCCCCCCCCCGCTTCTCTTACCATTGCGGTCTTCTGATCCGTGCCGCTCCTCGGTGCTCCTCGCTGCTCCGTCCGTCCTCCTACATCCGGGATCCCCAGCCGTCGCGCGATGACGTCATATGCCTGCGACGGCCGGAGATCCCGGATGTAGGAGGACGGACGGACGGAGCAGCGAGGAGCACCGAGGAGCGGCGCGGATCAGAAGACCGGAATGGTAATATAAGCGCCCTGGGGGGGGGGGCCCTTACAAGGGGGGACAGTGCCAGCATTTGGGGGCTATATGCACTGCTTCCCCCTGCGCTGATTGACAGGGGGAAGCAGTGCATATTTAATGAGCGGCCCCACGTGACGGGGCCGCTCATACAGCAGCCTCCCCCCGCCTCCTGCAGCCTCCACAGCCCCGGGACACAGCCCCCACCTACATGTACCGTATATGACCCGTGTATAAGCCGAGGGGTAGACTTTTCAGCCCAAATTTTGGGCTGAAAAACTCGGCTTATACACGAGTATATACGGTACTTGTGGCTTCTATTTGCTTCATTTTAGAAAAATTTCTTTCTAGGTCAATTTGATTAAGAATGAATGGAGACATTGTTCGTTTTTTTAATATATTTTGAGCTGTAATTTGTATTTCATGTGAAAATTGCGCCAAAATGGGTGGATCCACCCACTTGTGATGATGAGGATGACATCACAGTGTAAACAGATGACACCTTTTTTTGTGGATCTAGGGGCTATAAAAACCCCCTCTGTGAGTATGTTTGTAATATCCCTGAGGAAGGCGCCGGGAGTGGCGTTGAAACGCGTTGGAGGAATAAAGAGGATGGAAAGTTTTTTGGCTCCTTGGTGAGTTATTTGAACACAGAAGCAGCGCGGACCGTGACACACCATCTTTTTTCCCATCACCTTTCTTGAAATCTGTGGTTTGTCATTTTTTGATTGTTTTATTTTCAGTGCGGCAAAAGGGGGTGATTAGAACTTTTAGGATATTTTTTTTTTAATCTTTTTTATTTTACTTTTTCTTTATTTCACTTGGCCCTTAGAGCTCCCCAACACCGCACTGTTTGATCGCTCCTGCAGTACAGAGCCGTGAGGACGCATGTCTCTGCACTGCAGAAATGATCATCTCCTGTGAATGCCGACGCTCAGCCGGTGTTCACAAGAAGTGAGTCATGGCAGCAACAGGGGTCCACATCTGACCTCTTGCTTTCATAGCAATACATTGACGCCCCGTGATCATGTGACAGGGTTGCCGATTGCAGTGATTTGGAATAGCACGTTCTCAGCTGTAGTGTCAGTGTTTGACAGAGTGATCTAAGGGGTTAAATTACTGATCCGCCTGCAACTGCTAGCTGTACATGTCCAGGGAATGATGCGGGCTCAGCGCTCTCACATCAAATTGGAGGTAGGCGACCAAGGATGCACTTCTAAATCTTTGGTCGTGATGGGGTTAATTGTCGTTCCCCTGGTGTTGGCGGCGCGTGCATTGTTATTGTGTCTTTGATAAAATGGCGTCTGAATCAGTGCATGTGTGTACTGCAATCCCCGGCGCCATTTTATTGAAGACACTAAGGAGACAAATATGAGTATCAGTGGTGCATGCGCAGATAAACTTTCTTTTTTGATCTTCGCATGTGTCATTGCAGCTCATAGTCATCTCCACAGTGTCTTCAATAAAATGTCGCCGGAGATCGCGGTACGCACATGCCCTCATTCTGTTGCCATTTTTTGAAAAGGTAATGTCACGATAGCAATGCAGACACGCCGCCAACATCAGTGATGGCGGCGCAAAATAGAAATAAAGAAAAGGTGGCAAGGCAGGAGGAGGAATAATTACAGAAGATCCGACCCTCAAAGTCTCGCCCTGATGCTCAAAGACGCCGCACCAATGACATTTCTTTTTGTGTAAATCATTTTTATTAGAATTTTCACAAAATTACAGAATTATCATTCTTCATAGTATAAGATCAACAGCTTGTAACGATATCCCTCAACCCCAAGATAACTCCCCTATCTTATCCCACCCTCCTCCCTCTCCTTGTGCCGACTCCTGGGTACCCACCTATCTACACAATACACTAGCGCTTCTTTACATCGTTCTATCTCCCCCAGTTGTGTAATGTTTCCTACTTTCCCTCAAAATTGACATGTCATGGGGGCAATTTCAATCTACCCAAGGTTCCCTGCAAGTCTTCCAGGAGATACCACTCCGTACCACGAAATGGAGTTACTATTCTCTGGATTTCCGTTATGGGAAGTTGAGTAATTGTGAAGTTTCTCCACTTCCTAAAAAACTTGTCAGTATCTCTATCCATGTGTTTCTCCGTTTCAATCCTGTCAATTCTTTGATCACCTCCGATATAGTAAGGGGGGAGGCCTCTATCCACTTCCTTAGGATAATTATTTTTGCAGCCAGTGCTAATGTGTGAAATAGTTGGCACTCCACCTTCCCCATCCTTGTAAGTGCAAGGGAATGAATCAACCAAATTGTAGGGTCTATTGGTAGATTTACTGCCACCATATACAGCAAGAGTATGCAAATGGAGTTCGTGGAGCCTCGACTAAGAGTCTCAGACACGGGACTAGCCATATATCCCTCCAGGGAAGGACCTAGCCCATATCCAGCAAGAGAACTCCCAGGTTCTCCCAAAGCCTGTTGATGACCCCACATTCCCAGATCCCATGAAACAAATCCGTTCCAGCATTTCCACAATTTGGGCAATTTTGGAGTCTACCTGTGTGAGAATCCCTGACCAGTAGATTAAAACCTATTATGGCTCTGTGAATAACTCTAAAATATGTATCCCTCCATCTTTCGTTTATGACATTCTCTCTGACTGATTTCCAGCCTTCCCTTATCTTGCCTCCTATGTTTGAGTCGTGAATCTGACGTTCCCAACCCCCGAATAGTGTACCCGGACGGTCCCTTCGGATGTATATGTTCCCCTAATACCCTGTATATTCATGAGATGTTAGTGGAGCTCACATCCATCAATACTAGATCACCCCACATGTTGTTGGCATACTCCGCCGTTACATCATGTAGTTTGTGCATAATATGATGTTTAATTTGGTTGTATTGGAGAACCTGAGATTCTGGAAGTTGTAAGTTGTCTAGGAGTTCCCTTCCCCTCGTCTATCTGGTTTCCGTTGAATGGAATAGGTCACCCACTGATCTAATTCCTCGCTCCCTCCAGATTGCGAAAAGACTATTTTCTCGTCCCAGTGGGAAGTCAAGGTGTGCCCACGGATCATGGAAATACTTGGAAATTCTCCATGAGAGGCATCATTTCTTACGTACTGCCTACCAGGATGCTATTGTGTCTCTAAATATGACTGCATGATTTAATAGTTGGGGAATCTGAGACATGGATGCGTGCAGTACAGATACCAACGTCCATGGGTTGCTCAATTCTGATTCCAATTCGAAGTCCGAGTATTTGCTAGTACCCCTGACCCAATGTAGCAATGTATGCCTTACCAGACACGCCAGATTATAGCCTCTCACATCCGGAAATCCACGTCTCCTTCATCTTTAGATAGCATCAATGTTCCTAATCTAATCCTTGGTCTTTTTCCCTTCCAGGTAAATTTGGAGAATATCCTATTAAGCCTCTGTCTTTGTGTTTTAACAATAGAGGCAATGTCTGGAGCGGCTACAGTAGTTTGGGAAAGCTCATCATTTTGACCAGATGGCACCGCCCCAGTACTGATAGTGGCAATCCTTCCCATCTTTTTAGCTCTTGTTCAATTTTTTTTATAAAAAGGGGTTCGTAATTAAGTCATAATTAAGGCTGGCTTCACACTGCGGTCAGGTCAGGTCAGATCAGGTCAGGATTTGTGTGCCAAAACCAGGAGTGACTCCAAAACCTAGAACAGGTGTCAATCTTTCAATTATACTTTTTCTCTGCAACTTCCTCTCCTGGTTTTGAAACACAAAACCTGACCTGATCTGACCTGACCGCAGTGTGAAGCTGACTCACTGTTGCCGGGTACTCAGCTCTCAGGCGCTGGCTACAGTCACGGTTCGGTGCTCGGGGCTGTGTGGGCCCGGTGGTCAATTGCACGGTTAGGTTGAGAAGTAAAGTTTGTTTCGTGACGCCACCTGTGAGTGTCCGGTGATGGCACCGGCGCTGCTTGGACATCTGGGGGATGTGCTGCAGCTTAGATGGAAACGCTCCCCACAGGATGAGCTATAGTCCCCGGGGTCAGGAGCTGCATTGGTGGACTACGCAGCTCAGTTGAGATATTAAGTACTTGATGTAGTAACAGTTTAGACGAAGTACTCGGACACAATGCTCCTCTGCATGAGTCTTTACTGTTATTCTTGCAGGTCAACAGGTACACACTTTAAACGGTTCAGACCTTCGGGTAACGGACCGGGTGGTCCCACTGATGGATAGTGTCCTTCCAAGGCTCCACTATATCTTTCTTATATCTTACTGTCCCTGGTTACTCTTCGCTTGCTTTCATGCACCGGGTCGGGATACTGGGGAGCATTTAGTGAGGACCCGAACCGGCGGCCTACCAACTCCTGATGGGTCCCCTGTACCCCAATGGTGGGTACCCCTCCGGCACAGCCGCGGTGATGGTGGTTGTCATGATGTGCTCCTAGGAAGCCCTCTATCACTCAGTTTTGCAGTACAGAGATGGACTTTCTATACTGCCTCGGAACTGGTCTCCGGGTGGACTGGGCGTGGTTGTCTTTGGACCCGTTACTTGGTTACTGGTACTTGGCCCCTTTCACGTCTGGGTCACCGCTTCTCAGTGCCCTCCCTGTTAGCTCTTCTATTCTGATGTCTGCCTTGCATTTGTCTCTCCCACGTTCTAACTTTCTGTTCTACTCTTTCCCCACACTGAACATCTCACACTCCTCCCACCAGGACCCAATTGGTCCTCTGTCTCTGGATGTTGCATGTGGTGTATGGAGCCTTGGAGTTAACCCATTCATCACTGAGACGGAAAATACTGCACCTTCGGTCATGGGTGCAATACCCTCCTGTGACGCACTCGATGCGGGGCGCCACAAAGCCAGCCTAAGACCCAATGATCTCACCAACATGATGCATAAGTATTTTATGGACGTAGTAGCTATGGGTATGCCATCCTCTGATGCCTATTTTGTTTAGAACAGATGAGTCGAGAAACAAGTCTTCACATTTCGCATTATTTAATTTAAATCCCGAAAATCTGCCATACATGTATAGATGTTTCAGAAGACCAAGCAGATCTCTCCTGGGGTTTTCCATGTACAGAATCACGTCATCTTTAATAAGACTTTATCGTATTATCCTATTGCCCACTCGGATACACTCAAATCCCTCCCCTCTATTCAGGAATCTCGATAGTGGCTCAATTGCTAAGTTGAAAAGGAAAGGGGACAGTGGGCACCCCTGCCTTGTTCCCCAACCCAACGGAATAACATCTGAAAGAAATCCCGGAATGCTCACTCTTGCCTTTGGATTTCTATACAGTCCCCGCAAGAAGGTTCTGAATTTTCCCTGCAGATCCACTTCGTCTAGCACCTTCTCCAGCCATGGCCACCTGATGTTATCAAAAGAACCGTTCCTTCTGCGGTCTAATTGGTTAATATCGAGGATCAGTAAGGATTTCCTTATATTACTGATTGTTGATCGTCCCTTCACAAATCCTGCCTGTGATGAATATTATTAATTTTGGTAAAAATTGTGCTAGCCGGTTGGCCATTATTTTGGATATTATTTTTAGATCCAAATTAATGAGTGAGATAGGCCGGAGGTTGGCAGGGTTGTCTAGGTTCTTTGCTCCTTTTGGTATTAATTTAACATATACCGTATTCATGTGATTTGATATCTCTTCACCCCTTAGCATTGTGTTATATAATGTAGTCAGAATCAGCGCAATGCGGTCCTTTAATGACTTGAAGAAGCTTCCACTAAAAACTGGGCCTGGTGCTTTGTGTATGTTGAGATTTTGGATCACCCCTACTATCTCCCCCAACATCACCTCCATGTTCAAAACTTTCAAATCCTCTGGCGTTATAGAGGGTATACAGTGTTGGCCAAAAGTATTGACACCCCTGCAATTCTGTCAGATAATACTCAGTTTCTTCCTGAAAATGATTGCAATCACAAATTCTTTGGTATTATTATCTTCATTTAATTTGTCTTCAATGAAAAAACACAAAAGAGAATGAAGCAAAAAGCAAAACATTGATCATTTCACACAAAACTCCAAAAATGGGCCAGACAAAAGTATTGGCACCCTCAGCCTAATACTTGGTTGCACGACCTTTAGCCAAAATAACTGCGATCAACCGCTTCCGGTAACCATCAATGAGTTTCTTACAATGCTCTGCTGGAATTTTAGACCATTCTTCTTTGGCAAACTGCTCCAGGTCCCTGATATTTGAAGGGTGCCTTCTCCAAACTGACATTTTTAGATCTCTCCACAGGTGTTCTATGGGATTCAGGTCTGGACTCATTGCTGCCACCTTAGAAGTCTCCAGTGCTTTCTCTCAAACCATTTTCTAGTGCTTTTTGAAGTGTGTTTTGGGTCATTGTCCTGCTGGAAGACCTATGACCTCTGAGGGAGACCCAGCTTTCTCACACTGGGCCCTACATTATGCTGCAAAATTTATTGGTAGTCTTCAGACTTCATAAAGCCATGCACACGGTCAAGCAGTCCAGTGCCAGAGGCAGCAAAGCAACCCCAAAACATCAGGAAACCTCCGCCATGTTTGACTGTAGGGACCGTGTTCTTTTCTTTGAATGCCTCTTTTTTTCTCCTGTAAACTCTATGTTGATGCCTTTGCCCAAAAAGAGAAAACATTCTTCCAAAACGTTTTAGGCTTTCTCAGGTAAGTTTTGGCAAACTCCAGCCTGGCTTTTTTATGTCTCGGGGTAAGAAGTGGGGTCTTCCTGGGTCTTCTACCATACAGTCCCTTTTCATTCAGACGCCGACAGATAGTACGGGTTGACACTGTTGTACCCTCAAACTGCAGGGCAGCTTGAACTTGTTTGGATGTTAGTCGAGGTTATTTATCCACCATCCGCACAATCTTAAGTTGAAATCTCTCGTCAATTTTTCTTTTCCGTCCACATCTAGGGAGGTTGGACACAGTGCCATGGACTTTAAACTTCTTGATGACACTGCGCACGGTAGACACAAGAACATTCAGGTCTTTGGAGATGGACTTGTAGCCTTGAGATTGCTCATGCTTCCTCACAATTTGGTTTCTCAAGTCTTCAGACAGTTCTTTGGTCTTCTTTCTTTTCTCCATGCTCAATGTGGTACACACAAGGACACAGGACAGAGGTTGAGTCAACTTTAATCCATGTCAACTGGCTGCAAGTGTGATTTAGTTATTGCCAACACCTGTTAGGTGGCACAGGTAAGTTACAGGTGCTGTTAATTACACAAATTAGAGAAGCATCACATGATTATTCAAACAGTGTCAATACTTTTGTCCACCCCCTTTTTTATGTTTGGTGTGGAATTAGATCCAATTTGGCTTTAGGACAATTCTTTTTGTGTTTTTTCATTGAAGACAAATTAAATGAAGATAATAATACCAAAGAATTTGCGATTGCAATCATTTTCAGGAAGAAACTGAGTATTATCTGACAGAATTCCAGGGGTGTCAATACTTTTGGCCAAAACTGTAGATAGGTAAAGATAGACAGATAAAAAGATATAGCTAGATGATAGAAAGACAGAAAGATAGAAGGATGTAGATAGATAGATAGATAGATAGATAGATAGATAGATAGATATAGATATTAAGATTGGTATTGGTGTAATCGTACTGACCTGACGAATGGTGTTCTTTACTTTTCACATTCTTACCTGCCAACCAACGCTCAGTAGCCACAGTCTTCTATATTCTCCTTTCCCAACCATCTGTTCCTAAGGACTATTTGTTTCTGATTTTGGCTTGTTTCCTGACTGCATCTATCCTACCCTAATGTTCTAGTCGTCTTCTATGAAGAACTTGCACCTCTATGGATTCCATCTACCATGTTCTGGAGTATGCTACATGTCAGATATTGTGAATGGAGGCTACTCTTGGGGTAGACATAGGAGTCCACAAAGATGACCAGGAATTCCTTATATTCCCCTCCTGGGCTCAGTCAAGCACAAAATCAGTAACAACTCAGCAGGTCTACAACATCCCAAGTGGTTCCCTCATTGCTGGATCTACGACTAAAAAGACTGGAAGTAGACAGAGAATAAGGTGGCCAATATAATTCTGAGCAAGCAGTAATAATCTGAAGAACATCAAGTCCAGTCATACAGGTCTTCATAGACGGCGTCTAGTATGTAGTCATCATAGGTGACACAGGCCCAGCAGGTCTCATCCATGTGCTCCCAGCACTCCTTACAATATACAGTGCCGCATCCTGGAGTTTGACATTCCTGAAAGTCTTCATTGCTCCTGGCTTTACAGACAATGCAGCGCTGAGGGAAAAGAAATCTCCACCCGGGGATAGATTTACACATTTTGCCCAAAACGCTCTTATCCTGGAAAGAATATGGAAACGACAGACATGTGGTGTAAGGTCTCTAGACTGAAGGACAATTATACAAGAAGTGGAAAAAGGGAAGGATTGAAACAAAGACCGAATATCAAGCTGCCCCCTATGGGCAAGACTAGCTATCATACTGAAAATTAGGGAAACGGCGCTTGAGTTCAGAAGGAATGTAGGCTGGGGTTAGGGTCACAGCTGGGTACGTAATTAACATCTCACCCATTTGCGTTGGCTTCTGGCCTTTTTCATCACCTGAGAACGCAGGTAGTAGAAGTACAGCTTCCTCTTTTGGACATAACGGTTATAAAGGAAGAGAACCCGTCGCTTCTCTCTCTAAGGAAACAAAGTGATAGAAAGGAAAGCGATGGAAAAATATGTTCTTCTACCTCTTCCGAGAACTGCAACTCTTATTTTTCCATCTACTTAGACATACAAAGGCTGGCAGGATGAGGTCTAGTATTGAATGACACCAGAATAAACTGTGAATCCAAGGTATTACATTTGGGAAAGAGTAAAGAACTCACAATCCCTCTTTTCTCTGTTTATCGAATGCAATCCAGTTGGACCATTCCAACCCAAGGAAGGTGGAAGATCTGCTTTCCTCCATGGCTCTATTAAAGCAAAAGGAAGTGACTTTACCTTTGGGAAGAAGAAAGAAGCAATCACTCTGGGTAAACGGCTGCCATACACCTGGATGAAGCACAATAACAGGAGCCCAATAACCGGCAACATGGAATGGATGTAGTTTTCGAGGCTCATGATGACTGGAATCGGAAGGCAGCCTGTGGAAAAGGATATCGGTGAGCCATAGCTTCATAGTGTGATGTCTGTCTGAGCGGTGCCTCAGACAGATGAGGCACAAACCGCTCCATTAGGTAGAACCTTGAGAAACCCTGACACCCTATAGCCCCTAGGGATCTATATTTACAACAGGGTCCAGGAGATTGCTGCCTATGGAAGGGCTGCAGTCAAGAGACAGGAAAGTGACCAAGCAGGGTCAAAGTTGGGAGGTCAGGAAAAGGACAAAATCAGGAGTCAGGGATCCGGGTCACAACCAAGATGGCAGCAAGGTACAAAATCAGGAGGCAGAAGAAGCATCCAAAAAACAGGCCAGGGTAGAATAGGAAAAACACTAATACAAAGCTGGTGATTAGCAGGGAAGCACAAGCTATTTCTGTCAGCTTCCAGCGGAAAGCTGATGGTATTAGCAGGGTGTGGTGCTTTCTAATAGGCTGAAGCTTAGAAGCTGATGACTTCATCTGGACAGCACACACACACCTATCAGACTGTGAAGTACTGCAGGTCCCAGCCACTCTAACCTTAGTGAATAGGCAGAGCCTGTGCGCTCCAGAGTTTCTGACTTTAACCTCTCCTCTATCACCTCATCACCTACAGGGTAAATACGGCAGTGCTTGATGACAGAAGCAGATGTCACTGGAGTGGGCTCTGGTTGGGATGTGGCACATATTAGCCATTACAAAGACAATACTGTCCATGTTCCAATCTTTAACGGGAGATTAAAAAATCCTGACATCACACTTAAAGGGGCTTTTCTCTTCTTCACAGATGGATATTATCGAATTAAGCATATAAAAACAAGGACTTCTGCAATTTACTGCTTATTCAGATGTGCAGCCGTTCCAGAGATATTAACACTTTTCTTTTGTTTACAGCCTGTTGTCTAGGGGGCCGACCACTGATGCTAGATATCAGCGGTGGTCGGTCTCCTAGGCAACAAGATGTAAACAAAACAAAAGTGTTAATATCTCAAGAACGGGGGGCGTGTCCAGCTGCTCATGGCGCCGGTCGCAGGTTAGGTGAGCTCCGCCGTCCTTCCACAAAAACGGCACCCTAACGACTAATCCCGACTCCAGCTGCAACCTCCCACCTCTGTACGCCTCTGAGACGGAGCTGAGATGCCCAAACCGGCACAATCAAGGCGCCGGACCGAGCATAGACTCACAGAATATTTCGGCACTGAGCGGCAAGGCGACTCCTCCGCCAAAATGGCGCCGGGTCGAGCCTCACAGGAGCGTCCTCCACATGATCTGCGCTCCCAGCGCTCCACAGAAAGAAGGGACCCGGGCCCGTGTGATGATCCTCCGGTCACCCAATCGGTCCTTCAAGACTGTCTCGCAGCCTTCCGAACCTCCCTCATGGCGGACATGGCGGCACTGATCGGTAATATGAGGGAGGACCTGGGGGCCCTTGCGGCTCAGACTTCACAGCTGGAGGGCAAGGTAACGGAAGTTGCTAAGGCCCATAACGCCCTGGCTGACAACTACACAGACTTAGACCGAGAGATGGGCTCATTTGCGGGAGCCCTGAACCACATGGAGGACCGGCTACGACGCAATAATTTCAAAATACGCGGGATGGCGGAGGAGAATAATAATGCCTCAGATGCTAGAGTCACAGCTGCCGCCTTTCTGTCGGCGGTTTTCCCTGACCTTCCTCCAGCGGAGCTCGCTATGGATAAGGCTTTTCGCATTCCTAAGCCTCGGAGCCTCCCCCCCTCGGTCCCCAGAGACATATTGGTGCACATGAGATACCCGGGAATCACCGATGCGCTGTTTAACCGGATGAGAAGGGGCCCTCCGCTCCCCAGCCCATATGAGCACATCTCCATCTACCAAGACCTGTCCCCGGGGACGCTGGCGAGGCGTCGGGATTTTGCATCCAGCTGCAGAGTGCTAAGGGATAGGGAGATCCCATATGCCTGGGGCTCCCCTGTGTCCCTAAACTTCAGGTTTGATGGCAAGAGACAATCATTTGATTCGCCGACTCTGCTGAGGAAGACGCTTAGGGCATGGAGACTGACCTCTGCCCCCTCACCACAACACCCGGAAGCGGCGAGAGAGGCCCCGGCGGGAGGCGATCGGCTGGAGGAAGAGGCTGCCCCTGAATAGGCTTATACAACCACTATGGATCCATGGGAACTTTACAGCGTTATTCGTGGATTGATGGCGGAGATCTATGGGTTAATCCCATAAGGTATCGTACTTTTTAGTGTTCCCGGTGATCACCGGCTTCCCCCTGAGTGGTGCTTGGTGGAGGGGACTGGTGAATTACAGGGAACCCCCCCCAAGAACTTGACTCCGATCTTGGATGTCCCTTTACTAGTGTGCGTTTTATTTTAATTTTTATTTGTATTTGATTTGTGTATGTATTTCCCCATTTCCCACTTACATGTAGCTCTTGCAACCCCTTCCCCCCCCTTCTACTAAAGACTCTTCAATCCTTTGGGAATAATTCCCCATTTTTGTTTCTTACTTCAACCCTTTTTTCTTTTCCCCCATCTCCTTCCTCTCTTCCCCTCTCTACCTTCTCCTATCTCCTCCCTTTCTCCCCTTCTAGCCCTCTCTTTCTATCTGATCCTCCCGGGTCCTGCTATGCAGTTGAAAATTTTGTCACTGAACGTGAATGGCCTCAATTCTCCCCACAAGAGGTCTTACTTGTGGAGAGAAGCTAGGTCATCTGGGGCTGACATCCTGTGTTTCCAGGAGACCCACCTGCTTGAGGCTGACAATGTGCGGCTCCGACACCCGAATTACCCACATAGCTTCTTTGCAAATGCACCCCAAAAGAAGGCGGGGGTCTGCATTTTTGTCAGCCACAAGACGCAGTTTTCCCTCATCTCCTCTTTTGCTGACGGCGCAGGTAGATTTGTAGGAGTGCGTTGTGAGATAGGAGGAACCAGGTACACTATAGTCACGATCTATAGTCCAAATGTGGGCCAAGCGAAGTTTCTGCGATATCTGTTCGGCCGCATTCGGCAGGAGACGGAGGGGAGACTTATCGTCTGCGGCGACTTCAATGCAGTCATGGAGCCCCGTATTGACTCCTCTTCCTCTGTGTTTAGGAATAGGAGTTCGTTTGGAGACCTCTGCCAGGAGTTCCACCTCCATGATGTCTGGAGATACCAGCACGCGGAGGAGAGGGACTATTCCTTCTACTCCCCGGCGCACAAATCCTATTCCAGAATAGACTTGTTTTTGCTTAATGACATAGCCCTGGATAGGTGCCGTTCATCGAAGCTTGGTCTGATCACGTGGTCGGACCATGCCCCGATTGAATTGGAAATGGAACTGGACGTCGGAGGTGGAGCTTCGAGATCTTGGAGGCTTCATGCGGACCTCCTGACTGACTTGACAACAGCCGATGATTTGGGCTCCGCTTTGAAGGAGTACTTTGAATTGAACGACGTAGATCAGATTCCGGATGACGTGCTCTGGTATGCGCACAAGGCGGTGATGCGTGGTCTGTGTATACAAAAGGCATCGATCGCAAAACGCCGTAGAGAACGTCTTGTTAAAGACTGGACGTCAGAATTGTCTCGTTTAGAGGCACTCAATAAGGCGTCGCCGTCTTGTGTGCTTATCTCGCAGATTGGTCAACTCCGGAATGATCTCCGGGTGCTGTTCCTCAAACAACATGAGAATGGTCTTAGAAGACTCCGAACTAAATACTATGAAGCAGGTGACCGGGCAGGTAAGCTGTTGGCTCGCAGACTAAAAAGAAGGACAGCGAAGGGAATGGTGACGGCAATCAGAGATGAACGGGGAGCACTGATTAGGAACCCTTCGGACATAGTAGAGGTTTTTGCCTCGTACTATGAGCAACTATACAATTTACATTCTGATCCGCAGACTCCCCAACCCACTACGGAAAACATACGTATGTTTTTGGGGACTCTTGACATCCCCACTCTCTCGCCTGATTTACTGGCTTCGCTCAATGCCCCCTTTACTGAGTTGGAAATTACCGGGGTTCTGAAAGGACTGAAAACCAACAAGGCACCAGGCCCGGATGGGCTGATCAATGAATATTACAGGCTCTACGGACAGGTCCTTACGCCTTATCTCTTGCGCCTCTTCAACACGTGGCAAGCGCAGGGCTATATTCCCGATTGTGCGCTGGAAGCCACGATATCGACAATACCCAAAGCAGGGAAGGCTCAGGACAGTCCGCAGAATTTCAGACCCATATCTCTACTAAACACGGATCTGAAACTGTACGCTAAACTTTTGGCTTCACGTTTGAGCAGTGTGATCCCCCTTCTGGTTCATCAAGACCAGGTCGGATTTGTGCAGAGTAGGCAAGCGAATGACGGGACGAGGAGAATGCTAGACTTGATAGAGGTGGCGGAGAGGAAGGGTGCCCCCAGTGTGTTTCTGTCGCTTGATGCTGAGAAGGCCTTCGACAGGGTACACTGGGGCTACCTTCGGGAGGTTCTCTCGGCCTTTGGTATTTCGGGCCCTATCCTGTCAGCTATTCTTAGTCTTTATTCGAACCCGTGTGCAAGAGTTTTATCCTGTGGATATAAGTCCAGGCTCTTCTGTATCACCAATGGCACCCGACAGGGATGTCCCCTGTCGCCTCTGGTCTTTGCTCTGATCATGGAGCCGCTAGCAATATCTTTGAGAGCGGACCCCTTGATTACCGGTATTATGGTCGGGCGTCACAGACATGTTGTTGGATTATACGCTGACGATGTCATTGTGGTTACGGAAGACCCCCTTTCCTCCCTTCCTGGAATTGTACAGAAACTTGACTGCTTTGCACAGATATCATACTATAAGCTCAACGCCACCAAATCAGTGCTGTTCCCTATCTGCCTACCGGAGGGAGATGTGGCTGCCCTCACCGCCTTGTTCCCTTTTGCATGCTCTCCGAAGGGCATACCGTATCTAGGGATCTTTTTGTGTCCCTCCAAACGTGTAGCGGTGGAAAACATGGACCGACTTTTGAACGACCTTGACAGAGCCCTGTCGGATTTTCCACTGAGCTCGATGTCATGGATTGCCAGGATCCAGGCGGTGAGGATGCTGTGGCTCCCTAAAATTTTATATCTCTTCAGATGCATCCCAGTCCACTTTCCCAAAAAGCTGATCCTACGCCTACAACGCATGATCTCCAGATGTGTTTGGGGGACCGCGCCAGCTAGAGTTAGGGGATCCCTTCTATACCGTCACCTGACGAGGGGCGGCATGGGAGTGCCGGATGTGGAAAAATATCGTAGGGCGGTGGTCTTGGAGGCAGCGGGGAAGTGGTGGCACGACGAAGATTCTCAGGGATGGAAGCAGATAGAACAGGGTTCGCTGAGGGGGGGATCATTAAGATCTCTCCTCGCAGCGAACTCAGTGGCTCCCTGCTGGATACTGATTTTCTCCAAACAGTCACTGAACTACTGACAGTACACCGTTCAGTACAAGGAGACTGGACCAAGATCCCTCCTGGTGACTTTCCCTTGGAGGCGTTCTACTGGCTGATCCCTACCTTCTCGATGACACCATGGAGAAATGTGGGCCCCAAATCCCTTGCGGATCTACTCCAGGGCTGTAGAGGGCTCACGGTGGAGGAATTACTGGCCAAATATCCAGACCTCAGGGCTACTTTTCTACACTTCCATCAGATTGTGCACTTTATTCGCTCCCCCGCTTTCTCTCATGACTTGGGCGCCCCTGGAACACCCTCGGCATTCAGACGTTCCTTGATAGCGGTACCTAGACCACCAAAATCACTATCGGCACTTTACTCGGACTTAATTGACAGGGATGCCCCCCTGAGACTATCCTACACAATCAAATGGGAACAGGACCTCTCATTTAGGGCAAGCGAAGAGGATTGGGAAGACGCTATACATTGTATCAGGGAGGCATCTAGGTGTTTGAACCATGTTGAACTTCTCAAAAAAATACATCTGCGCTGGTACACCAGCCCGACAAAATTAGCGAGCTTTGGCAGGGGGGCCTCCCCGCTATGTTGGAAGCTGTGTGGCATGCGGGGAGACTTGCCCCACATGTGGTGGAGTTGTCCAGAGGTGGCACGGTTCTGGTTGCTAGTCTCGGGGCTTTTGGACTCGGTTACTGAGACAAAGATCCCTTTGGAGCCGCAGGTTGCTGTCCTCCATGTGGGGGTTATGGCATACCCTCCGGTGATACGTCGAGTAGTGACATACATATTGACGGCGGCCAGGGTCTGTGTCGCCTCTAGGTGGAAACAACCCTCCCTTCTGACGTTGAGTGATCTCACTGAAAAGATAAATCTGATTTTTTATAACGAGTACTATCTAGCTCTAGACCGAGGCGAGCGGAGATATGTGTCCGAGGCCTGGGATTTATGGGGGGCACACCCGCTGGCTCGGCGCCCTCCGCTGTAGGCCAAGCGGGCTTACTCCTGAAATCCCCCCACTGAGAGGAAGATGGAGCGGACCTGGGGATGGACCAGTTCACTCCTTCACTCCTTTGCTCTTTTACCTTCTTTACACTCCTATATTCCCTCTCACTTCCCCTCCTCTAGCTTTATTATTATTATTATTTTTCTTCTATTCTTTCCCTCCCTACCCTACAGTATACATGTGTTCCTGTTATCCCTCCTTTTCCCTCTCCTTCTTCTTATTTCTCTACAATTTTTACTCAGGATTATAATAAATTACGCACCTGACTGTCAGGTCCATGGCCTCTAATCTGGTGGTGAATTCTATGCGTGAGACCCCTATCCAATACATCAATCGCATAACTGCCTATGAGTTGATCTATATGGACTTAGCCTTACGACTTACATCAGAAGCCTACAATATCGAAGATCCACATAAGGCATGAACAGTGAAAGACAACAACTTTCATCATCAAGCGTTCCAGTATCAAAGACTGCCTTATACGGAATGCAACTGCTCAGGTTCTACCAAACTCCCCGAACCCCATAGTCATTTGGAGAACATCCCTGGGAATACCTTCTTCCTTTCCCCTCTTTACTCTGTCACTTATCCTCCCATCCTCCCCTTTCTCTATTTTGTTATGTATGCTAATACATTCATTATATGTTTGATTTATTGTATTGTACGAGAAACTGTTAATAAAAATTACTTATGACAAATATCTCAAGAACGGCTGAAAATTTTAGTAAGTAGTAAATTGCAAAAGTGCTTGTTTTTTTATGCTGTATCTGACAATGCCTATTTATAAAGACAGGAAATGACCCTTTAAAAAACCTAAAATATGTCATATAGCCAAATACTGCGGCTCCTTTATGGGGAAGGAGAAAAGAGATGTTCCATGACTTTAGAAACCTCACCTGAGGTCCCAGCGTGCACTAAACCTCAACACTTCTCATCTTTATATAAATAACTCACTTATAGCCATTTTTCAGATGTGCATTCACTTACTGTTATTTTGCTTCAGAGCTACATAGCTGGTTGAGACGTTAAATGCTTTAACTACGTTCCGCAGAAGGTTTGAAATGATGGTGTCACCTTCTACTTTTATTTCCAGCTTGTGTTCAACTATGAAGACAGAAGAGAGACTTATGACAGGTCCATGCACCAAAGAAAAGCCATCATCCCCGACACATTAAACATCCACTGTTCATGTGCAGCCAGAAATGTGGTCCACCAGACAAGGCTTCTCCATAAATCATCTACAGTGAAACCTAATTAGCTTTATCTCGCAAAAATTGCTTTGAGAAGTGTTCATCTATTGCAGGGGTCCCCAACATGTGGCTCTGGAGCCACATGTGTCTCACAAGACACCCACGTGTGGCTCATGACTATCTTCTAGTTTGATGCATATACACCAGGTCTAGCAAACAGCCATGAAGAGCAGGTCTCCAGATGGTGACTTTTGTAAATAGCCCCGCACAGAAGAGCAGATCTGGATGGGGTAAAGTAGGAAGCTCTGGATTTTGGTATACTGACTCAGTGTGATTTCTGTGGAAAAGCTTTGGTGGTAATTATACCAGTGATGGGGGCTCTGGGTGTCACTACTGTGAGGGGGCGGAAGCTGGATGTGGCTCGTAACCCTCTCTCAGAGATGGATCTGGCTCACGACCCTCTCTCAGAGCTGGATGTGGCTCACAATCCTCTCTCAGAGCTGGATGTGGCTCATGACCCTTTCTCAGAGCTGGATATGGCTCACTAGCTCCTCTCAGAGCTGGATGTGGCTTACAACCCTCTCTCAGAGCTGAATGTGGCTTGCGACCCTCTTGGAGCTGACCCTCCCTCAGAGCTGGATGTGGCTTGTGACCCTCTCTCAGAGCTGGATGTGGCTTGTGACCCTCTCTCAGAGCTGGATGTGGGTCGAGACCCTCTTAGAGCTGGATGTGGTTTGTGACCCTCTCTCAGAGCTGGATGTGGCTTGTGACCCTCTCTCAGAGCTGGATATGGCCTGTGACCCTCTCTCAGAGCTGAATGTGGGTCGAGACCCTCTTAGAGCTGCATGTGGCTCACGACCCTCTCTCAGAGCTGGATGTGGATCTAGACCCTCTTAGAGCTGAATGTGGGTCGAGACCCTCTTAGAGCTGGATGTGGCTCACGACCCTTTCTCAGAGCTGGATGTGGCCTGTGATCATCAGTCAGAGCTGGATGTGGCTCAGGACCCTCTCTATCAGAGAGTGGCTTGTGACCCTCTATCAGAACTGGAAGTGGCTCGTGACCCTCTCTCAGAGCTGAATGTGGATCTAGACCCTCTTAGAGCTGAATGTGGCTCGTGACCCTCTTAGAGCTGGATGTGGCTTGTGACCCTCCCTCAGAGCTGGATGTGGCTTGTGACCCTCTCTCAGAGCTGGATGTGGGTCGAGACCCTCTTAGAGCTGGATGTGGCTTGTGACCCTCTTAGAGCTGGATGTGGCTTGTGACCCTCTCTCAGAGCTGGATGTGGGTCGAGACCCTCTTAGAGCTGGATGTGGTTCGTGACCCTCTCTCAGAGCTGGATGTGGCTTGTGACCCTCTCTCAGAGCTGAATATGGCCTGTGACCCTCTCTCAGAGCTGAATGTGGGTCGAGACCCTCTTAGAGCTGGATGTGGCTCACGACCCTCTCTCAGAGCTGGATGTGGATCTAGACCCTCTTAGAGCTGAATGTGGCTCGTGACCCTCTTAGAGCTGGATGTGGCTTGTGACCCTCCCTCAGAGCTGGATGTGGCTTGTGACCCTCTTAGAGCTGGATGTGGCTTGTGACCCTCTCTCAGAGCTGGATGTGGGTCGAGACCCTCTTAGAGCTGGATGTGGTTTGTGACCCTCTCTCAGAGCTGGATGTGGCTTGTGACCCTCTCTCAGAGCTGGATATGGCCTGTGACCCTCTCTCAGAGCTGAATGTGGGTCGAGACCCTCTTAGAGCTGCATGTGGCTCACGACCCTCTCTCAGAGCTGGATGTGGATCTAGACCCTCTTAGAGCTGAATGTGGGTCGAGACCCTCTTAGAGCTGGATGTGGCTCACGACCCTTTCTCAGAGCTGGATGTGGCCTGTGATCATCAGTCAGAGCTGGATGTGGCTCAGGACCCTCTCTATCAGAGAGTGGCTTGTGACCCTCTATCAGAACTGGAAGTGGCTCGTGACCCTCTCTCAGAGCTGAATGTGGATCTAGACCCTCTTAGAGCTGAATGTGGCTCGTGACCCTCTTAGAGCTGGATGTGGCTTGTGACCCTCCCTCAGAGCTGGATGTGGCTTGTGACCCTCTCTCAGAGCTGGATGTGGGTCGAGACCCTCTTAGAGCTGGATGTGGCTTGTGACCCTCTTAGAGCTGGATGTGGCTTGTGACCCTCTCTCAGAGCTGGATGTGGGTCGAGACCCTCTTAGAGCTGGATGTGGTTCGTGACCCTCTCTCAGAGCTGGATGTGGCTTGTGACCCTCTCTCAGAGCTGAATATGGCCTGTGACCCTCTCTCAGAGCTGAATGTGGGTCGAGACCCTCTTAGAGCTGGATGTGGCTCACGACCCTCTCTCAGAGCTGGATGTGGATCTAGACCCTCTTAGAGCTGAATGTGGCTCGTGACCCTCTTAGAGCTGGATGTGGCTTGTGACCCTCCCTCAGAGCTGGATGTGGCTTGTGACCCTCTCTCAGAGCTGGATGTGGGTCGAGACCCTCTTAGAGCTGGATGTGGCTTGTGACCCTCTTAGAGCTGGATGTGGCTTGTGACCCTCTCTCAGAGCTGGATGTGGGTCGAGACCCTCTTAGAGCTGGATGTGGTTCGTGACCCTCTCTCAGAGCTGGATGTGGCTTGTGACCCTCTCTCAGAGCTGAATATGGCCTGTGACCCTCTCTCAGAGCTGAATGTGGGTCGAGACCCTCTTAGAGCTGGATGTGGCTCACGACCCTCTCTCAGAGCTGGATGTGGATCTAGACCCTCTTAGAGCTGAATGTGGCTCGTGACCCTCTTAGAGCTGGATGTGGCTTGTGACCCTCCCTCAGAGCTGGATGTGGGTCGAGACCCTCTTAGAGCTGGATGTGGCTTGTGACCCTCCCTCAGAGCTGGATGTGGCTTGTGACCCTCTCTCAGAGCTGGATGTGGGTCGAGACCCTCTTAGAGCTGAATGTGGGTCGAGGCCCTCTTAGAGCTGAATGTGGGTCGAGGCCCTCTTAGAGCTGGATGTGGCTCATGACCCTCTCTCAGAGCTGGATGTGGCTCGCGGCCCTCTCTCAGAGCTGGATGGGGCTCGGCTCACAACCCTCTCTCGGAGTTGGATGTGGTTCACGACCCTCTTAGAGCTAGATGTGGCTCGTTACCATCTCTCAGAGCTGGATATGGCTCTCAAGGTCAGATTGGGGACCTCTGATCCATTGAGTGGTCTTCTCAAAGTGTCAAACTAACTAGATATCAACTGGATAAGTAGGTCTTGTTAGAAAGATGAAGGTTTCACTGGAGAAGATTCAGTGAGTTGATTTTCCAGTAGACCACTAGCTGATGGCACATGTTATTACTCACCATTGAAGACATGGGGGACATTAAAATGTTTGTTGAGAGTCATGAAGATGTGAATAAGAAGTCGGTCAAGGCCATTGGCCAAGATGAAGAGGATGAAGTAAGGGAGGCTCAGCAGTAGCTCCTTTATCTACAGAAGAGAATAAAGCCCTCCATTGACCATCATGTCCACTTAGCTGTCTTTTAAGCTTCTTATGACTCAGTATTAGCCCTCACCATGGTAGTCTTCTCAAGTTTCTGCACCCAAAAATTGAAAGGAAACACAAAGTCGCCCTTCTCCACTTCCCTCAAAGGCAGTAAATACTTTTTTTTCTGTAAAGAACAGATTTAAAACATGTTTTTACTTCTAAATATTTTAACAATCAGGGAAAAAGCATCTGATGTTGTGGAGGGATGCAATATCTGACGTGGGGTGGAGGACTGATAAGACGCATCCAGAAACCACCAACAGATCTTGTCCTGCAAGTAACTCACTCTGCCACATATCTACCATTTCTTACTGTCACCAGGTCAAAAGTGAAACATTTTTGCTCATATTTTACTCCCGCTACTCCCCTGGGTATTACATCTTTTATATTTTTAAAATCTAAGAAACGGTTCCAAAGATATGGACCTTTTTATTTAGTGCAGGCACGCCTCCGAGGAACATATGAGACACGCCCCCTTGGGGATGACCATAAAAATTAGCACAAAAAATAAAGGCTCATATCTCTGGAACTCTATGGCAAATTTTGAATAATAAAAAAATTGAATAATCGGGGAACTACGAGAATAAAATAAGAGTAAAAAATGTCCACTTTTGACAGGTGACAGGTCCCCTTTACCCTTTATCCATCCCCCTACACTTTTGCTGATTCCTTACCTCACCACACACTTTTCATCACATCATCTAAAATCCAGAATTGTTTCTCACTTGGGAAATGTCTGTCCTAAATGGATAATGCGATATCCTCACGTATCTCCATGAGACTTACCAGTTTTCTCCGACGAGCATCAATCTGATGGAAGTAGGTGGTGACATAGTGGTTGTCGTGGAGAATGTTCTTGTTATATTTGAGGGTATAGTTGAAAGCACTAAGTGAGGAAAAGTAGAGTTATGGTTAAAACTTATGAAACATTTGAGCATGAGCTGTAATATAAAGCCGACATCTGCATCCATCAGTGATCGGAGCCTAGCTATGTTTCTTGACAATGGCGTGCCGTTCGGGTGTGCCCATCGGCTCCCACACAACACAATCACTGGGTGCTGAAGGGTTGCAATGGCAACCATGTGCCAGCTGAAATTATCTGTCTCCCAAAGGAAGCCAAAGAACCAAAATAATGAATGACTTCACACTGAAGTCAAGAGTAAGGATTGTGTTATTCGGGAATGCTCACTTTGTGAAGAGGAAGATGAACATGCAGGACATGATGGTGTTGATGAACGGCAGCTTCCTCAGCACCCACACCTGCTTCCTTCTCAAGGATTCCATCACTTCTTCGGACATGCTGAGGTCGGAGACGTTGACCCCCGCCAACATGTGCAGATCTTCTTTCTATCTCCATGAGGGAAAAGAGAAGAATGAAGCAAGAGCAAGACCAGTGATGGATCACAAGAAGTCTAGGATTTTGATCTGGAGAAGAGACACTGACCCTCATGACTATGGTGCTGGTGTAGTTTTTACCCAGATTGTACACTGTGTCATTAACCAGGTCGAAGATTTGGCCAAAGTTTCCTTCCAATGGCAGCCTCTTCTTGCACCACCTGGTGACCACTAAAAAGAATAGAGACATTATCAAAGCTGGGGGCCCGCTATTCCCGTCTGGTCTTAGATACCATCTAAAATTAGTGTTAGGCTATGTGCCGACTAGGAATTAGCGGTGCCGATTTTTGTCATCAGAAATTTGCAGCTACTGAAAAAAAATGTGTGTACCGACGGGGCGTTTATTGTTGTGTTCTTTTACTGCAGAAAATGTGCGTTTTTCAAATCTGTTGGTCTACCCCCCCCCCCCCCTCCTCCAGAATCACAGATTCATTTTGGGAAAGAGAGAAAGGAAGAGAGAGATAAGGACACAGAAAAAGAGAGAGGGAAAGAGGGAGAGAAAGAGAGGGAGAGAGAAAAATAGAAATAGAAAGGGATGGAGAAAGAGGGAGAGAGATACCGTAGAGAGAGAAAGAGGTGGAGAGAGAAACAGAGAGGGAGCAATAGAGAGAGAAATAGAGAGGGAGAAAGAGAAGGAGATAGAGAGAGAAAGAGAGGAAAAGAGAGAGGGATAAAGGGTGTGAGAGAAAGAGAGGGAGAGTTATAAAAAGAGAAAGAGATGGAGAAAGGGGGAGAGAGATATCATAGAGTGAGAAAGATGGAGAGAGAAATAGAGAGGGAGCGATAGAGAAATAAAGAGGTAGAGAGATAGAGAGAAATAGAGAGGAAGAGATACAGAGAGAAAGAGAAAGAGATAGAGAGCAAAAGAGAGAGGAAAAGAGAGGGAGATAGAGAGAGAAAAACAGAGAACGAAAGAGGGAAAGAGAGAGAAAGAGGGAGAGAGGGAGAGAGAGAGATAAAAAGAGAAAGAGATGGAGAAAGAGGGAGAGAGATACTATAGAGAGATGGAGAGAGAAATAGAGAGGGAGCAATAGAGAGACAGAGATGGAGAGAAACAGAGAGGGAGAAAGAGAGGGAAAGAGAGAGGGAGCAGGAGAGAGAGGGGGAGAAAGAGAGAAAGGGAGGAAGAGTAAGAGAGAAAAATGGCAAGGGAGAAAGAGTGAGAGAAAAAGAGAGGGAAAGAAAGAGAGGGAGAAAGAGAGAGTGAGGGAGAGAGAAAAAATGAGAGCAGAAAGAGAGATAAAGAGAGAGAAAGAGAGGGAGAGAAAGAGATAGAGAGAGAAATAGAGAGAGATAGAGAGAGGGAGATAGAGAGTGGGAAAGAGAGAAAAAGAGAGGAATCAGAAATGAAATATTAGATTATGCATACGGAAATGCTATGTTTTGGTGGAAAAATCCGCAGCAATAGTTGACATGCTGAAGATGTTCCAACTCTGAAAATCGCAGCATTTCCGTTGTGGGAAAAATCGCAGCATTGGTGTAGGTATTGCGATGTTACATACGTATTCTTACGCTACACCAGGGGTGGGGAACCTCCGGCCCATTTTTCTTCGGTTGCCCTTTAAGTCATCGCATGCGCTACAAGGACATAGCATTCAGTACTGTACTCACCTTACACACCACTGAAGAATCACATCCTCCTGCCAGCCAGTGCCGGCATGACGATGAAGTCAGTGGGAAGGGGGTTAGCGCGCTATGTGCTCTCAACCTACAGATGAAGAGGAGCAGTAAGCAGTGTTGTATGTGTGCCCCCAAGCAGTGTGTGTGCCCCCAAACCAGCAGCCTATGTGCCTGCAGTAGCCTATGTGCCCCCTAGCAGCGTGTGGACCCCCACCCCAGCAGCATATGTGCCCCTGTGTCGGTGGCAAGGGCGAGGGTACTCGAACATTCTGGGGCTACTGTCAGTGGTGTAACTAGAGTCCGAAGGGCCCCGGTGAAAAACTGGACCTGGGCCCCCCCTTCCCCCGCTCACCCATATTGGTCAGATGTATGGGCCCCTTGTAACATTCAAAATCCTATAAAGACTCACGAATTGACCCCTCTCCCCTTCATTATGTATTAATGTCCGTCATCCTGCTATATATGGTCCTCCTCCTGGAATATGCCCTTATTCTGGCATATGGTCCTCTATTATAGTAAAATGCAGCCTCACAGCCCTCCATATTGTATAATGCAGCCTCACAGCCCTCCATATATAGTATAATGCAGCCTCACAGCCCTCCATATAGTATAATGCAGCCTCACAGCCCTCCATATATAGTACAATGCAGCCTCACAGCCCTCCATATAGTGTAATGCAGCCTCACAGCTCTCCATATAGTATAATACAGCCTCACAGCCCTCCATATAGTATAATGCAGCCTCACAGCCCTCCATATAGTATAATGCAGCCTCACAGCCCTCCATATAGTATAACGCAGCCTCACAGCCCTCCATAGAGTATAATGCAGCCTCACAACCCTCCAAATAATATAATGTAGCGTCACAGCCCTCCAGATAATATAATGCAGCGTCACAACCCTTCATATAGTATAACACAATAATGCAACCTCATAGCCCTCCATATAGCATACATCCTCCCCACACACATACACACACACAGGGACACACACACAGGGACATGGACACACACACAGGGATACACACACAGGGACATGGACACACACAGGGACAGGGAAATGCACACAGGGACCCACACGGACACACACACAGGGACACCCACACAGGGGGACACACACACACAAGGACACACAAACACAAAGGGACACACAGAGACACAGGGACACTACTCACCGGTCCACATCACCGGCGTCGCTCTCAGCCTGCAGGAGAATGGAGGCGCACGGCACCACAGTCATGTCCTTGCCTCAGATGCTGTTAGTGTACGGTGCCACTGTCCTGGCCAATCACAGGCCATGAGCCGCCTGGGCAGCCAATCACAGGCCAGTAGCTGACGTCGTGCACCAACTGGCCTGTGATTGGCAAGGTCAGCGGCGGGGGGCAGACAGAGAACGGTGCCGCCGGACATTATGCATCTGGCGGCCGTGATCAGCCGCCTGGAGACATGGATGTGCGTCCTTCGGGACGCACATCATGTAAAGCGGGTGCAGCCAGGGGTCGCAGGGGTCGGCGGGCCCCGGTACTTCCAGGCCCGGTCGCACGTGCGACCCCTACGACCGTGGTTGTTACGCCACTGGCTACAGTCTTTGGGTTCACGGTGGCCTTCTCAAAAGCCGTGGCCCTGACCGAGCATGTTAAAAGGGGGTTTATCAAAGGGGAAAATAGCTTGTTGTGGCGCCATCTGAGGTTTTTTGTCACAGATAACCAGCACTGCTTGTAGCTGTCCCTAGGGGATAGGTGTTGTGGCAGCTTGATGGAGCACTCCCCTCAGATGAAGTGGGCTGCTGGGGTGTAGTAAAGTTTGTGATGAAGATGATGGTGGTAGTAGTTGCAGGTGCAGGAAGGCAAAGAAAAGAGTAGACAGACACAAGGGTTGCAGTTCTTACCGGTCACCTTTACTTGCAGTCTACTGTACAGAGACAACCAAGCCAGGGTACTATATTGTCCAAGGTTCCAGCTTGGCCAGCGCAAAAGTAGTCTGATTCCACTCTGCTGAGGCACGGAGTATATAAAGCAATTCCTTGCTGCTGGTTACTGTCTGACACTTTGCTACTCCTTTCCTTCCTGGTAGTTACAAGTCCCAAAACAGGTGACTACGAGTCCTGCGAGCGACTGACTTGCAAGTCCTCTTGACTCTCTAAAGTTCCTTCACCTGGGAAAGTCCACGGTGGCAGCCACTGCACGTTAAGTTCAGTGACCTCCGATTTCTCGACTGGTCCTAAAGATACACAGACTGAATTGGGGCCAGTACCCCTGTGCAGTTTGTTCCTCTGCCCGGTCGTCCAACGAGCTGCAGATTAGGGCCCTCAGGCCTTGAGATCAGCAGCCAGCCCTATTGCATGAGTCCTACTCTCTCCCCAGCTTCCAACTTCCCTAGAACTCACTCCATCTTGCCTCTGATTTTGATCCTTCATCTCTCTCTCACTAACTCCAACTCACTCCTAAAACCCCACACCCTTGACTATCTCCTTCTTCCCTCCAGTCAGCAGATGGGTGGGGAATGCTCTATCAGCGAGCCTCTTCCGCTCAGCATCTACCTGGCCTGGAGCTTGGATAGTGTTGGGTGTGTGTTGATGGTCTCAGCAGGGCTTTCCCGGCTTACTTGTGAACATGATGCTACTCTTATTGACTAGGTGCAGTACCACTGTGGCGACCAAACCACAGTGGCGCCACACCCCACCCCAGCAGCCTAAGGGCCCCCACCCCAGCAGCGTATGGGCCCCCACCCCAGCAGTCCATGTGAAGCCACCCCAGCAGCCTATGTGCCCCCCAGCAGCGTATGAGCCTTCACCCCAGCAACCTATGTGACCCCACCCCAGCAGCCTATGTGCCCCCAGAAGCTTATGGGCCTCCACCCTAGCAGCCTATGTGCACCCACCCCAACAATATGTGCCCCCAGCAGCGTATGGACCCCAACCCCAGTAGCCTATGTGCTCCTGTCGGGCCCACTGGGACGGGGGTACTCGGTGCCGGACCGGTCGGCTACGGGGGAAGTCACGGGTGGTCCTGGTCCGGTCCGTGTCCCGGGCTCGGCAATAAAAGGGGATATTTACAGGGGTTGTCAGTCGTGACGCCACCCACCATATGCGGCCAGTGATGGGGCCGCCACTGCTGCAGAACCTCCGGGGATGATGGGATAGCAGCTTAGGTGTAATAGTTCCAGTGGGTAGAACTGTGTTCCCCGGGGCAGTAAGGGTTAAGTCTATTTTGGAGTGTGTAGCACACTTACTTTGCAGACGCTGCAGGGATCTCTCTCCCTGGCTGGTGCTGACAGGCTGTATCCTGTATGGAGAGAATCACTTTCATGCAGAAACACAAGGGAAGCAGTTCCGGGGTTTTCCGTGTTTACTCTCAGTTCTTCCAGTCACTTTACAGCACAGTTACAATTCTTACACAGTTCAAGTTCAGTTTTCAGTACACGGGCACATTCTCCCTCTCCGGGTTCCCTTTGCTCTGCAGCCAGGCCTCTCTCTCTGTGACCCCTCACACAGTCGTTAGTGTCCTTTCCGGGCTATTACGGTCTCCGTCTCCACGGGTGTGTGTGAAACGCTGGACAGTATGGCGGTGACTCGGGCCCCTGTGGGTCCTTAGTTTGTCACTGAGCTGCCTGTCCTTTGGGGTAGGGATCTCAATCTGGAACTAAGACCCCCCATCGTGTTGTTTGGGGATGCCGGGTAAACTATGGTCCCCTCTAGAGCCGACACTCTACTTCAGCCCAGCCTCCAGCAGTCCTCAAGCCTGAGGCTCTACCAGGCTCCTTTCTCTCTGTTCCTCTCGGTATCATAGGAGGGCTACTCCGCCTGCAGTCAGTAGCTTCAGCTGCGTTCCTAGGGCCCGGGTATCACCGTCCCTCTCAGTCCTCTCACACTCCTGGTGGTATCAGCTTCTGACGGGCTTTCTCTCTCCTTCTCTCCTCCGGCTCATACTGGCTTGGTACAGATTCTGCGCTCCTAGGCCTTACACTCACAGGACGTGTGATTTCCAGTCTTTGCCTCTCAGCCTACTTCGGCCTACTCTTGGTCTTTACAGCTCGGCACCTTGGGCCTACTAACTTCCTTCCTCCTCCCCCTTCCTATATACTGTCAAGTCACCTGACTACGGGTGTGCCCAACCCACTCCTCCAAATCCACCACCCCTCAATCTCATAGAGTATCTAATCTCAGGGCTGGATGCTGCCTTTTCCTACACGTGGGTTATGTGGGCTGTGAGGGTGTTGTTGTGCAACAAGTGTCCTACCTGCCTGGCTGCAGTTCCCTTTGTGGCCTCCTGGACGCAGGGGCGCCACACTCCCACACCAGCAGCATATGTGCCCCCACCCCAGCAGTGTATGTGCCCCCACCCCAGCAGTGTATGTGCCCCCACTCCAGCAGTGTATGTGCCCCCAGTTGTATAGATGCCCTCAACCTCTGCAGTGATAAATAGGCTGCCACAGTCTCCATTGTTGTATATGACCCCATGCCATCCCAGTGCTGTATATGTCCCCAGACTTCCCCAGTGTTGTGTATGCCCCCAGCCTCCCCAGTGATGGAATATGCCCCAGCCTCCAAAGTAATGTAAATACTTCCAGACCTCCACAGTGCTGTATACATCCCAGACCTTCCCAGTGTCGTGTATGCCCCCAGGACTGCCCAGTGCTGAATTTTCCCCCACCGCCCACAGTGCTGTATATATCCCCACTGTCCCCAGTGTTGTATATGCCCCAACCTATATGCCCTGTATATATAGCAGTCCCAGTGGCTACTATGTGATAGATTATATATATACTGTATATATATATATAATCTAAGAGTGACTGGGCACTACAATTGACCTGAGGGCGGCTCCTGGCGAGGCCGGTCGACTAGTGGAATGGGGAAACCAATGCTTAGGTGTTGCTCAGTTTCATGCATATGGCAAAATATCAGCAAACATAGAAGAGACGGCACTCACCCCGATGACATGCAGGCATCAGCTTTTTATTTCTAGTGCTTCATACAAACAGATACAGGGAGGGGGTGGGAGGACGGACAACGGTCTACCGTTTTGTACCGGTAAGGTACTTCTACGGGTCCTATATATAATTTACAAAACTTATCACAAAGCATTGACTGCTCTCCAGACCGACGCAAACTTGGAAAAGCAGCTGTGAAAAGCAACAAGATCAATATCACCGACCATTACAACCACAGCAAAGAGAAGCTGCTCCAGCCACTGCAGTAGGGGGAGTGAATTCATTGTTTCACCAAATATACCCAGGAATTATCAAGGATTTTATTATTATTATTATTATTATTTATTTATATAGCGCCATTATATTCCATGGCGCTTTACATGCTAAAAAGGGCAGACTAGGACAAGTAACATAGTAACAATACAAGTAACAATAAATGTGGACAGTTCGGTTGTACAGAAACAAGAGGGGAGAAATCCTGTCCACAAAGGCTCACAGTCTACGAGGGGCGGGTGGGGATACAGTGGGAGGAGGAAATTCCAGTCGTGAGGCGGTGTGGTGAACCGGGTCTTATTGCAGGTGATAGGCTTGGTGGAACAGGTGGGTCTTCAGGTTTCTTTTGAAGGTTCCCAGGGTAGGAGAATGTCTGATGTGTTGGGGCAGTGAGTTCCAGAGTCTGGGTGAAGCACGGGAGAAATCCTGTATGCGGTTGTGCGAAGAGGAGATGAGGGGGGAGTAGAGGAGAAGCTCTTGGGAGGATCGCAGGTTGAGTGAGGGTAGATATCGGGAGACCATGTCAGAGATGTATGGAGGGGACAGGTTGTGGATGGCTTTGTATGTCATGGTTAATGTTTTAAACTGGGATCTCTGGGAAGTAGGGAGCCAGTGAAGGGCTTGGCAGAGGGGGGAGACAGGGGAGTAGCGGGGAGACAGATGGATTAGGCGGGCAGCGGAGTTCAAGATAGATTGGAGAGGTGCAAGGGAGGTATTGGGGAAGCCGGTGAGCAGGAGGTTGCAGTAATCGAGGCGGGAGATGAAGAGAGCGTGAATGAGGGTTTTAGCAGTGTCGTGGTCAAGGAAAGTGCGAATCCTATAGATGTTTTTGAGCTGGAGTCGGCAGGAGGTGGCGAGGGCCTGGATGTGGGGCTTGAAGGAGAGGGAAGAGTCAAGGATAACCCCGAGGCACTTGGCTTGGGGGACTGGAGAGAGAGAGCAGTCGTTGACGACGATGGATAGGTCAGGTAGTGAGGGGGAGCGTCTTGGGGGGGAAGACTATGAACTCGGTTTTGTCCATGTTCAGCTTAAGGAAGCGAGCAGAGAAGAAGGATGAGATAGCGGACAGGCAGTGTGGAATTTTGGATAGAAGGGAGGCGATGTCAGGACCAGACAGGTAGATTTGGGTGTCGTCAGCGTAGAGGTGATATTGGAGGCCATGGGACTCAATGAGTTGCCCTAGGCCGAGAGTGTAGATTGAGAACAGTAATGGTCCAAGAACCGAGCCCTGGGGGACCCCGACAGATAGGGGGTAGGGCGAGGAGGATGTGTGGGAGTGGGTGACGCTGAAGGTGCGGTCCGTTTAGTATGAGGAGATCCAAGAGAGGGCAAGGCCCGTGATGCCAAGAGATTCCAGGATCTGTAGTAGAAGGGAGTGGTCAACAGTGTCGAAGGCGGCTGACAGGTCGAGGAGGAGGACAACAGAGTAGTGGCGCTTGCTTTTGGCAGTCAGTAGGTCATTTGTGACTTTGGTCAGGGCTGTTTCAGTGAAGTGGAGGGGTCGGAAGCCAGATTGCAGGCGGTCAGAGAGGGAGCAGGAGGAGAGGTGAGAGGACAGCTCAGAGTGGACATGCTGTTCAAGTAGTTTAGAGGCGAAAGGGAGGAGAGATATAGGGCGGTAGTTGGAGACAGTTGTGGGATCGAGGGAGGGTTTTTTGAGGATGGGTGTGATCAAGGCGTGTTTGAAGGCTGAGGGGAAGGTGCCGGTGGTGAGTGACAGGTTGAAAAGATGAGTTAGGGTTGGGATGATAACGGAGGTGAGGTTGGGAATGAGGTGGGATGGGAGCAGGTCGTGGGCACTGGTGGTGAGGTGTGATTTTGACAGGAGGGAGAAGAGCTGGTCTTCAGTTATGGGGGGGAAGCAGTTGATGGAAGTAGAGGGCAGTATAGGTGAGAGGGGAGGCTGTGGGGACAGTGGATCAAAGCTGTCTCTGATTCTGTCAATCTTTTCTTTGAAGAAGGAGGCAAAGTCTTCTGCAGAGATAAGGGGAGAGGGAGGGGGAGCAGGCGGGCGGAGTAAGAAATTGAAGGTTTTGAAAAGTTGCTTGGGATTGTGGGACAGGGAGGTTATTAGGGATAAGAAGAAGGTTTGTTTGGCGGTGGCAAGTGCAGTCTTGAAGGCGATGAGGGACTGTTTGAACAGCGCAAAATGCTCAGTGGAACCTGATTTATTCCATCACCTCTCGGCGACCCTGGATGCCCGTCTCAGGTCTTTAGTGAGGGTGGTGTGCCGGGTTTGCCCATTAGTGTGTGGAGCATGGTGTGTGAGAGGGGCGGCTAAGTCGAGTGCCTTGGTTAATGTGGTGTTGTAGAGGGTGGTGGCAGTGTCTGTGTCACGTATAGATGTTATGTTGGTGAGAGGGAGAAGGGATTCTGAGAGTGAGTGTAGATCAATGTGTTTTAGGTTTCTGCGGGGATGATCAAGTTTGCGGAGAGGAGGTGATGTAGTAGGGGAGGTGAGGGAGGAGAAGGTCAGCAGATTGTGGTCAGACAGGATGAGGGTTGAGTTTGTGAGATTAGTAAGGGAGCAAAGACGGGTAAAAATGAGATCCAGCGTGTGGCCATCTTTGTGGGTGGCAGAGGAGGACCATTGGGAGAGCTCGAAGGAGGAGGTCAGGGAAAGAAGTTGAGAGGCGGTTTGGTGGGCAGTGTCAATCGGGATATTGAAATCGCCCATAATGATGGTGGGGATGTCAGTAGAGAGGAAGTGAAGTAGCCAGGTGGTAAAGTGGTCGAGGAAGGTGGGGATGGATCCAGGGGGGCGGTAGATGACGGCTAGCTGGAGGTTACAGGGGGAGAAGATGCGGACAGAGTGGGCTTCGAAAGATGGGAGAGTAACAGAGGGGGTAATGGAATAGGGGCGAAGGAGCAGGTGTCGGATAGGAGTATGCCGACACCTCCGCCATGTTTGTCAGAGGGGCGGGGTGTGTGGGAAAGATTGAATCCGCCGTAGGATAGTGCAGCAGGGGAGGCCGTGTCGGAGGGGGTGAGCCAGGTCTCTGTGATGCCAAGGAATGAGAGTTTATTAGAAATAAAGAGTTCATGGATGTCTGTGAGCTTATTACAGACTGAGCGGGCGTTCCAGAGTGCGCCTGGCAGGGAGATTAGAGGCGCAGGGGCTGGGGGGATGGGTCTAAGGTTGGTCAGGTTGCGAGGGTGGGTGATGGTGGGGTTATGAGAGTTGGTGATGGGACGTGGGGGTGGGGTGCAGGTGACTGTGGGGATGTGGCGGGGGAACCGGGATTAGGGGAAATGTCGCCAGCGAGTAGGAGGAGCAGGGAGAGGGTCAGCAGGTGGGAGCAAGAGAGTTTACGTGGTGGCCGTGCCTGATTGATGGAGGATTGAAAGTGAAGGAATAGTTCAGAGGAGTGGGTGAGGTGGTTAGGTAGGATGGAGGGTGAGAGAAGTACTTGGTTGCTGGTGGGGGGATGAGTGGGGGTAGCAGGAAGTGGAGAAGGATTGGAGTGAGAGTGCAAAGGAGGGGATACATTGTGGATGGTGAGCAGGGGATGGGAGTAGTGTGGGTCAGATGCAGCGGGAAGGAGAGCTGTAGTGGTGGGTGAGAGGTCAGTAGTGATGAGTAGTCTGGGGTTTACATAGTGAATACATAATTGCAGTACAAGTGAACAAATTGCATATCTGTTTGTTTGTCTTGCATGACTTACCCGTTTCCTGCCCCGTTTAACTGCACTTCTACAGTTGGCACTTATGCAGTTGGCATGATTGCAAGACCCCGCATGATTGCACCCCTTAGCTGGGTCTACATATATAGTGAGTTTCTACTTAGATCTGGGTCTATTACACTTGTTAATCAATCAATCAAAGAAACTCAGCATAGCAGAAGGTAATAAATGCAAGACAAATAAACAAGAGTTTCTGGCCATCCTGGGTCATAAACACTTTTACACCAAAGATGACCTCTGAACATCCCACATCACACACAGTAAGATGATTTCAGTACATTACATTATTAAAAGACAAGTATATTGTTGATTGAAGTTACAGATTCATATACCCCTCTTGTGAAGAGAGACAGCCAGGAAAGATGAGTGAATCAAGGAGATAATTTTGTGTGGCCCCCGAATGATGGTAGAAACTTCCAAATGGCCCCCGACAGGAAAAGGAGGTTCCCCACCCCTGCTCTACATTGTGCTGCAGATCCAAAGATGATATGCAACAAAAACACAGCAAAATACACCTCTCTTCCCACTGCCCTGTAGAATGTATGTGGCGCGCCTGAAACCAGGAGGCCACATAGGGAACTTCAGCCAGGTAAGATAGAAAGACAGTTGCACCACAACACCCTCACAGACAACCCACAACCACTAGAGGGCAGCACCCAACCCGGAGCCCGGGACTCTAGGCGGGCAAGGGGTGGTGGGTTTAGAGAACAGTGGGTGGGACAGCAAGCAGGTCAGGTGATAGATGGTGGAAATAGGGAAGGGGAGGAGAAAGGAGTCAGTAGGCCAGAGTGAGCCGACCAGAAAAGACCAGCGTAGGCCGAGGTAGGCTGAACAGACCAGAAGCACACGTCCTGGAGGAGTGGGGTGTAAGGAGCGCAGAATCTGAAGAGCTAGTGTGTAGCCACAGAGAGAAAGCCTGTCCGGAGCCAGCACCCCAGGAGTGTGAGGGAAGAGAGGACCAGTGATACTGGGTCCTAGAAACACAGCCGAGACGATCGATTGCAGGTGGAGTAGCCTTCCTATAGAACCTGAATCACACGGTAGAAGGAGCCTGATAGAGCCTAGCACAGCAGGACTATTGGAGGCTAGGCTAACAGCAGAGTGTCGGCTCTGAAGGGGACCGACGATCTACCTGGTTTCCCCAGATTAACCGACGGGGAACTCCAGCTTTACGTTAGAGTTCCTACTCCAAAGGACAGGCAGCTCAGTGGTGACTACGAGGACCCACAGGGGCCCGAGCCACCGCCATACTGTCCGGAGACACACACAAAGTGAGAGAAAGAGCATAAAAGCATGGAAAGAACAGAGAAGGAGTGAGGGGTCACAGAGAGGAACAACCTGGCTGCAGGGAGTAAAGGAACCCGGAGGGGAAAGTTGTAACCCGTGTAAGAACTGTGACTGAGCTGTTATGCTGAACAAACTGCTAAGTAAACACGGTGAACCCTGCCTCTGACTCCCTTGCATGATTCTCTATTGCCTGTGCATGATTCCCTCCAACAGGACTGCAGAGAGATCCAGCCTGGAGAGTCACACCATGTCAGCTCTGAACCCTGGAGAAAGGAAAGCTGCAGCAGCAGGACAGTAAGTGTATTGCATCCACTACAAGCTTACACTACACCATAGACTTTAACATCACTGCCCCGGGGAATCAAGTTCTACCCGTGGAGAACTATTACAACTTCAGCTGCTTTAACATCATCCCCAGAGGTTCTGCAGCAGCGGTGGTCCCACTATTGACCACAAGCCGTGGGTGGCGTCACGACAAACTATAATCCCCTGTAAATATACCCCTTTTACTTGCCAGGGCCCGGGACAGGGTCCGGACCAGGACCTCCGTGACATCCCCCGGTAGCAACCCGGTCCGGTACCGAGTACCCCGTCCCAGTGGGCTCGACATGTAGGCCCGCAAGGCCAGGGTCCTCTCCCCTCTGTATCGGTCTGTCACTATTAGTTTGTTCATTGTATTTGTAACTTGTTTGTATGTAACCCTTTCACATGTACAGCACCATGGAATGAATGGTGCTATATAAATAAATAATAATAATAATATCTGCTACATCGGCGCATAGCCTTAGAGCTGTCATATCCACCAAAGCCAGATATGGTAACTGTGCTTTATGTCCGTCCGTCCAAGGCTGCAGGCACAAAATGGCTAACTCGGACAGACGAGGCACAAGCCATTCCATTAGGCAGATCCCCGAGAAACCCTGACACCCTCTAACCCATATACAGGGATCTGGATGTACAAAAGAGTGCAGGAGATAGCTGCTTATGGAAGGACTGCAGTCCAGAGACAGGAAAGTCACCAAGCAGGGTCAAAGCTGGGAGGTGAGGACAAGGACAAAATCAGGAGTCAGGGAGCCAGGTTACAACCAAGATGGCAGCAAGGTACAAAATCAGGAGGCAGAAGAAGTGTCCAAAATCCAGGCCAAGATAACACAGGAGAACTCTAATGGTGTGTTTACAAGTCCCGATATCGGCGTCCAACTCTGACCAAATGTCACGTGGTTCGTGCGTTGGACCCGATATCGTTCGTGCGTTGTATGGTGTGAATGACCAATACGATGCACGAACGATGTCAAACCGATATCGGGGATCTAATTAGCGTGCTATTCAACGGCCCCATATCGGATGCAGGTTGGAGCCGGATCGTGCTGTGTGACAGCCCAACTCCGATGTGCAGTACAACGTCCCCCATTCACTCCCATGTTAAATGGTCGTTCCTGGGTCGGGGGGCGTAGACATCGTAGAGACGTTGTATGCCGATATCGCGCTGTGTGACATCTCCTATGCGATGTTGGAATTCTGCCCAGAAAAAGCATGCTCCCGCGCCATTGGATCCAATATCGGACTGACGTTGGAGCGTGTAAACCCACCATAATACAAGACAGGAGACTAGTCAGGGAAAGCAAATTCTATTTCTGGCAGCTTCCAGCAGAAGACTGAAGGCATTAGTAGGGTGTGGTGCTTTCCAATATGCTGGAACTAGGAGTTAATGACTTCAGCTGCACAGCACACACACCTCCACCCTGTCAGACTGTGAAGTACAGCAGGTCCCAGCCACTCTAACCTTAGTGAATGGATGGAGCCTGCACTCTCCTGAGTTTTTTGCTCTGACTTCTCCTCCATCACCAGCACCAACTACAGGGTGAATACAGTGTTTCCTGGTGAGAGAAGCGCTGTGCTCTTTATGTCACTTGACATCCTGACATGAGATACAAGAGAATCAAGGTCATTTGTCGTGTGTTGGCCAGTAAGACCTACTAGGAAGGGTAACCGTAAAGACCCCATTGGACTTCACATCATTAGTTTGGGACCATCACAGAGCTAAAAATTCCAGATACTACTCACGGTACATGACGTTGCAGAAAAATGTGAATTTCATGGGTAGGCAAAGTAGATGGCTGAGAACGGGAAGCCAGATGACACGCATACAATCCTCATGCTTCTTAGCAAACCAATCTTTACATTTGTTGATGCCCTCTTCTACCACATCTGTTTGGAAAGAGAAAACAGCAGCAAATGGGCCGAAGAAAGACAAGGTAGCTCTGGCATCATAATCAAACAAAGCAAATGGGACCCTAATGACCACTACTAGAGGGCTACCAACTGTGTTAAATGAATGCACTGAATGGAAGGTGTCCACAGAGTAACCATGCCTCTATCCATACTCACGCTCACAACGCAGCATGGTCTTCAGCTCCATCAACTTCTGCGTAGACATGAATGTTTTGTTTGTTTCCATTGGTGCCTCAGTTTCTTTGTCGTAGCCCTCAGTGCTTGCCATCTCATTCTCCACATCTTTGAACAGCTTTAAGATGTTACTACTTCGACTTTTGAGCTCCTTAGAAGTTGCCTAGAAATCAATGCAAAATATGGAAGTCATCTATGAATCCAATTCCTGGGCTTATATTTGGAGACAGTGGTTCCCGTCTTCTCTAGACCAATGCATTCCTGGCATTGCAAGCAAACTCCAAAGGTATCCGACGCATGCGCAGTATGCAAATAAAGCCAAGACCAGTGCCTCTCACTTCTCTGTGCATTTGTCAGAACTGCATGGCTCTGTAGTGAAAACCCAGCTGGCCCATGATTGTGCTATGAAGTGAAGATGTAAACCTTCTAGGCATTGCAAGCAAGCTCCAAAAGCATCAGGCGCATGCGTACGTTAAGCCAAAGCCAACACATCTCACTTCACTTTGCAAGTGCCAGGACTATATGACTCATAAGACTAATAAGATAGTAGGAGGGTAACTGCACCATAGAACAAGATAAAGAAGATTAAAGAGGATCAAACCAATTCTATACCCTCCCTCCTTTGATCCTCTTTAACTGTTTATATCTTTTCCTATGGTTCCCTCCTACTATCTTATTAACACAACCAAACTTGTAGGTTGGGGTCACATTATAAGGTCCATACAGTTTATTCATTCATGGTGCCTACTTAGGCTATCTTGACATACCGTGATAATCCACTATAAGAATCGTGTTGCAATGACAGGTATTATGGGTAATGTTGCTGCTACTATTAGTGTTATTCTGTGTTCCTGCGGTGGGTTTGCACAATTGTGAGGGAAGATGGTCGAGCTATTACACACACTCCTGTAGGCTAATTTGTATTGCTTGTGCTATTTCTAGATGGTTTTATATTGTATCTGTCTTGTTGCTCTTTTGTACTGCATTAAATAAAAAATTGTTAGAATTGTTAAAATATCGGAGTGATCCCAATTATTATATACACCTTCTTTTTTCTTAATTGCAGGACTATATGACTCTGCATTAGACACAAGGTGAGCCCTTAATTGTGGTTAAGAAGTGAAGCTTCCTTTAAATAAAAGCCATCATCCAGTGCATGCGCAATGTGCAGACTGTGATGACTGTCCGATGCAAAGGCTGAGCTGCTGGTAAGGCAGCACCCCGAGAAACTCCGAGACCCTTTACCCTTATACAGGGATTTGGAATTACAGCAGAGCCCAGGTGGTAGCTGCCTATAGGTGAGCAGCAGACCGGAGCAGGGAGGTCGCCAGGAAGGGACAAGGCAGGGAGATCAGGGAATAGACAAAGTCGGGATCCAAAAGCGTAGTCAGAAGGCAGCGTCAAAATCCGGGAGGGCAGCAAAAGTACTAAATCGTCAGGCGGTAGAAGGGTCAAAATCCAGGCAAAAGTCAGAGTCAATATAATAGAGCACAAAATAGATAGCTGGGAAAACCAAGAATATATCTGGTGGTTTGCAGGCCAGGCACCAAGGTATTTGAAGGACGCGGTTTTCTCTCATAGGCTGCAGCTCACAGCCTGATGACCTCATCCGGACCGCCCCTACAACAAGGCCAGATGGTGATACACAACAGGTACCAACCACCCCACTTCTGATAGAAGAACGAAGCCTGCGCCCACCAGATACCTCTGCAGGGACCTCTCTCCTGTCACCAGCATCACCCACAGGAGAAACACAGTGATGCCCAGTGACAGAGGCAGGAAACAAAGAAGTAGTTCCCGATGAGGACATGGCCCCCCCCATCACCGGTACCAGCAGCTGAAGGAATCTGACGCCACCTAGTGGCTGGTTCAGGAGCAACAGTCACCAAGTCAGATGGCGACGTAACGCAGACAAAGCCAAAGCCAAAACCCAAAAGCAATTCAAGAATGCGCACATAGGGTAATACCTTCTTTTATAAGGCTGAAATATGTGTAAAGAGGGAGCTGCTCACCTGATGCAGTTGTGAGAACCCACAACTGGTAATGATCGCTCATCTATGAGTGGTTTGCTGCAGGACCGTACTTCCACAGGTCACCGTGGTTCAATCAGCTTGTAGGACAAAGTACCGTGGGTCCGCGCTGCCACTTCAATTAATGGAGATAAAAAGCCAGCCACACGGGAATGTCTGGATCAAACAGGATTCTTCTTTATTTGTCCAACATGTTTCGGAGTTATCTCCCAACTCCACATCCCTGAGGAAGGGGTTGGGAGATAACTCCGAAACATGTTGGACTATTAAAGAAGAATCCTGTTTAATCCAGACATTCCCGTGTGGCTGGTTTTTAAAGCCAAAGCCAGTACATCTCAATTTACTTTACAAGTTCCAGGACCATAATATTCTACAGTAGAACCTTGGTAGGCCCTGAATTGTGCTTATGTGCCAAGAAGTGAACCTTCCCAGCATCTTAGTGACCTCTAGTAGCATCCGGCGCATGCACACTGCTCAATGAATCCAAGGCCAATATATCTCACTTCAATTTGCAAGTTTCAAGACTGTATAACTCTGCAGTAGACCCATGGTGGGCCCAGGATTGTGCTTTGTTGTCAAGAAGTGAACCTTTCCATCATTGTACACAAGCTGCTGTAGCATCTGTTGCATGTGCAATTCTCAAGTGAAGCCAAAGCCAGTACATCTAACTGTCATATATGATACAGTCTATATAGAGTCTAATGCATGGGTATAATGAGACACATGAGACATACGCTTCTTAAGCAGCTCTTGTATTGCTTCATACAAGTTAGTGCATCAACAGGATAACATAAATGTAGTTGCAGAGTGCAAGGCAAACAACCAAGGACATCAGAGCATTAAAGCATAGCACAAGTCATTCAGAGTCCATTACTTTCCTGTCAGATGTTGCTGGCAAACAGGATGATTCCAGGCAGAGTGAATCCAGGCTTCAGAGAGCAAGACACAAACTGGTTGCAGACCTGATTCTGGAGCACAGGTTAACCAGCTGAAGTAGTTTAAAAGGGCAATTGGCAAGAAACAGGGCAGGGACATCAAAGCTGAGGACTCCATATTGTTTGAGGGCAAGAGTCAATGCACAGGACAGGAAACAAGATGGCCGACGACAAGCTGAGAACTCCATATTGGTTGAGGGCAAAAGTCATTACACATGACAGGAAACAAGATGGCCGACAAAATACACTAAATGCAAACATAACAACAGATATAGCAAAAAAGACTGAAAACCTTACATTACTCCCCCCTTAGGGACAGCCTCTGGATGGCCCCAGTCCAGGCTTTCCCGGGTACCTCCGATGGAACTGGCGGAGTAACCGAGGAGCATGGAGATTGGAGGCCGGCTCCCACGAGTTGTCCTCAGAAGAATAGCCCTGCCACTTTACCAGGTATTGCACCCAGTTTCTACGCAACCTGGAGTCCAGGATCCTTTCCACGACAAACTCCTCCTGGCCATCGATGAGTACCGGAGCAGGAGGGGAAGAAGAACGACCAGGGAATGAATTGGGAGTCACAGCCTTTAGTAGAGAAACGTGGAACACGGGGTGAATCCTCATAGATCTTGGAAGTTGAAGGCGACAGGCAACGTTGCTGACGAGCTTATTAATCTTATAGGGCCCAACGTACTTATGACCCAATTTGGATGATGGTACTCTCAATTTAAGGTTCTTAGTTGACAGCCAGACCAAATCTCCTACCTTGAAGGTTGGTGCAGGTTTACGAAACCTATCTGCCGCTTTTTTATACCTGTCCTGAGCTGATTCCAGATTCTCTTTAAGCAGATCGAGGTTCCTTTGTAGAGAGGTGATTCTGTCGGCTACAGCTGGAAGAGGTGAATCTATGGGAAGTCGAGGAAGGATGTTAGGATGATAACCCAAATTGGCATAAAAGGGTGACTGCTTGGTGGAAGCGCTCTGTGAGTTGTTATAAGAGAATTCAGCCAGTGGAAGCAAATCCACCCAGTCATCTTGTAGGGGGCAGATAAAACAGCGGAGATACTGTTCTAGGGTCTGATTAGTCCGCTCGGTTTGTCCATTTGTCTGCGGATGAAAGGCAGAAGACAGGTTAACTTTGATGTCCACGCAGCACAGAAGTGCTGCCAAAACTTTGAAGTGAATTGCACCCCTCGATCAGATACAACCTCATCCGGTACGCCATGCAGGCGAAACACATTTTGAATGATTAAGTCCGATGTGTGTTTCGCAGTGGGTAGACCAACACACGGAATGAAATGGGCTGCCTTTGTTAACCGATCCACCACCACCAGAACTGTGTTCTTTCCTTGAGAGGTTGGCAACTCCACAATGAAGTCCATAGATATGGATCCCCATGGACGGGATGGAACGGGTAGGGGTTGTAATAGACCCGTAGGCGAAGATCGTGGAGTCTTGCATCTGGCACAGACTTCGCAAGAAGTGACGTAACCTAGAACATCTCTTCTGTATGTGGGCCACCAAAAGAAGCGAGACAGGAATTCTTGAGTCTTCAGAACTCCTCTATGCCCTGCTATCTTAGAATCGTGGACGAGTTGCAGTACTCTCACCCTGACTGCTTCAGGAATATACAGGCGTTGCCCCTGAATCCACACACCGTTCTTATATACAAGACTTACTTCACAAGACGGTTGTGCCAGCCAGGGATCCGTATGGTATGCTTCCTTGATGTCGTTAAGCAAGTCTTGATTATGAAGCACTCCCAGGAACCTGGAATCAGAGATAACAGTCTTACGAGACGTGAGTGGAATGGTCTCAGTTGAGTAGAGTCTAGACAACGCATCGGCCTTTCCATTACGCGATCCTGGCCTATAGGAGATAACAAAACTGAATTGGTTTAAGAAAAGACTCCAACGAGCCTGGCGAGGAGTCAAGCACTTAGCCGATCTGATAAACTCAAGATTGCGGTGGTCAGTCAACACGATTATCTGCTGCGCAGCTCCCTGAAGGTGGTGTCTCCATTCCTTGAAGGCTGCGATGATGGCCAACAATTCTCTATTACCCACATCATAGTTCCGTTCTGCAGGAGACAACCGCCGGGAAAAGAAAGCACAGGGATGTAAGACTTCTTTCTCACCTGTCCTCTGGGAGAGGATAGCTCCGATGGCACTGTCTGAGGCATCCACCTCTATTATGAAGGCCAGTTCAGGGTTAGGATGCACCAGAATAGGTGCCGTGGTGAATTTCTCTTTCAAACGGGAAAATGCTTCTTGAGCCTGGGGGGTCCAGGTAAAAGCAGAGTTCTTGTGGGTAAGCCGTGTAATGGGAGACACAACCTCAGAAAAGTTCCTGATAAAACGCCTGTAGAAATTAGCAAACCCTATAAAGCGCTGGACCTCCTTCACATTCTTGGGGACCGGCCAGGCTTTAATGGCTTGGATCTTACCCTCATCCATACTAATTCCTCGTGATGACATTACATACCCCAGAAATTGGATCTCCGTTCGATGGAATTCGCACTTCTCCAGTTTGATATACAGATGGTGTTGTCGAAGGCGTTCTAAGACCATCTTCACATGTCTGTGATGCTCCTCTGTGGAATTAGAAAAAATCAAAATATCATCCAAATAAATGACAATGAATGTATCCAGGAGGTCCCTAAAAATGTCATTCACCAAATGTTGGAAAGTTGCTGGAGCATTACATAAACCGAACGGCATTACTAGATATTCAAAGTGTCCGTAGCGTGACCTGAAAGCTGTCTTCCATTCATCCCCAGGTCTAATGCGGACCAAGTTATAGGCCCCACGGAGATCCAACTTTGTAAAGAGTTTTGCATGCCGTACTCTCTCCAATAATTCAGGGATCAACGGTAGTGGGTAACGGTTTCTGATCGTGATTTTATTGAGCTCCCGATAGTCTATACAGGGCCTAAGAGATCCATCTTTCTTCTTCACAAAGAAGATTGGTGCACCAGCAGGAGATGAAGAGGGGCGTATGAAGCCCTTGGCTAGATGTTCGTCTATATAGTCTTTGAGAGCCTTTAGCTCAGGCCCTGCCAAAGAGTAAATCTTGCCAAAAGGTATTCCCGCACCTGGTAACAGGTCTATTGGACAGTCATATGGACGGTGAGGGGGTAGCAGGTCTGCGTTCCTTTTGTCACACACGTCAGCATACTCACGGTATATGGCTGGTAGCTCAGAGACTGATGTTGGTCCTTTAGGAATGGAGCAGACTGAAGCTTCTGGACTTATCTGTTTCTCTGGAAAGTGCAGTTCTTTAGTTTCCCAGTTAATCGTAGGATTCTGAGCCTGCAGCCACGGCAGTCCTAGAATAATAGGGAAATGAGGAGAAGAGATGAGCATAAATGACAGACTCTCTTGATGGTCATTACCCATGAGGACCTTTAAGGGCTCCGTCTCCTGATCCACTGGTCCAGAGTTTAACAGTGAGCCATCTACGGTCTCCATCTGTACAGGAGTAGCCTTCTTTACTGAACGTACTCCAAGTTTCTCAGCGAAGGAGATGTCCATAAAATTGCCGCTTGCCCCTGAATCAATCATAGCGGAGGTAGATACCCAGACAGAGTGAACCCTGAGCTTGAGGGGAATAAAGCAATGAGAATTGTTGTTCTTACAACTCAGCTGGGAAACCGCTGAAAAAACCTGAAAAACTGCTGCAGTAACACGTGCATCCGGCTCAGAGATAACAGAGTTCAAGTCTGAGTAATCAATGTCTGTATCCTCTACTCTCTCTGGGATCTGTGGTTCGGACCTGACAGAACCCCTCTCACAGCACTCGCAGTGTATGATGGCTGCAGTTGTCTTACGAGAACGACTGGGGCAGTTTATAATGAAATGTCCTGACTTACCGCAATAGAAACACAGATTTTCCTTTACTCGATGTTCCTTACGTGCATCACTGACCCGTCTCTGTAAAGAGTCCACCTGCATAGGCTCAGGTTCGGGTTCTCGTATAATCCTGCTCAAGGACTCCTTAGCTGGAGAGGGAGGAAATAAATGATTAGTGCGCTTTATCTCCGACCATCTCTCCTGTCTGCGTTCAGTAAGCCGAGCATCGATCCGAATACAGTAGTTGATAAAATCTCCTAATGCTGTAGGTGGGTCGGCACGAGCGAGTTCGTCCTTAATCACAGAGGATAATCCTTTCCGGAAAACCGACTTCTTAGCAGAGCTATCCCAAGTGGTGTCGAGAGCCCATCTCCGGAAATCCAAAGCATACTCCGCTACCGAGCGCTTACCTTGGCTTAAAGTTAACATGGCTGATTCCGCTGTAGCACCGCGGTTTGGATCATCGAATACCTGCCCCATAGCTGAAATGAAAGCATCAAGATTATTTAGACAGTCATCGTCAGTCTCAATTAGGGGGTTTGCCCATGTGAGAGCTTTGTTGGAGAGTAGCATAATTATTGTCAATACTTTAGATCGCTCAGTAAGGAACTGTGGCGCATGAGCCGCAAAAAACAGTTTGCATTGATTAATGAATCCCCTGAATTTTTCCCGTTCACCGCCAAAACGGAATGGTGGTAGCTTGGGGATTCCAATAACCGGGGTTGAAGTTGGGATGTGGACGCGTCCCTCCAGAACCTCAATCCGGGTTCGTAAGTCCTGCGTGGTTTGTCCGAACACCTGCAGATTATGATCACCGCGATCCCGCAGGCTTGCAAAGCTGGCCTTCAATGCCTGTAGGTCAGCAAGGATTGAATCCGTCACGTCGCACAGATGTTTAACGGGGTCCTCCATATTCCCAGAAGCTGCACGGCAGAGAGGCTGGAAAGGAAGAAAAGGAGCACAATAGTGTTTACCTGTGGTAACACTCCTGACTTAAAAGAAGGGAATGTGCTCACCTGGAAAGGTTGTGAGAAGCCACAACCACTATCATCACATATATCGATATCTCAGATCCACGGTCTGCAGCAGCTCTCCAATGGCAAAAGATCCAGAAATCTCTATACAGGTGGCAGCAGATGCAGCACTGTCCTAGACCCAGCAGACTCTATTATGGCTCCAGAATCTGTCATATATGATACAGTCTATATAGAGTCTAATGCATGGGTATAATGAGACACATGAGACATACGCTTCTTAAGCAGCTCTTGTATTGCTTCATACAAGTTAGTGCATCAACAGGATAACATAAATGTAGTTGCAGAGTGCAAGGCAAACAACCAAGGACATCAGAGCATTAAAGCATAGCACAAGTCATTCAGAGTCCATTACTTTCCTGTCAGATGTTGCTGGCAAACAGGATGATTCCAGGCAGAGTGAATCCAGGCTTCAGAGAGCAAGACACAAACTGGTTGCAGACCTGATTCTGGAGCACAGGTTAACCAGCTGAAGTAGTTTAAAAGGGCAATTGGCAAGAAACAGGGCAGGGACATCAAAGCTGAGGACTCCATATTGTTTGAGGGCAAGAGTCAATGCACAGGACAGGAAACAAGATGGCCGACGACAAGCTGAGAACTCCATATTGGTTGAGGGCAAAAGTCATTACACATGACAGGAAACAAGATGGCCGACAAAATACACTAAATGCAAACATAACAACAGATATAGCAAAAAAGACTGAAAACCTTACACTAACTTCATTTTGCAAGTGCTAGGACTGTATGGTGGCAGTAGATCTTGATTGTGCTTCCATCTAGGGCACAATCCTTGAAGGCTCTTTCCATCTAGGACATCTACCTGCTCACTTACCAGCAGTTCATTGAAAATCGTCTTCATGGGCTTCGTCATCTCCTTCCACATCATTTTAGTGTGGTTTATCTGTTGGTCCACAGTGCAGCTCACCGATCTGCCAATTTCTTCGATATTCTGCTGCAGATTCACAACCGGTCCTAACAAAAAGTGACTGTGTCACTGATCAATGATAGCAGTAATCAGATAAGTGAGGAATAAAGACAGATTAGTTGTTTGTTTTCTTTACCTGTGTAGATTGAGGCCATCACAGTGATGATTACGTATGTACGTCCCTCCTTGCCCAGAAGGTTCGGAATAATAACAATTGTAGAACAGCGAAAGTAGGAAGAGGTCACCCAACCCAAGGCAAATGTCCCTAAGGAATGATAAATAGGAATAGTAGAATGTACATGGACCTGAAAAACTATGAAGGAGACCTAATATGCTCACCAAGAACACTACAACCCCAAAAGGTTGTACAAACAAAAGGTTTTCCTCACTGTCTCAGGTCACAGAAGGTCCATAGTCCAGCCCACAAAAGGTCCGCAGACCAGCCCACAGAAGGTCCACAAACCAGCCCACAGAAGGTCCACAGACCAGCCCACAGAAGGTCCACAGACCAGCCCACAGAAGGTCCACAGACCAGCCCACAGAAGGTCCACAGACCAGCCCACAGAAGGTCCACAGACCAGCCCACAGAAGGTCCACAGACCAGCTCACAAAAGGTCCACAGTCCAGGCCACAGAAGTTCCACAGACCAAGTCACAAAAGGTCCATAGACCAAATCACAAAAGGTTCAATGTCCAGGGCACAGAAGGTCCGCAGTCCAGGTCACAGAAGGTCCACAGTCCAGGTCACAGAAGGTCCACAGACCAGCCCACAGAAGGTCCACAGACCAAATCACAAAAGGTTCAATGTCCAGGGCACAGAAGGTCCGCAGTCCAGGTCACAGAAGGTCCACAGTCCAGGTCACAGAAGTTCCACAGACCAAGTCACAAAAGGTCCATAGACCAAATCACAAAAGGTTCAATGTCCAGGGCACAGAAGGTCCGCAGTCCAGGTCACAGAAGGTCCACAGTCCAGGTCACAGAAGGTCCACAGTCCAGGCCACAGAAGTTCCACAGACCAAATCACAAAAGGTTCAATGTCCAGGGCACAGAAGGTCCGCAGTCCAGGTCACAGAAGGTCCACAGTCCAGGTCACAGAAGGTCCACAGTCCAGGCCAAAGAAGGTCCACAGTCCAGACCAAAGAAGGTCCACAGTCCAGGCCACAGAAAGTCCACAGTCCAGGCCACAAAAGGTCCACAGTCCAGGCCGCAAAAGGACCACAGACCAAATAACAAAAGGTCCAAAGACCAAGTCACAAAATGTCCAAAGACCAAGCCACAGAAGGTCAATAGACCAGGCCACAGAAGGTCAAAAGACCAGGCCACAAAAGGTCCACAGACCCATCCGCAAAAGATCCACAGACCAGTCCACAGAAGGTCCAGAGACCAAGCCAAAGAAGATCTACAGTCCAGGCCACAAAAGGTCCACAGTCCAGGCCACAGAAGGTCCACAGACTAGGTCACAAAAGGTCCACAGTCCTGGCTACAGAAGGATCACAGTCCAAGCCACAGAAAGTTCACAGACCAAGTTACAGAAGGTCCACAGACCAGGCCAGAAAAGGTCCACAGATCAGTCCACAGAAGGTCCAGTGACCAGGCCACAAAAGGTCCACAAACCAGGCCACAAAATGTCCACAGATCAGTCCACAGAAGGTCCACAGACCAAGCCACAGAAGGTCTACAATTTAGGCCACAAAAGGTCCACAGACCAAGCCACAGACGTTCCACAGTCCAGGCCACAGAAGGTCCTCAGTCCAGGCCAACAAAGGTCCAAAGACCAGCCCACAGAAGGTCCACAGATTAGGCCACAGAAGGTCCACAGTCCAGGCCACAGATTAGTCCACAGAAGGTCCACAGTCCAGGCAACAGAAGTTCCACAGTCCAGGCCACAGAGGGTTCACATTCAAGGCGACAGTTTGCATTTGGACAGGTTGATTACTGTGAATGAGCTTTCTTTACACCCGTTTCCCGATAATTGGCCAAGAATCAATGTTCTTAGAAGCACATTGTGCTGTGTAAAATGGAAACATGCTGTCCACAAAAGTCTATGCTCACGTGATCGCTTTGAGATGAGTCGATTTGCAGGACTTTAGTCCAGTGGCTAAAACTGCAGACCATGGCCACCAGGCCACCTCCTACCTACCTATTTTGATTTGTAGTGTTGGCATAATAGCACTGTTGCATGATGTAAGGCCAGGATTACTTATCCTAAGACGCGCCAAGCAGGGGCAGTTCCAAAAGTCTAAAAGCTCCACACACAGTACTCACCCAGGGTCAATACTTTTCTACTTCTGAAGATGCCAAGAAGTGGTCAGTGAGCACTTGCTCCGCTATTCTCTCCAGACTTTACTTTTGCCTCATACCCAAGTCAGTCTCTACGCTTTCACCCAACTGGTAGGTGCACTATTGGACTAGCTGTGACACATTGTCAACTACCATCTACTGAGCTTTCCCAAGAGGCACCATCAATCGTAGCTTGAGGGGGTCCCATCCCTGGGTGTCCTACACTGCTGACCTTAAGCAGTCTGTGGATTTTGTGTAGAGAAAAAAAAATCACACAGGAACCTACAGAAAGTGTCCACTTTACTCTAAAAAGAAAATAGGGAGGGGGACAAGAGGCGCAATAGTGCCCTATCACTGATGACACTTGTGTAAGGTGGTGGTGCTGTGAAGCTGCTCACCTGGTCCAGTTGTGATCCCCACAACTGGTTTGAAGGCGTTTTGGAATCAGTGTTCCAGCTGCTGCAGGACCTCCACCGACCACTGGATAGTGGTTTGAATCCAAGACAATGATGGGAGTGCTGGTGTGTCACGGTCCGCGCTGCTGTGGCATGAATAAACTCACCAAAGAGACAGCAGTTATTCCATCCTTTTATTTCCTCCTCTCTCCTACGCGTTTCAGCGCCACACCCGGCGCCTTCCTCAGGTCCCTGAGGAAGGCGCCGGGTGTGGCGCTGAAACGCGTAGGAGAGAGGAGGAAATAAAAGGATGGAATAACTGCTGTCTCTTTGGTGAGTTTATTCATGCCACAGCAGCGCGGACCGTGACACACCAGCACTCCCATCATTGTCTTGCACTTTACTCTAAAGGGTCATGAACATAACTCAGCAGGCCAACACGACAATCCAATTGAAGGATCCATCTCCTTGTAAGGGTTCGCAAGCTCAATGCCCTTACGGTCCAAACAAAAAAAAATCAGAAGGGTGTGTCGTCATGAGATTTGGATTTGAGGATAACTTAGGGGTCTGGATCCCAAGTGAAGACTTCTCACCCAATTTACCTGATATCCCGTACATTAATTTTATCTTCTCTTGTTCCACCATGTCCATTGGATGCACGAACAACAAGTAGACCCCTGCAGATATAAAAATATAGCAGCGGGCATCATATTATAAGACGATCCGCACATACTTGCCACAGTGCCATGAATGAATGTGTCATCTTCATCATTACCAAGTCCTAGGATGGATCCAGTGGTGGCTCTTAGGAAGAACTGTGAGACCTTAAATTGTTGACTGCTGCCAAACAGGAAGCAGAAACAGCAGTTAGGGAGAACGAAGGCACAGAAACGCTTCACAGCTGAAAGAGAAAAGGGGTTGGGGGCCAGTGAGCCTGTGATCCACATCTAAACATGGCCTACATACATGTCCCCCACATATACATATATTATGTCAGGCTGGGTCAGGATATTGATGAATGTGGTCAGCTGAACTGTTTTACAGGAAGCCCACCCCTGAGAAACTCAGGAAAAAAGGTGGCACCCCTGAGGATCCCGGAATAGCAAGGAAATCTCCCTGCTCGGATATAGGGTCTGATTTTATTTAGTGGGTCAGGTCTGGGGATTGTTTTTATTTATTAGGGTCTGGGTTACTTGTTATTAAAAGGGTCTTCTCAAAGATGTTTATTTAGTGGATAGGTCTGGGGTCTTTTTTAAATTTGTCTTGTGTCCGTTTTAATTAAGGGGGCTTGGTCTGGGGTTGGTTTCATTCCAGTGAGATGGGTCTGTTTTTTATTAAAGGGGTCTGGCCTGGGGACTGTGATCAGTATGTCTGTTTTTTCTAAGAGTGTCTAGTCATGGAGCTTTTTTTTTTTGTAGGGTCTCTTCTGCGTGTCAGAAACGAAGGGTCCGATGAGGATACAGAAGGTCACAAACTGAAGCGGGGTCAACAAGGTATTTACAGTCTCCAATTTCACCACAACAATGTTCACACACAGCCCAGAAGGCCGGGGATCAAAGTGCTGAGTCTAAGGACTCCCTCAGATGTACTCCGGACATCTGGAACAATTTGCTTATCTCATATAGAAACTGAAACTCAACGACATCACAACGCTACCAAAACCTAAGTAAATTCTATGAGAGCGCAACAGAAGGTATCTCTAGAGTAGACTGTGGCGCCCCTGCGGTCTGGTCGCCACAAGGGATAATGCGCCCATCCCACTGGTGTGGTATTCCTGGTCTCAGGAAACGGGATGGTAAGTCTGAGACACCCACAAAAGGACCCAACACAACTGGTCCCAGGGACGGTGGGAGTATCCGATAGAAGGAGGGCTCAGTCAGTCAGTGGGATGGATGGAAGAAAGGTGGAGGGTGGGAAGTGAGTTTAGGTAGTCGGGAGGAAGTAGAGAGTAGAGGAGGATCTGGAGGACTTGAGCACCGAGGAGCTCGTCCTGGGTCCCAGAACAGCAGACTGCAAGAGGGACAGAGGGAGCCCCAGGGGAGGGGGCCGAGAGAAATCCAACCATGTGCCCGAATCTGAGTGAATACGGAAGGGCTAGTTGGGTACCAGGCCCTGAAGGTGGCGAGGAGACTCTATGCTTCAACCATGGAACCGGAGGCCACATGATCTAGAGGAGCTGTGGCAATTCCCGACACAACCACCTAGAAGGTAGCCGTACTAGGGTCTGGTGACTTGGTACCGGTCGCCCAACAGGACCTGTGGCTGCTGAATTGAGGCACTGTGTGCAGAGGCATGAGCAGGAGAGAGGCAGTCAGCGCTGAGAGTGCAACCCGTAAAGGAGGGAACAAACGGGGTGTCTTGGACAAGCTATCCCGGTTCATTGAGGACTATCCAGACTGAGACTTGGCAAGGACAGTACCCTGTGATGTTGTCGAAGTGAAAAGCTAAGTAAACCGGGTATAGAAGTCAGAACTGTGTGTGAGACTGTTCATTTCCTGCCTGCCGATCGATAGACTGATAATACGCGCAGGCCACCAGAGACCGGCCTTCGAGACGCTTCGATCCCTCTCTCCAACTAGAACAGCCCTGCTGCCCTACCACCACCATACACATTACACCAGTTGCCCTGGGAATCCGCTCCATCCATGGGGAGCGATATCACTGTAGCTGCAATCCCATCATCCCCAGAGGTCCCGTACCGCATCGTCGGACCCAATAGCCGAACACCACGGGTGGCGTCACAACAACTATCCCTAAATCGCTACCCCAGAATTTTTAAGTTGATCCCCAGGGTCACAGAGCTGGGTCTCAACCCCTGTGACTCCCCCAGAAGCATCAAAGCCAGGTTCCGAGTACCCCACCGCCCTGGGGTGCATCAAGACTATGATTCACAAACTTATAACAATCCTATACACATTTACAACCAAACAGAAGAGATACCCAGGTATCTTACTTTAGCACTATAAGAATCTTTCTTTAGTCCAACACAGGCCTGTGAAAAACCGTCTGCAGCTTAATTCTATGCCGTTAGCGCCAAAACAAGATGTCCATGCTTTTACCTACTAAAAAGTGCATTTGCGGGTCCCGAGCTTGGGTGCTCACAATTTTGTGTAATCCATGGGTGGAAAGGGCTCATCTGCTGTCTGGTCTCACATGCACATTCAAATTCTATTAGCAGTCTCTTGCAACAACCGAACTGTCTCCACCTGGCTCCTCAAAGGGTACAATCGTCTGGTCTATCAACAACAGCGCTATGGGTCTTTTTCTTGATGCAACCCTCCCGCTTGTAGCACATTAACTAATTCTTCTCGAAGGAGGATCCTTCCCGAACCATCAAATCAAAACACAGTCCCTACTAAGGGACGACCGGCGGAATGATAGTTTCCCACCACAAGTTCACACGCCACCGGCTCTAATGTCTCTCCTATCCTGACGCGGCCAAGCCTTTTATATCCGCCACACAAGAGTCCCCCTGGTGACTAGGAGGAGTCACTGCGGGTGGTATCCTCTGCGCTCTCACATGCGGTATTTTTTTATTAACAGGAGTCGGTCTGTGATCTGTTGTTAGTAATCTGGGGTCTGTGTTAAGAGGGTCTGGTCTAGGGTCTGTTTTAATATAAAGGGTATTGACTGGAGTCTGCTGTTATTAAGAGGGTTGCCTTAGGTTCTGGAGGACACACCCTTATAAATGAGATGGGGGCATGTGTGTCGCAGACAGGGGGCGCTCTCTTACTTGTGTTTGGTCTTTTTTCTCTCCGTCTTGTCTGGTTTTCCTCATTGGTGTCTTCACTGGACGTTGTAGAAGATGGCGGCTCCTTAGAGATTCCAGCCCTGGGGGAACGTCCACTAAATGTATCATCTCCCTGATATCCAGAACGACGTAGATTTGGCCGTGACATCTCCCTGTACTACAACCACCAAGATTAAGGCACAATCAGACAGTTTGTGGTTTGTAGATGAAGGCGGCCATTTCTGTTAGTTGTTACAACTGTTATTAGTCATGAATATTAATGAAGTAGAACAAAGATCCACCCACTAATGAATATTCATGAATTTAAACAAAGCCCCACCCATGAGTCCCTAATATGCGGGTTTCTCCCTCCTCTACAATAATGTTTTTATTTTTTGTATTTTTCTTTTTAATTATCATCATTTTGAAGTTTCTGATTTTTTAAAATTAATTTTTATGGTTAAAAATAGAAATTAGGATAATATCTTAGTACGGACAATATGTTAGTTTTTGTTACTTAATTTTTGCAGGGAGGCTAAATAATAGCAGTCATGATATTGTATTAGCACGGACAGTATGCTAGTTTTTCCTATTCTTTTATTTTTTCTTTCAAGTTATTTTTATCTAAATTTTTTCTTACATTTTTTGTAGACACTCGCTTGTGAAATTACCTATTTCTTATGTCAAGACCAGGGGCGTAACTACAATAGGTGCACGGTTTGCAATCGCACCCGGGCCCTGGAGTCTAGGGGGCCCCAAAAGTCCCTTTGGCCTATAGAAAAAGACTAATGCTATTAAAGATTTGCAATAATTGGGGGCCCCACTGGAGCTTTTGCATCAGGGCCCATGAGCTTCAAAATACGCCACTGGCCAAGACACCTCATTTTCAACCTCTTAACTGCTGCGGTCACATTTGGCAGCAGCATCTAAGGGGTTAAGCAGTTAGACCTGCTGTTTAACATACTGTATTAAGCGGGTTCAACTCCGTACGTCCAACGCCACAGGCCTGTGTGCCTTCTATATTGCTGGGTGCAGAATGAGTTAACTGAGACTCCATCAGTGAGCTCCCCCTTTTTCGCTGATTTATGACTACATCACAGTTGAATGTGCAGAAAAACAAAACAAAATGATTTATAGCCCCAAGCACATACATTTAAGTAGAAATAAATGTGATGATCAGGATATTAACCCCATATGCACAGAAACCCTATTATCCCTACATATATCGAGTGTCAGATCACGTTATTTCAGAGAACATATTGCACAATTCGTACATCATGTGAGCTTCCGTCATTGGTTCTGTGTGTTTGTTCCTCTAAGTAATTGTCACCAATATGCAGTTTCAGATCCTTTACAATAAAAGTATGCTGAGTCATAAGGTCGAGTTTTCTTTCCTAGACCACATATTAGCTTTATAACACTTCCCAAGTCCTGTAAGCTGCAGATCGAGGTAGCTCGAATCTTCAGCTGGTTTATTAGGCACAAAATAAACATTAACAGGCTCTCCTGGTATAAAGAAACAAACAGAACTTAGCGTCCATATACAGCTGTGGGGTCTGCCCCAGGGTTCACCTCTTACAGTATGAACACAGCTCTGGATATATGCCCACCTCCATACACAGTTCAAAATTGCAGAGGGTGGACGGTGTATACCGACCTGCGCTGCATAGACCAGAAAGATCAGGCGGTGTTCATCATTACAGTGTTTATTTCTGACGCGTTTTGGAGTTAGTCTCAACTGCTTCTTCAGGGAATGGTAGACTATTATTCCCTCAGGAAGGAGTTGGAACTAACTCCGAAACGCGTCGGAAATAAACACTATAATGATGAACACTGTCTGATCCTTCTGGTCTATGCAGCGCAGGTCCGTATACACCGTCCACCCTCTGCAATTTTGAACTGTGTATGGAGGTGGACTTTCCAGTGTGACAGTGTGGATGTGTGTGTGCTGTCCAGCCTAAGTCATCAGCTCGAAGCTTCAGCCTATTGGAAAGCACCACACCCTACTAATACCTTCAGGTTTCTGCTGGAAGCTGCCAGATATACCTTCTGTATCCCTCACTAGTGTCCTGTCTTGTATTAGTGTTTCTGTGGCACCCCTGCGGGGGATTGCCACAGGACCCACCAGTGCAGGGAAGGATGTACACCTTGGCACACACAGCATACAACACCTTCCACCCCAGACCTGGAGGGGAGCCCCACTGGCTGTCCTTAAGCCAAATCTCCTATAAGGACCCAGGCCTGAGGGCAGGAGTCAGTCAGTCTGCAGTCTGCAGAGAAGAGAACAGTTAGTACTGAAGTTAGTTACGGCTAAACAGTGAAGGAGCTGGTTGCTGGAACCAAGCCAGGCCCAGAACCAGGAAAGCTGACCCTAGGGAGAGGGACGGAGGACAGTGGAAGAAGTAGGAAGAAACAAGAAGGGAACAGACCTGGTATCAGTTTAGCCACCCGGACACCGGAGTCCGAAGTTGCTTTTATCTAAAATGTAGCAGTGAAAGCCCGGACAGACCAGGAGGATCTAGTCCCCCTGAAGTTACTCCAAGAGAGATACCAAACCTGACCAAGCACAGGACCAGGGACCTAAGCAGAGAATAGGGACTCCACAGAAAGGTCCTCATTGTCGGTTGTGGAACAGCACCCTGAGAGGGAGAAAGAGCGGCAGGTTCAGCTACAGGCAGAACTTACCCCAAACACCGCACACACTAATAGAGGAGGCCTCACAACTCTCCAAGGTGAACGTCCCAAGCTGCACCGAAACCTGGTTACCCTCCTGGACCGTGCCTGTTACCGGACATCAGTAAAAAGGTACCGAAAAAGAGACTATTGTGTGTGTGCCTGATTCCCCGCCACCGCCTACAGCATTCAAAGCAGAACCGCTAATACTACTCCCCTCATCCACCCCGCTGGTCTGAGGTAAAGCTCCACCTGTGGGGAGCTGTACTTCCAAAGCTGCATTCCCATCACCTCAGCGGCCGGCTGCAGCGCTGGTATCCACATTACCAGGTACCACAGGTGGCGTCACGTTACCATTCCCCCATCATCACCCCCACCCCACCATTGAGGGTCCCGGGCACGGAACCGGAACCGACCAGCCGTGATCCCCACTGAAGTAACCACCTGTCCCGGTATCCGAGTACCCCCTACCCTGTCAACTGACTCATTTTTGCTGGTGTACCCCGACCTGTTTTTTAGACGCTTCTCCTGTCTGATGATTTTGTACTTTGCTGCCATCTTGGTTGTGACCCGGCTCCCTGACTCCTCTATCGGGTCCTGATTTTGTCCTTTTCTGACCTCCCGGCTTGGTGACTTTCCTGTCTCTGGACTGCAGTCCTTACATAGGCAGCAATCTCCTGGACTCTGTTGTAAATCCTGATCCCTGTATAGGCGCTAAGGGGTGTCAAGGTTTCTCGGGGTTTGGCCTAATGGAGCGGCTTATGCCTAGTCTGTCTGAGATAACGTTTTTGTGCCTGTGGCTTGGGACAGACGTCACACTAACATGCTGGAGTCCTGTTTCTGGGTTCACATCACTGAGGTTGTCAGCCTCAGTGAAACATCTCCCCTCCAGGACTTCACCAGTGATCATCTTACACTCCACTATAGGGAATCTGACAGCAGGTTTTTGCTGTGTAAGCTTAGGACAGCATACTGCAGGGGTTGAAAAACAAAAAGCAACTTGCTTCTCTTATCAGGTTATGTGCTATTGTATATGTAAACTAAAGGCTTTATTACCTGGTGATTACCATTGCAGGACTACGTTGTCATGCACATGGCAGCCTGACACACTCCCTGCTGCGATTGACACCTCACAGTCAATGTACAATCTCTATAGAGCTTGGTTTGGGCGGGGGCCGCTCTCCCTGCTCTGCTGTGTTAGTAAAACTAAATGCTTTGATTTTGTGAGAGCAGCTTCAGCCTGTAATCTATGTGATACATTGTTAGATTCAGAGTTTATTTGCCTAAATAATGTTACTGTCAGATGAGGTAGCAAAATCCAGCTGACAGATTCCTGCACATATGGATATATTGTTTAGGCTTTATAGCATTGTGGCACTCACCTCTCACTCTCCTACTTTTGCCATCTCTGAGAGTGTGACTGAAATAGCAACAGCTTTGTACTCTCTGACAAACCCAGCTTTTCTCTATCACTGGATATCTCTACTATAATGCTGTCCAGTTTTCCTTTGTACTGTGGGAGAGACACAGATTTGTCATATTGCTGGGCAAATCTACTATATTACTTTCCAATTCTGCCTTGGACTTTGTGACAAACCTACCTCTGTTTTATCGGTGGCCAGTTTTGCCTTGGACACTGTGACAAACCTACCTCTGCTATATTGCTGGCGAATACTGCATTGAACTCTGCATATTTTGTGTCTAACCAAGCTCTGCTTTATCACTTGATAACAGATCCTAATCACATTCTTATCTCTGTGCCGCATCTGCCTTGCACTCTGTGACAAACCCAGCTCTGCTATACTGCTGCAAATACTACTTTGGATTCTGCGACAAACCCAGCTTTGCTGTATCAATGGGCAACTCTGCTATAACAGTTCTACTGTGGTTTCTTTGACAAACCCAGCTCTGCTGTATTGAGGGACAACTCGACTATAACAAGTCTACTGGGGACTCTGTGAAAAACCCAGCTCTGCTGTATCGATAGGCAACTCTGCTATAACAGTTCTACTGTGGATTCTGTGACAAACCCAACCCTGCTGTATCAATCGGCCACTCTGCCATAACAGTTCTACTGTGGATTCTGTGACAAACCCAACCCTGCTGTATCAATCGGCCACTCTCCTATAACAGTTCTACTTTGGATTCTGTAACAAACCCCAGCTCTGCTTATTGATAGGCAATACTGCTGTAACAGGTCTACTTTTGATTCTGTGACAAACACAGCTCTACTGTATCGATTGGCAACTCTGCTATAACAACCAAACTCTGATACATTGCTGGACAAATCTGCTATACTGCTTTCCTGTTCTGTCTTTCACTCTGTGACAAACCCATCTCTGTTATACCACTGGCAAGTTCCACTTTGGACTCTATGACATACTCAGCTCTGCAAACCACAGGAAAGTTTTAGTTTGGCCTGTATGACAAATCCATCCCTGCTTTATCGGTGGAAAACATTGCTATACTATTGAGCCAATTCTGCCCAGGACTCTCTGACAAACCAAGCTCCAGTTCTGTGACAATGGGCAATATTGCATTTCTTTTACATTTTTAGTCAATATAATTATTACACAATGTCCCTGATCTGTGTTTTTCAGGACGTGCTGCACTGTATGACCACTGATTGTGACCACAGCCCGTTGTGTCGCTTGCCGTCGCCCGCTGACTTCCTGTTACACTATTACAGGTCTGTGAGAATTCACCTTTAGGTGAAACACAAAACTCTCGAGTGTCCTGATATCCTACACCCTAATATTCCATATTGTCCTTTATATTCAGTGTCAGGCAGTAATTACATAACCTCCGATGGTGTCAGTGTCCTGTTTCCCCCACACCCAGTTAAAGGGATAGTCCCACAATCATATATTGTGGCCTAATTTTTCTTTACAAACAATATTAATCATGTGTCAATATCACCTATTTTTCAATCTGCCCAGATCCCACTAATTCTATTGGTTGAACATGCTCTAATACACCAAATGATATTATCTAATAAAATAGCTGACAGCCGGGCTGGAAGCACAGCTCAGCTATGCTACTCCAAAGATTGCACTGATAACAGAGGCAGATGCACCTATTGACCCTGTCCAATAAAACATCTCACGGCCGTATTGCAGCACAGTTCAGCTATGGTATCCTAAAGATTGCACGGATATCAGCTGCAAATTCTAATGATGCGGTCCAATAACACATCTTACAGCTGGGTTGCAGCACCATTCAGCTATGATATGCCAAAGATGCTTACTACAGATGGTCCTAATGACCCTTTCTAATAAAGCATATGACAGTCATGATGGAAGCACACTTCAGCTATGCTATGTCAAAGATTGCACTGGTACTTCTTGTTGCAGTTGTACTTTATGACTCTGTATAATAAACCATCTGATAGCGTTGTTGCAGCACAGTTCAGCTATGCTATGATAAAGATTGCATTGATACCAGCTGCAAATTCTCCTAATGACCCCGTCTAATAATGTAATGCCAACGTCTATGCGGGGATGCCGGCTTACTCACCACCTACGCCGTTACGCACGCTTCCTCCCCTTTACTCAAGTACCCATGTGGTCTTCTGAGAGCTCCTGCTCCATGGGTCTTGTACGCTTAAGGGGCACGCCCGCGCTCCTGCCTTACTCTTAAAGGGTTAGTCTGCTTTCTGTCTAGCTAGTTGTAATGTCCTGTCTGCCCTTTGTCCTTTTCCTATACCTGTGCCTGCCTTCCTGTACCTGACTTTACCAACCCTGCCCGCTGTAACCGCCTGCCTCTCTCATCCTGTCTCCTCCAGCTGTCCCTGCATCACTTGCCTGTCCGTTACCTGTACCTGTGCCTGCCCGCTGGACCCTGACCCCTGGAGTCAGCTGCCATGGTACAGAGATCCCCTGGATCTGCACCTGTCTGCTACCTTACTTAGTGTTCACTCAGCTTCGCTCCCCCAGGTGGTGATCGGTGCCCCGGTCCACTCCTGGACGCTTACCAGCCCTCGGCGTGTGTAACAAATAAACCATCTGACAGCCAGGTTGCAGCACAATTCAGCTATGCTATGATAAAGATTGCACTGACACCAGCTGCTAATGCTCCTAATGACCCTGTCTAATAAAACATCTGACAGCCAGGTTGCAGCACAGTTCAGCTATGCTATGATAAAGATTGCACTGACACCAGCTGCTAATGCTCCTAATGACCCTGTCTAATAAAACATCTGACAGCCAGGTTGCAGCACAGTTCAGCTATGCTATGATAAAGATTGCACTGACACCAGCTGCTAATGCTCCTAATGACCCTGTCTAATAAAACATCTGACAGCCAGGTTGCAGCACAGTTCAGCTATGCTATGATAAAGATTGCACTGACACCAGCTGCTAATGCTCCTAATGACCCTGTCTAATAAAACATCAGGCAGCCGGGTTGCAGCAAAGCTTAGCTATGCTATGCCAAAGATCGTATTGATACTTGCTGCAGATGCATCTAATGACTCTGTCTAATAAAATGTCTAACATCCAGATTGTAGAACAGAACAGCGATTGCACTGATACCAGCGGCACGGCAGATGCTCCTAATGACCCTGTCTAATAAAATGTTTAACATCCAGGTTGTAGAACAGTGATTGCACTGATACTTGCTGCAGATGCTCCTAATGACCCTGTCTAATAAAACATCAGGCAGCCAGGTTGCAGCATAGCTTAGCTATGCTATGAAAAAGATCATACTGATACTTGCTGCAGATGCATCTAATGACTCTGTCTAATAAAATATCTGACATCCAGATTGTAGTACAGAACAGTGATTGCACTGACACCAGTGGCAGATGCTCCTAATGACTCTGGCTAATAAAATATGTGACAGTCAAGCTCTGCTATGCTATGCCAGAGATCCCACTGATAACAGATGGAGATGCATCTAATGACCCTAATTAATATATAAAAAAACAAATGAACTTATGATCCTGTGTAATAAACCATACCCAGGTGCCGTCATGATATCATCATGTTATTGCACAGCACTGCTTTGTAATACACGCTGTGAAGAGCATGATCATCCAATGTAATGAGGAGTTTGTAAATGAATATTGGTCTCATAGTGGGTCACAGTCACTACATTCAAAACTACCAATGGTCACCTCATCTTAAGATATAGAAATCTCTCATGAAGATGTAGCAAGAGGTCCAGCAACGCAACGTACGAAGAGAGACAACGTAGGGTGACCTACACTTATATATATTATGTGAACTGGAAAATGGAAATACAAGGAACCAATATGGGTAAACCTGATGACAGTATATTCAGGTTACACACAATGAACGTGAATTCAGGTTACACATACAACTCATCCAAATAGTTGTGATGAGCCCCGGGATATACACTCCTCTATTGAGCAATCAGTAACTCAAGCTAAACTGCTACGAGATTATTGTGTATGGCAGGGTCACTAACAGAGTCGATAGTCCTAGCACGCCCGTACCCTACGTCAGACAATATAAAGTATAACGGATTATGTTTGGAGCTTTAGAATTAGGATCACTGCATTAGGTACCGCACAGTCGAGCTGGAAGCATTGGGCCGGCTCACTCAGGTCACCCAGGAGCAGAGGACTTGAAAGGCATTATCTGTGGCTTGACCTCATAGTCTGGGCTCTGGGTCTTGATAGGTGGCGTATGGGACTTGACCATGCCATCTGGGATCCGGGTTATGATGACAGTTGACATTTATGGCCTGACCTCGTAGTCTGGACTTTCGGCCTTGACAGATAGCATCTGCAGCTTGACCTTGTAGCCTTGACTCGGGGTCTTGACAGGCGACATCTTTGGCTTGAGTTTGTAGTCTGGACCGGGGTCTTTTCAGGCAGTGTCTGTGACTTGACCTCGTTGTCTGGGCTTTCGTTCTTGACAGGCGACATTTCTGACTTGATCTCATAGTATGGGCTCTGTGTCTTCACAGGCGGGTGTCTTTGGCTTGACCTTGCAGTCTGAGCTCTGGTTCTTGACACGTGGCATTTGTGGCTTGACTTCGTAGTTTGGATTCAAGATCTTGACAGGCGGTGTTTGTGACTTGACCTTGTAGAATGTGCTCTGGGTCTTGACACGCGGCGCTTGTGCCTTGACCTTGCAGTCTGGGCTCTGGGTCTTGATAGGCGGCATCTGTGACTTGACCTTGTAGAATGTGCTCTGGGTCTTGACACGCGGCGCTTGTGCCTTGACCTTGCAGTCTGGGCTCTGGTTCTTGACACGTGGCATTTGTGGCTTGACTTCGTAGTTTGGATTCAAGATCTTGACAGGCGGTGTTTGTGACTTGACCTTGTAGAATGTGCTCTGGGTCTTGACACGCGGCGCTTGTGCCTTGACCTTGCAGTCTGGGCTCTGGGTCTTGATAGGCGGCATCTGTGACTTGACCTTGTAGAATGTGCTCTGGGTCTTGACACGCGGCGCTTGTGCCTTGACCTTGCAGTCTGGGCTCTGGTTCTTGACACGTGGCATTTGTGGCTTGACTTCGTAGTTTGGATTCAAGATCTTGACAGGCGGTGTTTGTGACTTGACCTTGTAGAATGTGCTCTGGGTCTTGACACGCGGCGCTTGTGCCTTGACCTTGCAGTCTGGGCTCTGGGTCTTGATAGGCGGCATCTGTGACTTGACCTTGCAGTCTGGGCTCTTGGTCTTCACAGGCGGTGTCTGTGGCTTGACCTTGCAGTCTGGGCTCTGCGTCTTGACAGGCGGCATCTGTGACTTGACTTTGCAACGGGCCGGGGGTACTCGGTAGCCGAGTCGGTGATACTTCTGGGCGGTCACCGTGACTGTGGCCAGCTCCATGGCCCTGGCCGTGCAGTGAAGGGCTATTTACAGGGAAACCGATAGGTTTTTGTGACGCCACCTGTAGTATTCGACCGTGGATGGCCAACGCTGTGGATTTTGGACCTCTGGGGCAGATGGTGCAGCAGCCGGGATGGTATCGCTCCTCACAGGTGGAGCGGGGTCCCAGCGTTGGTGTGTTTATAGGGATGATGGTGGTTACAGTTGGGGTGCAGGAGCGGGCTAGGAGAGCGCAGGAAATAACTGGAGGACACACATGGGTGCAGTTTCTTTACCTTTACTTGGCAGGAACATAGTGCAGTCTGGGGCACTGGTTACCAGGTTGTAGCAGAGTCCGGTCAGCCTGGGAGCATTCAGGGATCCACCTCACCAGGTGGGTTTGGAGGCCTTCCATCCAGTTTAGGGTCCTGAGTGCCTGAAGTTACTCTGCGGCCCTTTTCTTGCTCTCTCACTTGTGCACCCGTATGGAAGACAGCATGAGCCCATCACAGATACCGCCGAACTGGTAGTGGCTCCAGGCTCTCGATATACAGTTGTGCCGCCGGGTCTTCAAAGTGGCCGGGAAACTTGCAGTCTCCCAGCTCTCAGATTCGGTTGTCAGAGCATTTCAGTACCCGCACAACGCAGGACTTTGGCTCTCTGCAGCGTCTCTCTGGGGTGAGCATTCGGCAGCTCCACTCCCCAGAGTTCTCTCCTACATGTCTACTACTCTCCTTCTCCTCAGATGTTTTCCTGTTTTCTCCCACTTCCCACACTTTTCTGTTCCTAACCCCTCCTCCCTGCCAGAACCAGGGCAGCTCCCCTGAATTCAGGTGTAGAGCTCCCCCTTCTGGCCTGGAGTCAGGAATGGTGTGTGCATGTGTGTTTACCTAGTGTGGCACCCCACAGTTCGGTTGCCACAGGAACACCTGGAGCAAGGGAAGGATTTCCACATCAGGTAAGCTTACGCACAACACCTTCCACCCCAGGCCTGAAAGGGGAGTTCTACTTGCTTACTTCAGGGAAGGTCCCCTATAAATTCAGGCCTGGGGGTTAAGTTAGGCAGTTCATTACGGAGCAGTACTGAGGAAGACGTCCTGGTGAACGGAACCGCTCTAGGCCCGTGCCAGTGAGAGAGCCTAACCAGCGTGAGTGACCCATGAGTGAGGGTCAGAGGCGAGGCAAGTTAGCCAGGGGGAGTGGCACCATACTGGTTCGCTCCGGAAGAGCAACGTCGACAACCGGGCACCAGAGTCCAAGACTGCATGCGTTCAGTCAGCCCAGCAGTAAAGACTGGAGGCCAGGGAGACTTCTAGTCTCCTGGCGCAGCAGCACTTGAGGCACAGCCATTCAGCAGAGCCAGGGACTGCATCAAATATATCGGTGCCCAGCAGCAGGCACTGCCTGCCATACAAGTGAGGTCACAGGAGAGGGTCAGAGCCTAGCTTCAGACAGCCCAGGACTAAAGCACACACACAGCATAACATAGAGGCCTCATAACTCATTGGATGTGGAGATCCCGAACTGCTCCCAAACCACCCGGACTGTATCCTGGACTTCACCTTGCTCATCATATCAGTAAAGGTACGGAAACAACAACCCTGTGTGTGACTATTATTGCGGCCCCTGATCCTGCTCCCTTTATAGACTGTCCGCAACCCGTAACTTCTACTACTGCCCCGGGGATCCCGTTCCACCTACGGGGAGCATAACCATCTTGCTGCTCCACCATCACTCCGGAGTTCTGTCCCACAGCTCCGGTAACATTACCGAAACCGTAGGTGGCATCACAAACAATTTTTTTATCATTTTTATTATTTTTATTGACTCTTTTCAGCAACCACCAGGGACAGGGGCACAGGCCCCAGCGACACCACCCGTGAGCTACAACACTCGGGACCGGGTACCCCACGGCTCTGGGGGCGAGTCACTAGTGTGGGGACCTCCTCCTCCCTCCAGGCATGAAGTCACCCCCGGTGAAAGAGACAACGTCACTGTGGCAACCAGACCAATGGGGTGCCACAACCTCGTTGTCTGGACTTGAGATCTTGGTAGGCAACGTTTGTGGCTTCACCTTGTAGTCTAGGCTCTGGGTCTTGATAGGCGGTGTTTGTGGCTTGACCCCGTAGTTTGAACTCGAGGTCTTGATACAGCGTCTGTAGCTTGACCTCGTATAATGGGGTCTGGGTCTTGACAGGTGGTATCTGTAGCTTGACTTCGTAGTCTGAGCTCTGGGTCTTGACAGGCAGAATTTTGACTTGACCTCGTAGTCTGGACTCCAGATCTTGGTAGGCAACATCTGTGGCTTGACCTTGTAGTCTGGGCTCTTCGTCTTGACAAGCGGCATCTGGAGTATCTATGCCATTAGCACAATGGCTGGACTCTGAGAGCACTTCTCTAAAATCACATGGCACAGACTCCCTGGTTGATGCAATCAGACCACTCAATTCTTCTGCAGGGGTGACGGCATACTGCACAGTTGCGCACACATCTGCTTGTGTGGCACTCTGCCATTACAGGTAGCCACAGGGACACCCAAGGCATGGATGGATTTCCACAACAAATAACCCACATACACACTACACCTTCCACCCCAGAACAGTAGGGGGAGCTCCACTTGCTGCCTTAAGCAAGATCCCCTATAAATACTGGTGCTGAGGGCGGGCAGAGGTAGTTAGAGTGTGCAGTCACTAGGAGAACTGTGAAGACATCCTGGTGTGTCGGAGCCATGCTAGGCCCAAGCCAGTTGATCAGCCTAGCCAGTGTGAGGGACTGAGAGTGAGGTCGAAGGCAAGGCTTAAGGAGTAGAGGAGCAGACTGGGGGCAGAGGAGCCATACCGGTTCACCCCAGGAAGCAACTCGGACTCTGAAGTCCGAGTCTGCAGGAGAGCATCAAGCCCAGCAGAAATACCGGTTCACCGAGGAGCCAGAGACCGCAGGAGAAGTCATAGCAGTAGCCCACACAGAGGTTCTCGGCACTACAGAACGGGTGAGAGAAAGATATAGAGGAGGTCAGACTTAGTTTTACACGGGTCAGAGACTTCAACAAGGGAAAGGAGACAAGGAGGCCTAACCCATCATTCACTGTCGAAATCCAGAAGTGCCTCCCGACCACCTGGACCATACCCTGTACAATGCCTGCAATACCATCAGTAAAGGTACAGAAATTATCCACAGTGTGTGTGTCAGTTTGTCCATCCCCGAACCCGTCCGGCCTAGCGACTGTCGCAGCGGTCCTGCTGTCTAACCACCTCCCTGTGCAAATCTCCCTTTCCTCATCACTGTCCCGGGGACCCCTCTCCACCTGTGGGGAGCTGTACCACCCAAGCTGCCCTTCCATCATCCCCGGAGGTCTGAAGCAGTGCTGGTGCCTTCACCAGAATCCACAGGTGGCATCACAAGACTTTATTATTTTTTTAACCATTATTCAGCTGACCCCCAGAGCTACGGGTCCGGGCAGGCCACCAGTGACATCCCCCTTACAGCAAACGCCCAGATACCGAGTCCCCATAGACCCCTGGGTGGGTCAAAGCTTTGGCGTCACGAACAGGATGCCATGCCCAGTATAACCGGGTACTGTGTGCCGTGTAGCCGTGTATATTGACTGTGTTTTACAAACTGCTAAGATTTGGCTGCCATTACAGCACCATTGAGCGGGAAGAAAGGGAGTGTAATGGCCAAAAGAGCGTGAAGCCAAGTTCCGCCCCGCGCTCTGCCGACATCTTCCAAAGCGCCACAAAACCGATCCGGAAACTCCCAAGTGCTCAGCTCCCCGCCTGCAGAGCTACAGTTTATTTTTCCTTAAAGATACTGGCCATGATTCACTAGGGGGGTGCCAACATAATTAATCCTGTAGATCTCGACCCCGCCAATCAGCAAGCTTTGAATGCTCCTCGGGCCGGTGGAGTACCTGCACAGGCAGGGGCTGTAGCACCGATCATGCCGATATCTCTACCGTATGTCCCGGGAGCTAAGTGGCTACCTCAGTATGATGGCCAGCCAGATACCTTATCTGGATTTAAAAGGAAAATCTGCAGTTTGTCTGGACATGTACGCGAGGACTGGCAAGCAGCGAGCTGCTGTTGTATTGGGACTGTTAACCGATGCAGCAGACCGGAAGATTGAAACCTGGCCAGAGGTAGACTAGCAACCAGTGACTGGATTTGAAAATCGCAATGAGACTGACCTCTGCATGAGATTTTTTCACTGTTACCAGCAACCTCAGGTTAGTACCAGAGACTATGCCTGGCGCCTGCAGGAAGTGCTGCGGGCCCTGAGACAAGTCAGTCCAGCTAGTGTACAGGACGAGGATAAAATGCTCATTGAACAATTTACCCAAGAGCTACTGTCACGTGAGGAGAGCAGAATTGTACGCTGATGGGCTTTGGATCACCCGGATGCCAACTTTAACACCATAAAAGAAATGGCTATCAAGGTTTACAGCCTTCAGAAACCCCAGAGTCTGCCATACAGCGATGGCAGGGTGATGCCGTTCCTGTAACCACAGCACCACCAGCTCCTTTACCTGCAGCTGAAACAAATATGCAGGCTGCGACCCCCAATCGGTTTGAAAAACTGCTCTGAGGTGCGCCAGCTGAGTAAGAACCTGGCCACAGTCATGGAGGTCCTACAGATACATTCAGAGCCAAAGTCATCAGAGAAGATACAGCTCGCCAACAACCCGGAGGATGTCCCGTGGATGAGAAGACAGAAAACCATGTCGCTCCATGGGAGGACCACCAATCGTCAAAGCTCCACAGGAAAACCCATCTGTCGTCGCTGCAACAAGACAGGCCATATTGCAAAGCACTGTCCTTTAACCAGCAACCCCTGGGGGCAGGGGCCAAACCCCAGGAGCAGCCCGATCAGGCCCATCAGACTGGTATGATAGATACATCGGAGAGATACCATTCCTGTCTATCGTACTATAAGGCATCCCCACGCATGCATTGCTGGACACTGGGTCTCAGGTGACCATGTGACACCCCAGGGGTTAATGTGCCACAGTAACAACATCACCAAGGGTTAACTCCCCACACAACCCACAACACTACACTAGCGCCTCCAAGCCAGAAGGGGGAGCTAAAGCTGCTTCCCTATATATTCTGGGTGGAGAGGAAGTGGCAGTTAGTTCAGTGCGGGGCAGCACTGAGGAAGAAAGACCTGGGTGTAAAAGAGCTGTGTTAGGCTCACCCCACGGTCCACTGTCCAGTTCCAGGCCAAGCCAGGGTCTGAGGAAAAGGAGACAGAGCAAGGATGAACACACCTGGGAGACCGAGTCCCCTGAGACTCACCCCAGAGAAGCGCAAAGAAAGGATACCGGATCCGAAATTTTGCCTGACACAAGCAGCACAGAAAACACCAGATTAGTGAAGATCATATATCTTCACTGTACCACAGCGAAGCAACACGGCGGGGTCAGAAACACAAAGATAAGACTCAAGTTGCCTAGCAAGGTTGGTACCCATGAGGGGAGACAGGGCCGGCAGCCTAGCTAAAGCGGCAGCAGGGCCACACACACAGCACAGGAGTAGGAAGCCAAAAAACCCAGCCAGGGTGGGAGCAACCCGGTACAGACTCCGTGGACAGTCCTCTACTGAACACCATCTACAGTAAAGACTTGGAAAACTATTAAACCGTGAGTCTGTGTAATCCTTGCGCTCGAGCCCTACTCTCCCTCACAAACTGTTATCATCTCTATCACTACCCCTGCCCTGCATCATCCATAGTGTATCATCACCACTGCCCTGGGGAACCAGGCTCTGCCCGTGGAGATCCGTTACATCACCGGCTGCCAAACATCATCCCTGGAGGTTCTGCAGCAGCGGTGGTCACCCTGACCACATACCAAGGGTGGCGTCACGACTTTCTCCCCTGTAAATACCCCCCTATTACTTGTGGGCTCGGGACACGGTCCGGACCAAGACCGCCGTGATAACCCCCGTGATACCCCGGTCCGGTAACGAGTACCCCGTCCCAGTGGGCTCTACAACTTGGCGTCATGAACAGGATCTACCGTGCCCGGGAAACCGGGCATTGTGTGCCGTGATTTGTGAGAGAAACTGTTTTGAAACTGCCTCCATTACAGAGCGCGCAGCAAACAGAATTTAAACTGCGCCACAAAGACTGTACTTTTGAATTGCTGCCATTACAAAGCGCGCGATGCGCGGGAAGAAATGGGGGCGTGTCATTGTGGGCGGCATTCTGCAAAACGCTCTGACGTCATCCGGAGTGGGAAGAGAATCCCTGTCGCACCGCGGAACCTTTAGTAGACATCCGGGCGGAAGACCAGGAGGGTCGACATTAACTAATGGAGCACAGGATGTCGCAACAAGGAGATGCTGCGGCACCGAGCAGCAGCAGTGCTGCAGCACCGGACAACAGCGGAGCACCCGGCAGTGCTGTTGCGCAAGGAGCAGCACCCATCATGCTGCTCCTGATGCTATACACTCTGGTGAGCCCAATACCCTTAATGACTTTGTTATGAAAATCAAAGCGTACTACTTTATGTACCCCATAACTGAAGCCCAGCAGGTCGGTATGATTATTGGACAGTTAACTGGCAATGCACAGCGGGAAGTTACGTCCTGGCCGGACACAGACCAAAATATTGTAAAGCATCTTGTGGCTGGACTGAAAGCAGCATTTGAGTCCAGTGCTGACACACGGGACAAAATGAGGTTCTTTGGATGCCAACAAAAGCCTAAAGAGAGCACAAGAAACTATGCCTTAAACTTGCAGGAAGCGCTCGAAGCACTTAAATTAGCAGAACCTGCCTTAGCCCCAGGAGCTGACAAAATGCTGATCAATCAGTTCATAGAAGGCCTCCTATCCCCTTCTCACAAAGGACAGTTGAGTATGATGATTATCCAGAATCCCGGAATGACTTTTGCCGAGTTAAAAGATAGAGCTAACAGTCATCAGCAGATAGAGGAGCCCCGGGATATAACCTTTACTCAAGGCCCTACAGCAGCACCTCAGCAGCCAGGAGCATCAGTGACATCTGTCATGTCAGAGACTGCTGCTGGCCGCAAAGAGCCTATGTCAAATGAGGCCCTCAACCAAAAGTTAGATGCCCTGATGGACACTGTTGTTTCCATGGCTAAAGTCATCAAGGAGCTGCGTGGATCCAAGCCTGACCCAAGATCGAGTTGGCGACCAGTAAGGAGGATGTCCTGTGGATGAGGCCCAGGAGGTACCAAGCGACGAGAGGACGACCCAGCAACTGCTATTAGCCGGATGGACAGCCCATTTGCAGCCGTTGCAAGGAGCCAGGTCACTTTGCCTGTGAATGTGCTTTAAATGAGGAATCTCCTGGGAAGGCAGGCCACTCCTCAGGAATAAATTCTCAAGGTTCTTCAGCCTGGTATGACAAGTTCGTGGAAGGACGTCCAGTCATCCCCATCGTGTTGGATGGCATTCCCTTCAGCGCCTTGTTGGATACCGGGTCCCAGATAACATCAATTCCATATGTCCTCTACAAAAGGTACTGGGCTGATTCAGACATTAGTAGTGGTCCATCTAACCTTGCAGTGAACTTATGGGCTAGCAATGGTGAACTAATACCACAAGTTGGGTTCAGAGAAATGACCATTCAGATTGGGAAGGTAGAATTGAAGAATCAGGGTATTATTATTGTAGATGTTGACCGGCGAGAAAGTGAACCAGTAATGTTACTAGGAATGAATGTAATTGACAATTGTTTTTCCGAGGTAATTACTGTCTTACAGCAGATCACCAAGACTGCCAGAACTGGGCAACAGAGACTCCTGCAAAAGGAAATAAAAGCCTTGATGCTGAAACAGCAGGTAGAAATATCAGGAGGTGAAATTGGCAGTATAAGGGTAAGTGACCCGATACCCATTGTAATACCTCCCAAAACTGAAATGTTGGTCTGGTATAGAGCCGCAATAGGCATTAAAGGGCGAGACTATCAAGCCCTAGTAGAACCCTTGTACTCAGAGAGTAGACCCACTATACTGACAGCCAGAGGGGTAGTTGAGGTACCCGGGGAAGAGTGCCATTACGACTTCTAAATTGAGGAGAAGATGAGGTCACCGTGCCTAAGTATGCTACCATGGCTAAATTATTTATGGTTGATAACAATGCCATCACAGCTGTCGAGCCCTTGAACCCATCAAGTCAGGTGGATGACAATGGCTCAGGGGAAAAGCTGGAGGATTGATGCCAAAAGCTACATGTAGGTACCAGTTCTACACCTCCCCATCAAAAGCATGGAGTATACCGGTTAGTAAAAGAATATGAGCAAATATTCAGTAAACACCCGTTAGACTTTGGGCAAATTAAAGGGGTAGAGCACACTATACCTACAGGTAACCATCAGCCTATAAAAGAGAGGTATAAACTATTACCACCCGCTCACTATCAAACCAGCAAAGACATGCTCAAAGAGATGAAAATTGTAGGTGTAATAAGGGACAGTTGTAGCCCCTGGGCAGCGCCTTTAGTGTTGGTTAAAAAGAAGGATGGGACCATGAGAATGTGTGTAGATTACCGGCAGATCAACCGCATTACACACATGGATGCATACCCGTTACCTAGGATTGAGGAGTCATTAGCCGCATTAAAATCTGCTAACCACTTTTCTACCCTAGATCTGACTAGTGGGTACTGGCAGGTTCCTGTGGCCGAGGCCGACAAGGAGAAGACAGCGTTTACTACGCCGATGGGCCTCTGTGAGTTCAATTGTATGCCATTTGGACTCTGCAATGCACCCGGGACCTTCCATCGCCTGATGGAGAGCTGCCTAGGACATAAAAACTTTGAAACTGTCCTCCTGTACTTGGATGACGTCATAATCTACTCCAAGACGTATGAACAACATCTACAAGACCTGGCAGAAGTGTTTGAAGCCTTATCCGGATACGTCATGAAGATCAAACCATCCAAGTGCCACCTTCTAAAGCCAAAGGTGCAGTACCTAGAACATGTCGTGAGTTCAGAGGGAGTAGCACCGGATCCTGATAAAGTCACCGTGATAAGGGATTGGCCAAGACCCACTAATGTGAAAGAAGTGAGACAATTCCTGGGACTGGTGGGCTATTATAGAAGATTTATCAGAGGGTTCACAAACTTAGCAGCTCCCCTACAAGACATCCTGGAAGGACAGTCAAAAAGGTCTTCAACCCGTATTTCCCCTTACCAGTGGAGTGACAAGAGGGAAGAATTCTTCAAAAAGCTAAAGTGGGCGCTGACAGGAGAGGAGATCCTGGCGTAGCCGGATAACCATCAACCCTTCATTCTATACGCGGATGCCAGCAACGTGGGACTGAGAGCAGTACTGTCACAGAAGCAAGGAGACAAAGAGAGGGTTATTGCCTTTGCAAGCAGGAAACTCCGGCCTACGGAAAGAAACCCTGAGAATTACAGTTCCTTCAAATTAGAACTACTGGCAGTAGTTTGGGCTGTGACTGAACGTTTCAAGCACTACCTGGCAGCTGCAAAATTCACCATCTACACCGATAACAACCCATTGACCCACCTGGACTCCGCAAAATTAGGTGCGTTGGAGCAGCGATGGATAGCCCGGCTGTTTAACTACAATTTTGTCATCAAATATAGGCCGCAAGAACGGGAACGCAGATGCCTTATCCCGGATGCCGCACCTGAAAGATGTGGAAGAGGAACCGGAGGAGCTGGAAGAGGTTGAACTACCGGCCTTTCACCGTTCTAAGGTAGAACAGTATCAACCCGGCATCTACCAAAAACAAGAGGAGGCAAATCTCAACCCGTTAGCGCACCATGGATGGGCTGACACGCAGGATAGGGATCCAGCTGTGAAGCTAGTGAAAGAACTGCTTACACAACAAGGTGCGAACCCTAACCAGAACGCTCCAGCTGAGACCCAATGCTCACCGAAGAAATGATAATTGTATACCTATCCAGTCTAGTATCATCTAAAATATAACTTTTATTAAAAATGTTAAAAATCGGACTGTATGTAGGCATATGGAAAACACTCCTGATGAACCCATGGAGTAACAGCTACGTGGGGGAAATGAGTTGAGTGTCCAGACATCTGACCCAGATGAGTATACAGGGTCTTATTTTATTTGTAAAGTATGGTATACCCTTCCTATATATCATATTTTCACTGACCAGTTTTGGTGGTGACGGGGATAAATCTCTGACTAGGGGAACATAGATTGTTAGTAGATGCTTTTTTTTGTGTGATGTGGAGTGGAATAGTGTAAACCAGAACTGGTTTCTGTAGAAATGTGGTATTGCTGTTATAACTGGTTATAAACACATATAATGTCCTGCTGACTGGTTTGAGCAGACAAATAAACAGGAGCCATAGAGATAACACTATTCATAACATCACACCCATCATTTAGTAACAAAGGTGATCTGTTGAACACCATTATGTCTCAGGGATAGACCCTGATTCTAAAGATCAGAGTATACATCTTGTACATTGATCTTATCCCATCATTAACATAATTAATAACATCATATTTGGGGGATCTACGGTACTTAGTCAGAAAACACTTTGTCCCGCTATCGTCCTAGAAAGGTTCAGCAGGGTCAGTCGACATGGGACGGGGACACCTGGGGTATATGTGCTGAAAACTCCGTTGCTAGGAAGGGAAAATACAGGGAGAGATTAGGGGTTCTATTATATATATCCCCCCTCCTCCCCTTTACATGTATCTTCTGATTGTATAGGACATATAGTCCGATTTTTAACATTATTAATAAAAGTTTGACTCCAGCTGAGACCCAACAACTCTAGAAAGAGAGAAGCAAGTTGTTCCTATATCAAAGGAAGTTCTGCAGAAGGCACACCAACCCTAAAACACATGAGTTGGTCTGGCAGATTATCGTACCCAAGAGACATGTCAAAATGGTCTTAGACTTGGGGGACCCCATGCTTCCAGTAGTGTATGGAGGGGATACTCTCTCCCGGTCTCCCATTTGATCATGGTGTTTGGGTGGGGGGAGGGTCAGAGAGGGATAGTTCGATATCAGGGGATATTTGTATGTCTATTACTGCTGAACAATGATTGTATGTATATGTATCATTGAGATGTTCGATGTTTATTCCCTTTTACTGGTTGTAATATTTTTGAAAATTTTCAATAAAAATTATCAGTTAAAAAAAATGGTCTTAGAAGCCTACCACCATGGTGCAGGTCATTTTGGATGGAAGAAATTGGAAGTGTTCTTAAGAAAGAGATTCTACTGGGTTGGCATGATAAAATCAATTGAACATTGGTGTAGAAAATGTGGCCCTTGCAACCTCAGAAGAAAGGATCAACAGAGTCAGAGAGCCCCACTCCAGTCCATAGTAACCAAGCAACCACTTGAGTTAGTTGTGTTAGACCACGTCAAGTTGTCACCAAGCTGGTCAGGCTATGTTTATGCCTTAACCATCGTGGACCATTACTCTCGCTTCTTAGTGGTGGTACCCGCCAAGGACCTGACAGTAAAGACAGCTGCAAGAGCATTTCAGACACATTTCTATAGACCTCATGGCTACTCGAAACAAGTCCTTGCAGATCAAGGTCCAGCTTTCGAGTCAGAGATTTTCCAGGAATTCTGCAACATGTACGACTGTAAGAAGATCCACACGACAGCCTATCATCCCCAAACCAAAGGCTTATGCGAAAAGATGAACCTGTTGAAAACCTTACCAGAGTCAGAGAGAAATCAATGGCCAGAGAAATTACCTGACTTGGTAGACTTATACAACCATGTCCCGGTGAGTTCTACAAACTGCACCCCAGCCTACCTTATGCGAGCAAGGCCCGGTAAGCTGCCAATTGATTTAGATATGGAAATTCTGAAGCCAGATGCAGAAGTTGAAGAATCCAATTGGGATACCCTACGTCAACAGCAGTATCGCCAAATACAAGAGTGTGTAGAGAAAAGTCTCCAGCAAGCTAGAGAAAGACAAGAGAGCACGTTTAAGCAACATGCTCAAGCAACCCCATTACAACCTGGTGAGCAAGTTCTCAAGAGAAAGAGACGCACCAACAAATTGGATAATCAGTGGGAAACCACCCCATATACAGTCATACCATCAAATTTAGACAATGCCAAAGTGTGTCTAATCAGCAAGGACGAAGGAAGAATGTCAGCAGTTGTGTCAAGAGACCATCTCAAACCGTGTCCTGAAACCCTAAAGACACCAGAAGTAACCTTACCCGTACAGGTCCAACCTGTCAGGTAAGAAGAGGAAGTATTTCATACCGTCTTAGGAGATTTCCCCAAAACATGGCCAAATTACTACGGAGTAGTTGTAGTACCCATGATTGGTTTCCCTCCAATGGTAGAACCAATGCCAGAACCTGTACCACAAGAAGTCCCAAGGCATGAAGAACTGGAAGTTGAGCCTGTAGAGGAAGAACCAATTTCTGGTCCCAGTGAGCTTGCCAGTCCTACTGTCAGACCTCCATCCTCAGTGGTAGCAGATACTCTCAGTAAGTACACGTCCATCCACACCATTAGGCTAAGTACACCCAGTACACCGGCATTACGCAGATCACAGCGTAGTACCCAGGGTCTGATACCGGCTAGGCACAAGGACTGAAGTGTGAAATTAAATGTGAAATGTATATATGTTATAGTAGTATATAGTTAAATAGAACCCCGAAAATAAAGTGTACAAAAAGGGTGAGAGTAGCATGGTGTTAGGTGGCAGCCACGGAGAGTAAGAACTTGGCCTCTTATGCGGTGACCCGAGGGCTTAGAAACCTACTGCGCTTAAAGCAGAGACACCCGTACGTGTTTATACTTGTTCGCAACATTAAAAAAGCCCAGTACCTACAGAGACTATCCTTTATGAATTATTTGCATATTCTTGAACTTCAAACTTTTCTTCCTTTTTATTAACTACGGACCATAACTACCACAGGACTGGTTGTGGTATAGACTTTCTTGTATATATTCATCAGCCCAGAGGCAATAGACTAAAATCTCCGGAAGAACTGCTTTTTGAACTTTTGGACTCTTTTTGAGCTTTATTGGGTTTTGTATTTTTCTTTTAAGATTCTGTAAATATTAATTGTATTGATATGTTGTTCGTTTATTTTTCTACAGTCCCGGAGTGCTGTTCTTTACTAAGGGGGAATGTGGCACCCCAGGGGTTAATGTGCCACAGTAACAACATCACCAAGGGTTAACTCCCCACACAACCCACAACACTACACTAGCGCCTCCAGGCCAGAAGGGGGAGCTAAAGCTGCTTCCCTATATATTCTGGGTGGAGAGGAAGTGGCAGTTAGTTCAGTGTGGGACAGCACTGAGGAAGAAAGAACTGGGTGTAAAAGAGCTGCGTTAGGCTCACCCCACAGTCCACTGTCCAGTTCCAGGGCAAGCCAGGGTCTGAGGAAAAGGAGACAGAGCAGAGAGGAACACACCTGGGAGACCAAGTCCCCTGAGACTCACCCCAGAGAAGCGCAAAGACCGGATACCGGATCCGAAATTGTGTCTGACACAAGCAGCACAGAAAGCATCGGATTAGTGAAGATTATATATCTTCACTGTACCACAGCAAAGCAACACGGCAGGGTCAGAAACACAAAGATAAGACTCAAGTTGCCTAGCAAGGTTGGTACCCGTGGGGGGAGACAGGAGAATATATATATTCAAAGCACCTGTCTAAAACTATAAGATTGCAAATCCATTATTCTCTGGTATCAGCTGTTCTGTCCCCGCTTAAGGCGAATGAAGGTGCGCAGTAAGTTATGGTGTGAGAAGTATTACCTTCTTATCCTTGAAGCGAGGCAGACAGGACCAAATGCAGCTTCGGATGGATGGAGTCAAGCGTGGACGCAGAGATGAATCAGCGGTGGTTTATTGAACCTTGCCAGAAGACAGTATGATGATACAATGCAGATGGTACAAGTAGCAGTAGGGTAATTGTCTTGTGGGTGTTCATCCCTGGAGCCACTGCTGAAGCTGCTGCTGGTCAAAAGACTTTGCTTTCTGCAGCCCAAGAATATGTGTCCTTCCCACACTGGTAGCTAGAGTAAAATGGATGCCAGGAAGTGAGGTAGTACACAAGGCTGCAGAACACTCCCACATCCTAGAAGGCATGAAAGGAGGAGCGAGGGAGTGACACAAAGCTACTGGTCAGCAGGTGGCAGCAGACAAGTATGAAACAGATATCAATGAAACAGTGGATTGAACTATATGAAGATATTAAGGGAACAGCACACTCCCCGTCTGAAATTCACTTTGGGGATTTCAGTACTAGAGTCTCTAGCTAAAACAACCTGTAAAGAAAAAACATGTTAAATGCAACATTAAACATAAGTCAAGTCTGTATCGAAGAAGACTCAAGGTTCGAGACTTGTACTGTTCATCCGGCAGGAATGCTCTTGACGAGTGACAACAGAACAAGTTCATGGATGGGTCTTGTGAAGATCTTTGTCCATAAAGGCGACGCTGTGCTCTCTCATTTTGGGCTTGATAAGGGTAGTGCGTCCATCCCCATGTACGTAAGTCTTGAAGGAATTAATCTCTGAACGATTTGCGCATACATTCCCTATGACTACCCATCCTAAGTCCAGTCTCTGGGCGTAAGGTGCATAGTCGGGCCCATTACACTGTTGACGCACCTTGTGTACTCTTAGATTGTCTCTGCCGAGCAGGAGCAGAACCTCTGCATTGACATCCATAGGAGGAATAACACTGGCCAGGTGCCTCAAGTGTGGTTGGTGAAGTGCGGCTTCGGGAGTAGGAATCTCATCCTTGTGATTGGGTAATTGGTCACATTCAATAAGAGTTGGTAAGGGTATTTCGGTGTCTCCATTGATAGGAGAAGCAATGAATCCCCGTGCTCTCCTGCCACTAGTCTTTATACGGCCTGAACAGGTATTTAAGGTGTAGGATTCTGATGGACCTTTAATACCAAAGGCTTCAAAGAACTTGGGTCCTGCCAAAGACCGGTTGCTTTGGTCATCTATTATGGCATACATCTTCACTGCCTTTTCTGGAAGTCCTTCTGGATAGACCTTGATTAGACATATTCGGGCACAACTCTTCTCCCTTTGACCCTCATCACATACCTCAGAGCATGAGCATGAGACGGCTGCGGCGGTGTTAGACTGTTTCTGGTGCTCCCCGCCGTGACTTGGAGTGGGAGCGATAGCAGAGACTGCAGTCGGTGAATCTCTGGCGAACGGGGTTGGGTGCATAGCTGAGGTGTGTTCTCCGCTATTACACTCCTCACACTTGATGATAGCTTCACAGTCCTTGGCCATATGCTCCACCGAAGCGCAGCATCTGAAACATACCCCCAGCTCGGTGAGGACTTTCTTGCGCTCCTGAAGGGCCTTGGACCTGAACCCTCTGCACCTGCTCAGTGAGTGAGGTTTCTTGTGAATGGGACATTCCTGATTGAAGGACTTGTCTCCCCATGATGGGGTGTACGGTGTACCGGTGGATACCCCAGGTGATGGGAGATTAGTCTTTCTTACACTCACAGAGTTCTCAAAGTCTCTACGTTTCTGTATGACACCTTCATACTTCGATGATGGTGTAGTTGAAGTTGCAGTGTTAAGCTGTAGGAAGTCAAGGCTGGGGTCGTTCCTCATCTGGGATTGGTCGTCAATGAACCTGCAGAAATGGATGAATGGGGGAAAGGTGACGCCATGCACTCTCTTGTACTTTGTGACTGATGTTGCCCACTTCTCCTGCAGACTGAATGGTAGCTTCATCACGATTGGGTTAACTCCATGTGCTGTATCTAGATAACACAGGCCGGACAGACGAGGGTCCCTTTTCGCGAGCTCCAGCTCCATGAGCAAATCACTTAGGTCTTGAAGCTTGTGGACCTCCTTGAGGTTGATCTTCGGGACGTTCTGAAGTCTCTTGAATAGGGCCTTTTCTATTGCTTCTGCGCTGCCGAAGGTGCGTTCCAGTTTTTGCCAGGCAGCAGCGAGACCTGCTCCTGCTTGTCCCATGTAAACAGTTCTAAGGTTCTTGATACGGTTTGTAGAATCTGGACCCAACCATTTGATCATGAGGTCGAGCTCCTGTTCTGCGGTGAGACTGAGGTTGGCGATTGCTGCCTTGAAGGTTGCCTTCCAAGCACTGTAGCTCTCTGCACAATCATCGAATTTTGAAAGGCTGGTGTTGATTAGCTCTCTGCTCACCATAAACCTGGCAAACTCCGACATATTGGATTCCTCACTGCTTGTTGCCACGACAACTTGTGATGCCCTTTGGATGTGTGCGTTGCCTGGCGTGAAAGGGTGAGATGTTTCCGGGTAGAATGATGTTGCAGCAGGGTTGAGCTGTGGTTTAGCCTCTGTAGATTCTGATGACTGCTGTTCGAGCTGTGGAGGTAGATGGAGAAATGCTTGGTAGCCAGCTTGCTGTAGTGACTTCATTTGAGAAGGCAACTCCTGGTGACTGTCATTAACTTGCTCGGGTGCTGTGGGTAGAGCTGACTTGGAGATCTCAGCGTTGTTGGCTTGGACTGTGATGTAGCCTGGGGTTGACTCAGGTAACTGGTTCAGCACATAGTCTCTGGTGCGATCAACCGGATCGTCTGTTTCCTGCGGAAGGGAGTGAACTGGATCAGGACCTTGGCTCAATGCTTGCTCGAGTAGCTTCACTTCAGCTAACGCAACTTCCTCTTCCATCCTTGAACGAAGAATCTTTATCTGGGCCTCCGCTTCTGCCCTCTTGGCCTCCGCTTCTGCCCTCTTGGCCTCCGCTTCTGCCCTCTTGGCCTCCGCTTCTGCTTCCCTTTCTGCGAAGGAACGTCTCACTTTGGATTGTTCTGCTCTTATACGGGCTTCTAGTATTCTGTCACTCAGGGCTAAGCTTCTTGAGGATGATGCTCTTGATGACCGAGAGGAGTGTCTAGATGAAGTTGTTCTGTGAGATCTAGTTTCCTGCTGGTGAGAAATATGGCATTCTGTTTCCTGCTCTTCATCGTGGATAGTGTCGGGTTGTGTTTGTTCCGTTTCAGTAGTTGGGGACTGTGCAAGGTCTTTTTCGGCCATTTTGATTTTAGGAGCGCTGTCTCTTTAAGAAACTAAACTTTGTAATTGGGGTCTGGAAATCGCGGTGCAGCTCCGTTAAGACGCACTAATAAGATTTCCAAGGTGTTTTAGAAGAATTGCGGGGTTTTCAGGTTCGACAATCTGCAGCAATGTGGCGTAGGATGGAGGGAAACTTTGGGTGCCTCAACTATTCCTTTATAATGCAGAGATGTGATTCAGGCCTGGTGGATGAGGGATCCCCTAGCACTTATCCAAGCGAGAGCTGTTGCTGGACAGATTCCACAGTGAGGTGCTGGATTCTTAGGGAGTCTGTGGCTGGATAATGAGTTTAAGGCAAGTGTTTTTGGCTGGTTTAAAGCAGTCTTTTGACTGTTCTGTCCCCGCTTAAGGCGAATGAAGGTGCGCAGTAAGTTATGGTGTGAGAAGTATTACCTTCTTATCCTTGAAGCGAGGCAGACAGGACCAAATGCAGCTTCGGATGGATGGAGTCAAGCGTGGACGCAGAGATGAATCAGCGGTGGTTTATTGAACCTTGCCAGAAGACAGTATGATGATACAATGCAGATGGTACAAGTAGCAGTAGGGTAATTGTCTTGTGGGTGTTCATCCCTGGAGCCACTGCTGAAGCTGCTGCTGGTCAAAAGACTTTGCTTTCTGCAGCCCAAGAATATGTGTCCTTCCCACACTGGTAGCTAGAGTAAAATGGATGCCAGGAAGTGAGGTAGTACACAAGGCTGCAGAACACTCCCACATCCTAGAAGGCATGAAAGGAGGAGCGAGGGAGTGACACAAAGCTACTGGTCAGCAGGTGGCAGCAGACAAGTATGAAACAGATATCAATGAAACAGTGGATTGAACTATATGAAGATATTAAGGGAACAGCACATCAGCCGATGTGGAAAAGCCCAGAAAGACACTACGCAGTTACATTAGTGTTAGGACCCAGTTAACGGAGATCGCCTCATCGTGGCAACTGGGTGAATTATCAATTTGGCCATTTCTATAATACCAAGTATCTCTACTTTTTCATTTTTCAATTTGTCTCAATTTAGAAATAAGTCAGTGTTGAGTGCAACTATTTATATTTGGAAGGGGAGACAGGGCCGGCAGCCTAGCTAAAGCGGCAGCAGGGCCACACACACAGCGCAGGAGTAGGAAGCCAAAGAATCCAGCCAAGGTGGGAGCAACCCGGCCCCGGTACAGACTCCGTGGACAGTCCACTACTGAACACCATCTACAGTAAAGACTTGGAAAACTACTAAACCGTGAGTCTGTGTAATCCTTGCGCTCAAGCCCTACTCTCCCTCACAAACTGTCTCTATCACTACCTCTGCCCTGCATCATCCATAGACTATCATCACCACTGCCCCGGGGAACAAGCTCTGCCCGTGGAGAGCGATTACATCACCGGCTGCCAAGCATCATCCCCGGAGGTTCTGCAGCAGCGGTGGTCACCCTGACCACATACCACGGGTGGTGTCACAACTTTCTCCCCTGTAAATACCCCCCATTACTTGTGGGCTCGGGACACGGTCCGGACCAAGGCCGCCTTGATAACCCCCGTGATACCCCGGTCCGGTACCGAGTACCCCGTCCCAGTGGGCTCTACAACCACAATACCTCATATCCTTTATAAAAGATTCTGGTCTGATGCTAAACTTAACCCACTAGATCCAGGCCTCACTATTTATGCTTCTAATGATTTACCACTCATTTTAGTCGGTGTTAGAGAGGTAACAATATAAGTGGGGAGGGTGGAGTTGAAAGACCAAGGACTTATTGTGGTAGAAACTAATCCTAATGACAGAGATCCATATATTATTCTTGGTACTAATGTTGTTAGCAAATGTTTCGATGAAGTGTTGTTCTTGCTCCAACAGCTAGTGGACACTGCCAAACCCGGGCAGCGGAGAGTTCTTCAGTGAGAAATCAGAGCCCTCCTTCACCAACAACAGGTAAAACTGACCGGTGGTGAGATTGGTAGTATACAGGTAACAGACCTGATTCCCATTGTGGTATCCCCGATGAGTGAAATGATGATCTGGTGCCGAGCAGCTATAGGCCTAAGGGGACAGGAATACCAGGCATTAGTAGTAGAGTCCATCAGTACAGAACACAGGCCTACACTCTTGACAGCCAGGGGAGTAGTCAATGTACGCAAGGGAAGGGTACCCATCTGCATCTTAAACTGCGGGGAGGACGAGGTCAAACTACCCAGGTACCCGTTGTTAAGCTGTACACTGTGCATAACAATGCTATACAAGCAGTGGAGCCCTTGACCTCACCAGACTTGGTGGAGAACAACAGTTCTAAGGGACAGCTTGAGGACTGGTGTAACCAGCTCCATGTAGGAACTGACTCCACTCCTGTTTGTAAAAAGCATGGTGTCTATCGGGTAGTTCAAGAATATGAATGGGTATTCAGTAAGCATCCACTAGAATTTGGGAGGATCAAAGGGGTACACCATCATATACCCACAGGTACACATCCACCCATTAAAGAGCGACACAGACCTTGTTCCACCAGCTCATTATCAGCGTGCCAAAGAAATGTTGCAGGACATGAAGGACACAGGGGTCATAAGAGATAGTTGCAGTCCCTGGGCAGCTGCACTAATCCTGGTGAAAAAGAAAGATGGCAGCATGAGAATGTGTGTTGACTACAGGCAGATAAATCGCATAACACATAAAGATGCTTACCCGTTACACCACATAGAAGAGTCACTTGCTGCATTAAAGTCTGCTAATTACTTCTCAACCCTAGATCTCACTAGTGGGTATTGGCAGGTCTGCGTTGCAGAAGAAGACCGGGAGAAGAAGGCATTTACAACACCCATGGGTCTGTGTGAATTTAACAGCATGCCATTCGGACTATGTAATGCACCCGGAACGTTCCAGAGGCTGATGGAGAGGAAGAGTCCTTCAAACAGATGAAAGAGGCCCTTACTGGTGAAGAGATCCTGGCTTACCCTGACTACAACCAACCGTTCCTGCTGTACACTGATGCCAGCAATGTGGGGTTAGGAGCTGTCTTAGCACAGAAGCAAAATGGCAAAAAAAGAGTGATCGCCTGTGCCAGCAGGAAGCTCCGCCCTACAGAAAGGAATCCTGAGAACTACAGATCTTTCAAATTGGAATTCCTGGCTTTGGTCTGGGCCATCACAGAACGGTTCAAGCATTACCTGGCGTCTGCAAAATTCACCGCCTTCACGGATGATAATCCTCTTACCCACCTGGAAACCGTGAAGTTGGGTGCAATGGAGCAACGCTGGACGGCTCAGTTATCAAATTACCAGTTTACCATCAAGTACCGGGCAGGCCATAACAATGCCAATGCTGATGCTTTGTCAAGGATGCCTCACTTACCAGATGTGGGAGAAGATGTGGATGAGCTAGAAGAAGTAGAGCTGCCCGCTTTCCATCGCCACAGAGCATCCCAATGTCAGCAAGCTACCAGAAAATACCCTGAGAGAACCGTAAATCCATGACCCGGCTATCAATTTAGTTAAAGGGCTGGTAACCCAGGAGGGTTCCCGTCTTGCTCCAGATGCTCCACCAGAGGCCAAAGACCTATGGAATGAGAGAAGTAAACTGTTCATATACCAAGATCCGCAAGCTGAGTGCAGCCAGCGCAAACCCCTATGTTTATAATGGGAGCGCACGGTGCTGCGCTTGACTGCTTGACTGCGCATGACCATGCGCTCCCATTCACTGCAATATGTGATTTGCGGATGCCTGCGCACAAATCACACACTCTCGTCTGCACTAGAAATGCAACATGTCGCGTCCCTGGTGCGGACGAGAGTGTGTGATTTGTGCGCAGGCATCCACCTACGTACAAATCACATATTACAGTGAATGGGAGCGCATGGTCATGCGCAGTCAAGCGCTGCACCGTGCGCTCCCATTATAAACATAGGGGCTTGCGCTGGCTGCGCTCAGCTTGCGGATCCCCTCCGCAGGACGCTGCGGAGGGGTCCGCAACTGTGAAGCCACCCTTAGAATCCAATTTTGACAACAGTAAAACCTGTCTCATCAGTAGAGATGGAGGTAGAACTACTGCAACTGTATCAAGGGATCATCTGAAAGGATGTCCAGAACAACTCAGAGTGCAAAAAGAAGAAATACCTTGTACACCTCATATAGAACCAAAAGAGAAAGTGATACACACAATACTTGGAGACTTTCCAGAGGATTGGCCCCAATGTGAGGGAGCAGTAATTGTGCCAGTAATCCACTTTTACCAACCAATGGAAGAACAGAGAACACTGGAAGAAACTGCAAGAGTTCCAGAAATACCTGTCCAAAGAGGATCCTACAATCGGTGAAGCTGCCAGCTCTATAGTGAGACTAAGGCCACACAGACACTTACCCAGTTTGCCTATTACACATAGCGCAACCCAAAATAGGTATACCTCTACACATCACATAGTGTTAAGCACATCACCTGAGACACAAGCACTACGTAGGTCTTGTCGTAGTAGCTAAGGTCAACCCCCGTCCAGGTATGGGCAATGGGTATAATGCGTAAAGCATAAAGTGTGGAAAGGGTAACATGTAAATGAGAAACAGCCTGTACAATAAAATGTAAATAGTAGTGTACAGAAGGGTGGAGGAACTGGGCCCAGCCTCATGCACATTAAGTTAGGAACAGAGAGTGCTTAAGGTGCAGAGGAAGTACCAGGTCTCCTAAGCAGACACCCGTAGAGAAAATGTTTATTGGTTTGTTTTGAATGTCTTGGACTTTAAAAGACTTTTAACCTGTTTGAACCCTGGAGCTTACAGAGACTTTGCTGTAGGGACTCATAACATTTTCCTTGAAACTTTTCCCCTACCTTACCCTTAACAATGGACCATAATCACAGGACTGGTGTGATAACAAACTTTTACAGCCTGCGGTAGATGGACTAGTACCATACGGGCTACACTATGTTTTTACTTTTTACCATTTTTCTCTTGGTGGTTTTTGTAAATTTTTCCCTTTAAGACTATGTACATAATACCTGTTATTGATTTTGTTGTGGAATGTTTTGAAAAGGTTTCTCAGTCCAGGAATACTGAAGTTAACTAGGGGGGAATGTGGCACTCTGCCATTACAGGTAGCCACAGGGCCTCCCAAGGCATATATGGATTTCCACAACAGGTAACCCACGTACACACAACACCTTCCACCCCAGAACAGTAAGGTGAGCTCCACTTGCTGCCTTAAGCAAGATCCCCTATAAATACTGGGGGCGGAGTTAGCCAGAGTGTGCAGTTGCTAGGATAACTGTGAAGACGTCCTGGTGTGTCGGAGCCGTGCTAGGCCCGAGTCAGTTGACCAGCCTAGCTAGTGTGAGTGCCTGCGAGTGAGGTCGAAGGCAAGGCTTAAGGAGTAGAGGAGCAGACTGGGGGCAGAGGAGCCATACCGATTCACCCCAGAAAGCAACCCAGACACCGGAGTCTGCGTCTGCAGGAGAGCATCAAGCACAGCAGAAATACAGATTCACAGAGGAGACTCCAGTCTCCCAGACACCTGTTACGCAAACAATAGGGGAGCCAGGGACCGCAGGGGAAGTCATAGCGGTAGCCCACACAGAAGTTCTCGACACTACGGAACGGGTGAGAGAAAGACATAAAGGAGGTCAGGCTTAGTTTTACACGGGTCAGAGACTTCAACAAGGAAAAAGTGACAAGGAGGCTTAACCCATCACTCACTGTGGAAATCCAGAAGTGCCTCCCGACCACCTGGACCATACCCTGGACCGTGCCTGCACTACTATCAGTAAAGGTACAGAAACGATCCACAGTGTGTGTGTCAGTTTGTCCATCCCTAAACCCGACCGGTCTAGAGACTGTCGCAGTGGCCCTGCTGCCTAACCACCTCCCTGTGCAAATGCCCGTCTCCTCATCACTGCCCCGGGAACCCCGCTCCACCTGTGGGGAGCTTGCACTACCCAAGCTGCCCTTCCATCATCCCCGGAGGTCTGAAGCAGCGCTGGTACCTTCACCAGAATCTACAGGTGGCGTCACGAGACTTTATTATTTTTTTAACCATTATTCGGCTGACCCCAGAGCTAGGAGTTCGGGCGGGCCACCAGTGACATCCCCCTTACAGCAAACGCCCAGATACCGTGTCCCCATAGACCCCTGGGTGGGTCACTTGCTTCTGCTTTTTGGCACCAATCTCCCCTTCCGGTCACATCCTGGGCTTTTATAATCTGCAGCTCAGTAACTTCTATCACCTGACCTGATCCTTCCCTGATATTCGTCCCTTCAGGAAACTACTTGCTAATTATTTTGTCCTGAGCAATATATTCGGCCAGCAGAGGGCAGTGTCCTGTCACTAATCCTGCTAGATCTGTTTGAATAAACAGGCTAATATGTCCACTTTCAACATTGAGATCCATCTATCTCTATCAGGAAGCGCAGACGAAGGGGCCTGCAGCACTGCAGAGAAGCAGGGTTCGGCTGAGAAATTTAGTTTTATGGGATAGGAATATGAAGTTGGATGGAGATAAAAAAAGACACAAAGGTACAAGAGAGAAACTCAATGTTGGGACTTGTGCTATATATTAACAACACTCATTCAGTTACTTTTCTTTATAAAAAAAAAAAAATTTCATTTTTGTGAAAAAAAAGATTCAGTTCTCAGAATTAGCCGTCGCTGCGGTTGTCCGGTCTTTCTCGAATAACAGGGAACTGAAATATTCAGTTCCCTGTCATGATTATGGTTAACGCAGCACTTAAGCCCATTATGACTAGGCAATTTTTACGGTAATATGATTCCGGTCAGTTCAAGAATTTAGCGGCCAAAAAACGTTGTCAATGAAAAAATTCTGCTTCAGAGCTGTATGCACCAAACGGTAGAAGATTTTTTTTTTTCGTCTATACTTTTTGTAGTTACTCCATTTTTTATTTTGGGTGTATTGGAGAATTAAATAAGTGAATGTACTATGGATCCTCTCCGCCCGGGGGCAGGATGTGTGAGTTCTCCTCCGTAACTCCATATCAAATGTTTGTCTTGTGAATGGGAGGAGAAATATGAGGGGGAATAACAGAAATGGAAAAAGTGATTGGAGAAGAGGTAGATGACATAAATGAAAGTGAAATCGTGCGATCATTGCACCTAGTTCCTCTTCCTCCTCTCAGCAGAAGTGTCCAACCTATAAGATACCGAACACTTCTTCCCCTCGGTCAGGTGAAGGCGGCAGCTCATATCTGACGATTATTTTCAGGTAAGTTCAGACATACTTTTTCCTATTGTTCTTTTGTTCTCTGTTATCAGCCATAGGTAGAGGAGATGTGTAATGTCATCTGCAGAATGACTTACTGAAAGTTCTAGAAACATTTACATTTAGATAGGTACTTATAAGACCTGATGGGGGCCATTATACTGACTGGTGGTTTATAGGGTGCCCTTATAATGACTGGTGGGCTATCATTATACTAACTGGTGGACTGTGAGGTGTCCTTATAATGACTGGTGGGCCGTGGGGCATCATTATACTGACTAGTGGGCTGTGGGGTGCTCTTATACTGACTGGTTGGCTATGGGGAGTGCTTATACTGACTGGTGGCCTGTGGAGTGCCCTTATTTCAACCGGTGAGTTGTGGGGTGCCCTTATACTGACTGGTGGGCTGTGGGGCACTCTTATACGAACTGGTGGGCTGTGGGGCATCATTATACTGACTGGTGGGCTGTGGGGCATCATTATACTGACTGGTGGGCTGTGGGGCATCATTATACTGACTGGTGGGCTGTGGTGTGCCTTTATACTGACTGGTGGGCTGTGGGGCACTCATATACTAACTGGTGGACTGTGAGGTGTCCTTATAATGACTGGTTGGCCATGGGGCATCATTATACTGACTGGTGGGCTGTGCGGTGCCCTTATATTGACCGGTGGGTTGTGGGGTGCCCTTACAGTGACTGGTGGGCTGTGGGGCACTCTTATACGAACTGTTGGACTGTGAGGTGACCTTATAATAACTGGTGGGCTGTGTGGCATAATTAGACTGACTGGTGGGCTGTGGGGTGCCTTTATACTGACTGGTGGCCTGTGGGGCGCCTTTATTCTGACTGGTGGGCTGTAGGGCACCCTTATACTGACTGGTGGGCTGTGGGGCCCTTATACTGAGTGTTGGGCTGTTGGGGCCCTTATACAGGGTAAGGGCTGTGGGGGCCAATATACTGTATAGGCGGCTTAGGGGGTCCTCATTCTGTGTGGTGGGGCTGTGTGGACCCTCATTCTCTTTAGGGGGCTGTGGTAACCTTAATACTGTATAAGGAGCTGTAAGGCACCCTTATACTGAGTGGTGGGCTGTGGAGGCCATTATATTGTGTGAAGGGCTGTGGGGGCTCCCATACTGAGACGAGGACAGGGGGACCGTCATTCTGTGTGTGTGAGGTTGTGGAGGGCCCTCATTCTCTGTAGGGGGCTGTGGTAACCCCCATACTGTATGAGAGTCTTTAGGATGCCCATATACTGTGTGACGGGCTGTGGGGCTACAACACTGATACCGGTACTCTGGGCGCCCTTATTCTGTGTGTGGGGGGCTTTGGGGCTCTCATTTAGGAATGTCTTACTGACTAACCATGATACTATGTGGGGCCCATGATAGTGTGAGTGCATGTGTGTGTGTGGGGGGAGAGATATCATACTCTAGGGGGACATCATGCTGTGGGTGTTACACTGTGTTATTGGCACTGTGGGGACATTATACTGCGACGTCATGATACTGAAAGTATGGAGTGAAACTCTACCCGAGATTCATTCTGTGAGTGGGGGTATTTTTGGCAACATTGCTGGTGACAACACTCGGGGGCCTTAATAGTGACATTATCACTATGACATGCAACAATACGAGTCCTACTGGCTTATAAAAGTTCATCATTTGACTCCACCAAATATATGGTGTGAGGGGTGGCAATTAGATGTGCTGTGATTCTATGAATGCCACTACATGGTGGTGCTATATAGACCAGCATAATAAAGAAACAGGTGTGAGATGCACTGTGAGAGCTATAACGTCTTTTCAGACTGTTGGAGGCCTCTCACCCAGCCAAACCTGTTCTCCCGCTTTGTCCCGATAAAGGAAAACATGTGTCTGCAAATAGTGTTTGGTTTGGCTTTATATGCTAAGTGGCATGGCTCTAAAAAGGGGTGATATAGAGTTCGAGGAGGGGGCGCCACAGGCAAAGACCTCTTCTTCTAAGGCAATTTGTATACAGAATTTCCATAGAAATGAAATAAGAGAGACGAATATGTGCGGGAATATAACCTCAGGGAAGGACCCTCATCTATGAAGGAGTATTGTTGCCCAAAAACTCAATTTTACTGGGACAGTCCTGAGAATCGGAGGTCAAGGAGGTGGGGTTAAGGAAACCCTCAATTATAGGGTATTGTTGGGAGTGGGGCTAAGGAAACCCCCAATTACGGGGTATTGTTGGGAGTGGGGCTAAGGAAACCCCCAATTACGGGGTATTGTTGGGAGTGGGGCTAAGTAAACCCCTAATTATAGGGTATTGTTGGGAGTGGGGCTAAGGAAACCCCCAATTACGCGGTATTGTTGGGAGTGGGGCTAAGGAAACCCCCAATTACGGGGTATTGTTGGGAGTGGGGCTAAGGAAACCCCAATTATAGGGTATTGTTGGGAGTGGGGCTAAGGAAACCCCAATTACGGGGTATTGTTGGGAGTGGGGCTAAGGAAACCCCCAATTACGGGGTATTGTTGGGAGTGGGGCTAAGGAAACCCCCAATTACGGGGTATTGTTGGGAGTGGGGCTAAGGAAACCCCCAATTACGGGGTATTGTTGGGAGTGGGGCTAAGGAAACCCCCAATTACGGGGTATTGTTGGGAGTGGGGCTAAGGAAACCCCCAATTACGGGGTATTGTTGGGAGTGGGGCTAAGGAAACCCCCAATTATAGGGTATTGTTGGGAGTGGGGCTAAGGAAACCCCCAATTACAGGGTATTGTTGGGAGTGGGGCTAAGGAAACCCCCAATTATAGGGTATTGTTGGGAGTGGGGCTAAGGAAACCCCCAATTACGGGGTATTGTTGGGAGTGGGGCTAAGGAAACCCCCAATTACGGGGTATTGTTGGGAGTGGGGCTAAGGAAACCCCCAATTACGGGGTATTGTTGGGAGTGGGGCTAAGGAAATCCCCAATTACGGGGTATTGTTGGGAGTTGGGCTAAAAATAAACAAGTTTTTTTGGCAATGGGCGATGATTTTGCCCTTTAGACTGTTGGTGCTGAGTGTCCGGGGTGAGCTGGAGACTCAGGAGCTTAAAGTTACAACTCCACCTTTACTTTTAAGTGAATCAGCAACTCCTAAACATCAGGTTGTTATCAGCGATTCCACCGGATCTTTCTGATTCTCAGGAATTTTATAGACCAATCTGACAGCTTTATTACATGACCCACACTGTTTATACTATGGAGGATGTAACCACTTCCCTCTTTCCAGCATTTCGAGCCTTAATGCCCAAGCAAATGAAGATTTTTTTCTTCAATTCCATGTGTATTATTAAATAAAGTTATCTTTCATTTCGGTTTTTACATTTATTTCTTCTGATTGTGATAATACTAAATATGCTGATGTGTCTTTTTTAATTTTTTTTAAATATTTTTGAAATTGACTGACCATAAATGGAGGAAAAACATAACTTCTACAGCACATTAATTGCATCACTACACAGTCATAATGCAATGTACACAAATAGGAATACAGAATCACAAAAAACAGTCAAACAAACGTGTAAAAATACTCTGTTGTAAAAAAAAATTCAGTAAAAAGCAAGTGCTGCTGAAAAAATAAAATACAGGGTATTTAGTTGATATGTTTTTTGCAAAAAATGTATACTAAGCCGCTCTACCAAATATCAAGGTAACTTGTATCAGAGCAGTCCCTATCTGATATATTTAAAACCTGACCATGTGTATTGGTATCTAAAATGAGCAATACGGGTTACCTTGAAGTGGTAGAGCAGCTTTGTATTCATTTTTTGCAAAAAACGTACCAACTAAATACCCTGTATTTTACTACTTTTTCAGCAGCACTTGCTTTTTACTGATTTTTTTTTTACAACAGAGTATATTTACACATTTGTTTGACTGTTTTTTGTGATTCAGTCTTTTGGTGGTGTAAACACTGTCCTACAGACATGTTCACTGTGTGCATGGTTCATTAGTTTTTGTTTAAGTTATTCCTTGTTTCTGCAAGATTGGGGAGTCTCCCACCCCTCACCCTGAGCCCTGCGTATGAAAAGCTGTTTTCTGCAGTCAGTCCAAGTCAGATATTGGATCTGTCTGGATCCTGCTCATTTTAGGTACCAATACACATGGTCAGGTTTTAAATATATCAGATAGGGACTGCTCTGATACGGGTTACCTTGACGTTGGTAGAACGGCTTAGTATACATTTTTTGCAAAAAAACGTATCAACTAAATACCCTGTATTTTACTTTTTTAGCAGCACTTGCTTTTTAATGAATTGTTTTTACAACAGAGTATTTTTACACGTTTGTTTGACTGTTTTTTGTGATTCAGTCTTTTGGTAGTGTGAACACTGTCCTACAGACGTGTTCACTGTGTGCATGGTTAATTAGTTTTTGTACAAATGGGAATACAGTTTGACTTTTGAGCATTTAGTTTTTATAATTGTTTGATTACACTTTCCTAGCTCTAACCCTAGCTTTAACCCTAGCTCTAAACTCAACCCTAACTTCAGTTCTAACCCTAGCTCCAACCTGAGCCCTAACCCTAGTGCTAACCCTAGCTAAGTTTAATCTTGACTGTAACTTCAGTTCTATCCCTACCTCCAAACGGAGCCCTAACTCCAGCCCTATCTCTATCCATAACTCTACTTCTAACCCTAGCTCTAACCTTAGTTTCAAATCTATCTCCAACCCTAGCTCTAACCCTAGCCTCAGCCTTAACCATAGGAATAGTGTGTAGACTTTTTTGTTTTGCTTTTTCACAGGTGACAACTCTCGCAGTAGGTCTCTGAGAGACTGTCTTACACTAACCATAGCCCTTATTCTAACCTTAAACCTAAATCCAGTTCTAATTCTAGCTCCATCCTCAGCCCCAACCATAGCTCTAACACTAGCTGTAACTCTAGCCCTAACACTAGCTCTAACCCTAACACTAGCTGTAACTATAGCCCTAACACTAGCTGTAACTCTTAGCCCCTACACTAGCTCTAACCCTAACACTAGCTGTAACTCTAGCCCTAACACTAGCTCTAACCCTAGCCCCAAACACTAGCTGTAACTCTAGCCCTTACACTAGCTCTAACCCTAGCCCTAACACTAGCTGTAACCCTAGCCCTTAACACTAGCTGTAACCCTAGCCCTAACACTAGCTCTAGCCCTAACACTAGCTCTAATCCAAGCCCTAACACTATCTCTAACCCTAGCCCTAACACTAGATCTAACCCTAGCCCTAACACTAGCTCTAACCCTAGCCCTAACACTAGCCCTAACACTAGCTCTAACCCTAACACTAGCTCTAACCCTAGACCTAACTCTAGTTCCAACTCTAGCTCTAACCCTAGCCCTAACACTAGCTTTAACCCTAGCCCTAACTCTAGTTCCAACCGTAGCTCTAACCCTAGACCTAACACTAGGTCTAACCCTAGCCCTAACCCTAGTTTCAACCCTAGCTCTAACTTCAACCTTAACGCTAGTCAGGCTTAGAAAAAGGGTGTCATATTTTTTGTACAGGTTACCGCTCCCTCAATTGGTCCCTCTCTCTCCTCTCACATAATTACAAGTTAGAGGGGAGGCAGAGAGCTGTGGAAGAGCACGGCCGGCTCCTTCCTTTACCGGCGTGTGAACACTGTGATAGGGCTAGGCCTTCCTGGATGGGATACATCCCAGAGAACTGCAAGAATTAAGTACTGTCATAAATAGACCATTATTTTTAGTATTTAAAGATGCCATAATAACAGGGTCTGTCCACAGGACTGGCGTATAGCAAATGTGGTGCCAATATTCAAAAAGGGGACAAAAACTGAACTTGGAAATTATAGGCCAGTAAGCTTAACCTCTACTGTGGGTAAAATCCTAGAGGAATTTCTAAGAGATGCTATACTGGAGTATCTGAAGAAGAATAATATCATGACCCAATATCAATATGGGTTTACGAGGGACCGTTCCTGTCAAACTAATCTGATAAGCTTCTATGAAGAGATAAGTTCTGGACTGGACCAAAGAAATGCCATGGACGTGGTGTATATGGACTTTTCAAAAGCGTTTGATACGGTGCCACACAAAAGGTTGATACATAAAATTAGAGCAATGGGGGGATAGAGGAAAATATGTGTAAGTGGGTTAAGAACTGGCTCAGTGATAGGAAACAAAGGGTGGTCATTAATGGAACACACTCAGAATGGGTCACAGTTAACAGTGAGGTACCACAGGGGTCAGTATTGGGCCCACTTCTTTTTAATATCTTTATTAATGACCTTGTAGGGGACATACAGAGTAGAATCTCAATATTTGCAGATGAAACTAAACTCTGCAGGATAATCAATACAGAGGAGGACAATTTTATATTACAGGAGGATTTATGTAAACTAGAAGCTTGGGCTGATAAATGGCAAATAAGCTTTAATGGGGATAAATGTAAGGTCATGCACTTGGACAGAGGAAACAAAAGGTATAATTATGTGCTTAATTGTAAAACACTGGGCAAAACTATCACTGAAAAAGACCTGGGTGTATGGGTAGATGACAAACTCACATTTAGTGGCCAGTGTCAGGCAGCTGCTGCAAAGGCAAATAAAATAATGGGATGCATTAAAAGAGGCATAGATGCTCATAAGGAGAACATAATTTTACCTCTATACAAGTCACTAGTGCGACCACACTTAGAATACTGTGTACAATTCTGGTCTCCGGTGTATAAGAAAGACATAGCTGGACTAGAGCGGGTCCAGAGAAGAGCGACCAAGGTTATTAGAGGACTGAGGGGTCTGCAATACCAAGACAGGTTATTAGAGGACTGGGGGGTCTGCAATACCAAGACAGGTTATTAGAGGACTGAGGGGTCTGCAATACCAAGACAGATTATTAGAGGACTGAGGGGTCTGCAATACCAAGACAGGTTATTAGAGGACTGAGGGGTCTGCAATACCAAGACAGGTTATTAGAGGATTAAGGGGTCTGCAATACCAAGACAGGTTATTAAACTTGGGGTTATTTAATTTGGAAAAACGAAGGCTTAGTGGTGATCTTATAATAATGTATAAATATATGAGGGGACAGTACAGAGACCTTTTTAATGATCTTTTTACTCTTAGGCCTGAGACGGGGACAAGGGGGCATCCTCTACGTCTGGAGGAAAGAAGGTTTAATCATAATCACAGACGCGGATTCTTTACTGTAAGAGCAGTGAGACTATGGAACTCTCTGCCACATAATGTTGTAATGAGGGAGTCACTACTAACATTTAAGAAGGGCCTGGATGCCTTTCTTGAAAACTATAATATTACCAGTTATACATACTAGATTCTGTGATAGGGCGTTGATCCAGGGAATTAGTCTGATTGCCGTATCTGGAGCAGGAAGGAATAAATTCCCTAATGTGGAATTTAGTATTGCCACATGGTTTTTTTTTGCCTTCCTCTGGATCAACATGTTAGGCTATGGGGGGAACTAGATGGACTTCAAGTCTTCCTTCAACCTTAAAAACTATGTTACTATGTTAGTAGAGATTTGCAGTAATCCAGGCGAGAATGAATAAGGGCAACAGTTAGAGTTTTTGCAGAATCAACAGTAAGAAAATTCTAGAGATGTGTTTGAGGTGTAGGTGACATGAGCGAGCGAGTGACCAGATGTGGGGAGAGAAGGAGAGATCTGGATCAAATATAACCCCAAGACAGCGGGCGTGCTGCTGAGGAGTAATGGTAGAACCACATACAGAAATGCAATATTAGGTTTTGGAAGATTAGTGGGGAAAGGAAACACGAGAAGTTCAGTTTTTCACAGATTCAGCTTAAGGTAGTGAGAATGATGACATGATGTTAGAGACAGCAGACACATAATCACTGGTATTTTGTAGTAACGTGGAGGTGATGTCAGGAGAAGAGGTGTATAACTGGGTGTCAGCATAGAGATGGTACTGAAAACCAAATCTACTGATGGTTTGTCCAATAGGGGCTGTGTATAGAGAGAAGAGAAGGGGATCTAGGACTGAACTCTGAGGAACCCTAACCATAAGGGGAAGAGGAGAAGAAGAGGAGCTGGCGAAAGATAGAGAAGGAGTGGTCAGAGAGGTAGGAGGAGAACCAGGAGAGAGCGGAGTCCTTGAGCCCAATAGAGCGGAGCATAGAGAGGAGTAGCTGGTGATCCACAGTATCGAATGCAGCGGAGAAATCCAGGAGGATCAAAAGGGGGTGGTGACCATTAGATTTAGCTGCTAGTAGATCATTAGAGACTTTAGTGAGGGCAGTTTCAGTAGAATGTAAGGAGTGGAAGCCGGATTGTAGAGGGTCAAGAAGAGTATTGTCGGAGGGATAGTGGATCATACGGGAGTGGACCAAGCGTTCCAGGAGTTTAGAGATGAAGGGGAGATTAGAGACAGGTCTGTAGTTAGCAGCAGAGTTCTGGTCGAGGGATGGTTTATTTAGTAATGGGTGAATGCTGGCATGTTTGAAGGAGGAGTGGAAAACACCAGATGAGAGGGAAAGATTAAATATTTTAGTTAGGTGAGAAGTGACAGCTGGGGAAAGGGATTGAAGGAGATGTGAGGGAATTGGGTCACTGGCGAAGGTAGTAGGGTGAGAAGATGCAAGAAGCCGGGTGACTTCTTCCTCTGTGACCGGATCAAAGGCCGAAAGTGAGTTGGATGAAGTGCAGGAGGGAGGAGAAGGCATGATGTTCTGAGTCTGTAAGGAAATTTCCCGTCATATATGGTCAATTTTGTCCTTAAAATATTTACCAGATCGTCAGCTGTGAGGCTGGTGGTTGGAGCCTGTACTGGACTGAGGAGGGACTGGAAAGTGTCAAAGAGTCATTTGAAGAGCGGTGTTGTATGTTTTTAGCATAAACTTGTAATGGATGAAATTTTCGGCCAGGTTGGATTTTCTGCACACCTGGAGCACCGCTGGAGAAAGAGTGTTTGCAGTGTGCGCCAGGGTTGCCGCTGTCGGTGCCGAGTTGTTTTAAGTGTAGCAGGTGCAGCTTCATCCAGGGCACTTTGCAGTGTTTCATTATAGAGTTTTAGAGAAGAGTCAGGACAAGACAGGGAGGAGATTGGGGCAAGTGAAAACTAAATTCTTTAAAAGTTTCTGAGTGTTAATGGCATGTATATTCCTATAGGTGAAGGAGTTGGGGGTGTCCTTGAAGGGTTGACAGTATTTAACTGAGAATGAAAGAAGGTTGTGGTCCGAGAGCAGAAGAGAGGAATTTGTAAAATCATACACTGAGCAGAGCCAGGAGAAGATCAGGGTATATTGTATTAGTCTTATTTATGGCCTCCAGAGAGAAAACTTCCGCTTTTGGAAATCAAGTTGAGCAACAAGAGGGAAGTAAATGTTCCATCGATTGTACAATCAGCATTGCTCAAGACGTATAAAGATATAAAGATGCTTCTGGTTAACAGTTTACATAAATCTCTAATGTTTACTAGTAGGGAGAGTAAAAACAAACATTGCTAGAAACAGTGCCACCCTTGGCTATAGGTCGTGTTTGGTATTGCACCTCCCTCTTCCTCACATTTCTATGGAAGGAGCTTCATACATGGATGTTGGATGTTGTCTTTTGGGACACTCTTCATATTGTCCACATGTCCTTTCTCTATAACAGGATGAAGTCACTGACCTGTGTCTTGTTGGCAGCCTTCGTGGCTGCGTCCGTGAATGCCTCCATTGACCCGGCGCTGGATAACCACTGGAAATTATGGAAATTTACATATAACAAGGAATATGATCATGGGGTAAGAACGGGATTGACATATATTGTACTAATTATCATATACTCTGTATATGGAGAAAAGTATGTGCCCCCTCCATATCCCACTTCAAAGAGCTTTTCTGACCTTCCCTTCCACATTTTCTGGGTTGCCTTTCTACAAGATTTGACAAGACCTCCCTATTAGTGATGGGCGAGTCCTAAATTACTCGGAATCGCTTGACTCTAGCGAGTCCGAGCCCGGGACTCGCTACTCGTTGCGAGTCTAGCGAGTCCAATGTTAATGAATGGGGAAGCGAGTAATAGCGAGTAGTGTGCGATTTACAAATCACAGATGTGTCTCGGAAGCTTCAGCCTGAAGCAATCTTAGTTTTGTCAGAGACTCTGACAAAACTAGGATTGCCATTGATTTGCATTGGACTCCTTTACTGTGCAAGTAATCGCTGGGAAACTCGCACAGTAAGGAGTCAGGCTGTCTCCTCTGTGCTGGCTGCCGCAGCTCCAGGGTCCTAGAGCCCGCCTGCTGCCTGATGTAGCAGAGCTGAGATTGTTCTCAGTCTGCTCATTCCCTGTGCATAGACATCTATATCTATGCACAGGGATGTAGCAGAGAGGACATCGCGCTTTGGACTGCGTCGGACGGAAGAGGATTTTTTAATTAAAGATGGAGTCCCTAATGGCTTTTTTTTTTTTATTTCTAATAAAAATTTTTCTCTGTGTTGTGTTTTTTTTAAAACAATTTAATAGAAATTCATGGCGGTCATGTCTAATATTGGCGTGACCGCCATAAATTTCGGGCTTAGGGCCAGCTGATAATACAAAGCTGGCCCTAACCTCTTTATTACCCAGCGTGCCACGGCCACGAGGGCCGCTGGAAGAGCGGGGTTCAGCGCCAGAGGATGGCGCTTCAATGAACGCGCCATCTTCTGGGGCGGCTGCGGGCTGCAATTTGCAGCGGGGGGTGCCCAGAAAGCTTGGGCCTCCCTGCGCTGCCGATTCCAGCCCCCAGCTGCTTAGCTGTACCTGGCTAGACATAGAAATTGCGCGGAGCCCCACACATTTTTTTTTTATTATTTCATGAAATTCATGCAATAATAAAAAAAAAGGGCTCCCCTATATTCTTGTGTCTGGCCAGGTACAAATAGGCACCTGGGTGTTGGGGGAAGCCCGTCGCTGCCTGCTGGATCCGGCTGGTTCCAGAAATACGGCGAAGCCCATGTAATTTTTTTTCTGAAAAATCAATAAAACAATCCTAAAAAAGGGACTGCATCTTTATTAACCTCTCGCCCATGGTCCAGGGGTTAATAAAGATGCAGTCCCTTTTATTTACATTGTTTTATGTATTTGTCAAAAAAAAATTTCACGTGGGCTTCGCCGTATTTCTGGAACCAGCCGGATCCAGCAGGCAGCGACGGGCTGCCCCCAACCCCCAGGTGACTATTTGTACCTGGCCGGACACAAGAATATAGGGGAGCCCTTTTTTTTAATTATTTCATGAATTTCATGAAATAATAAAAAAAAATGTGTGGGGCTCCGCGCAATTTCTATGTCTAGCCAGGTACAGCTAAGCAGCTGGGGGCTGGAATCCGCAGCGCAGGGATGCCCAAGCTTTCTGGGCACCCCCCGCTGCAAATTGCAGCCCGCAGCCGCCCCAGAAGATGGCGCGTTCATTGAAGCGCCATCCTCTGGCGCTGAACCCCGCTCTTCCAGCGGCCCTGGTGGCGGTGGCACGCTGGGTAATAAAGGGGTTAATACCAGCTTTGTTATACAAGCTGGTATTAAGCCCGAGATTCTTAATGTCAGGCCACGTTTGACCCAGCCACTAAGAATCTCCAATAAAGGGTTAAAAAAACACAACACAGAGAAAAATTTTTATTTGAAATAAAAAAAAAAGCCATTAGGGACTCCATCTTTAATTAAAAAAATCCTCTTCCGTCCGACGTAGTCCAAAACGCGATGTCCTCTCTGCTACATCCCCTGTGCATAGATATAGATGACTATGCACATGGATGAGCAGACTGAGAACAATCGCAGCTCTGCTACATCATCTCTGTGAGCAGGCGGGCTCTAGGACCCTGGAGCTGCGGCAGCCTGTACAGAGCAGACAACCGGACTCAGCTCGCAAAGTAACAGCAGTTACTTTGCGAGTTTCCCTGCGATTACTTGCACAGTAATGAGACCAATGCAAGTCAAAGGCAATCCTAGTTTTGTCAGAGTCTCTGACAAAACTAGGATTGATATTGATTTGCATTGGACTCGTGCGAGTAAACGCTGGGAAACTCGCAGAGTACCGAGTCCTGCGAGTCCCTTACTACTCGCCGAGTAACGAGTCCTAGCGAGTAGATTCGCCCATCCCTACTCCCTATTCATCATTCAGAACAGCATTTCTGAAGTTAGACCATGATGTTAGATGAGAGAACCAGGTTGGGTGTGGATCAGGTCTGGGCTTTGTCATGTTCTTCTACACCTAACTCCCCCAAACATGCCTTTTTTGACCCTGCTATCTAGTCATCGTGTTGGAATAGTTCTGACTCCAACTTAGAAGTTTCTGAGATTTAGTTAACAGCTGGTGAGAACAGAAAAGTGCAGGGATTGTGATCTCCAAGACTCTCCAAACTATTCTGGAGTGTTCCTATATTTATAGTGTTCATGAATATAGGTGTTCTGCTCAGATAGTTAGGCATTTAATAAGTTAGAATACTCCTTGATCTATCCAGCCAAGACCCACACCTTAAAGGTTCTTTGTTTCAGTAAGTTCCTTTGAGAATTATGCCACCTGTGAGATTTGGCAGATCTGAAGACGTTAACCCCAAAGGGGAATAGAAAAGGGCATTTGCCTTGGTCACAATCTCTGTTCTTTTTGTTGGATTGGATTCATGTTCTTCTACGCCAAACGTCCCCAAAAATGTCTTTATAGAGCTTGGTGAACAGAAAAGGGCTTTCCTCAAACTGTTCCCACAAAGCTGTAAGCTACAATTGTCCACAATTTCTTTAAGATATCCCTTCACTGGAACTAAGGGCCCAATGATAACCCCCAAGGAACAAGCCCATAGTGTTATCCCTCGTCCACCAAACTGTAAAGAGGGCCTAATGCTGACCCCTGAGGAATAAGCCCATAGTGCTATCCCTCATCCAAACTGTAAAGAGAGCCCAATGCTGACCCCTGAGGAACAAGCCCATAGTATTATTCCCCTTCACCAAACTATAAATAGAGCCCAATGCTGACCCCTGAGGAACAAGCCCATAGTATTATTCTTCTTCACCAAACTGTAAATAGAGCCCAATGCTGACCCCTGAGGAACAAGCCCATAGAATTATTCTCCTTCACCAAACTGTAAAGACAGCCCAATGCTGACCCCTGAGGAACAAGCCCATATCATTACCCTCAACCAAACTGTAAAGACAGCCCAATGCTGACCCCTGAGGAACAAGCCCATAGTATTTTTCCCCTTCACCAAACTGTAAATAGAACCCAATGCTTACCCCTGAGGAACAAGCCCATAGTATTATTCCCCTTCACCAAACTATAAATAGAGCCCAATGCTGACCCCTGAGGAACAAGCCCATAGTATTATTCTTCTTCACCAAACTGTAAATAGAGCCCAATGCTGACCCCTGAGGAACAAGCCCATAGAATTATTCTCCTTCACCAAACTGTAAAGACAGCCCAATGCTGACCCCTGAGGAACAAGCCCATAGCATTACCCTCAACCAAACTGTAAAGACAGCCCAATGCTGACCCCTGAGGAACAAGCCCATAGTATTTTTCCCCTTCACCAAACTGTAAATAGAACCCAATGCTTACCCCTGAGGAACAAGCCCATAGTATTTTTCCCCTTCACCAAACTGTAAATAGAACCCAATGCTGACCCCTGAGGATCAAGCCCATAGTATTAATCCCCTTCACCAAATTGTAAATAGAGCCCAATGCTGACCCCTGAGGAACAAGCCCATAGTATTATTCTCCTTCACCAAACTGTAAAGAGAGCCCAATGCTGACCCCTGAGGAACAAGCCCATAGCATTATCCTCAACCAAACTGTAAAAACAGCCCAATGCTGACCCCTGAGGAACAAGCCCATAGTATTATTCCCCTTCATCAAACTGTAAAGATGACCCAATACTGACCACTGGAGAGCAAGCCCATAGCATTATCCCTCCTCTACCAAAATTGTACAGCAGGCACAATGCAGTCAGGCAAGTAATGTTCTACTGGCGTTTACCAAACATAGACTCGTCCATCGGAAAGGTGTGATCCATCATTTCACAGAACACATCTCCACCATAGTCCAGTGATGGCGGCTTTGCACTGCTTTACGGCTGCATGCAACTGCTTAACCTGAACAGAAAGATTAAGACATGTGTCCTGATACTTTTTCCCTATAATTTATCTCTGCACTCATCATGGCTCTCCAGCTGTTGCAAAACTACAGCTCCCAACATTTACTGCTAATACAAAAAATGTCTTTATTTCTCTACAGCTAGAAGACTTCAGTAGGCGAATGATATGGGAGAAGAATCTAAAGTTTGTGACACTGCATAACCTGGAGCATGAGCTGGGGGTTCACTCGTATACTGTGGGCATGAACCACCTGGCAGACATGGTAGGTATATGGCGCTTATGTGAATAGCCGTTACTCAGGGTTTCCTATATATGACCGCATGACCAGGACAGACTACGGAAAAATTGGGCACAATCTGGGACATTTTTTGTGCGGTCTATATCTGAGCTCCATACTAATTACAGCAGCAATACTACAATCTCAAAACTCTAATGGTGACAATATTTTTGCCATCAGTCTTGATAACTGGTAATTATTGATAATGGAATCATCACAAAGTGCAAGACTAATAATGCCGCAAAGTGAGCAAAGATTACCGCAATGACTGATTCTTACCACCATATAGAGACCAAATAATACTGCATTGAACACATAATATTGCTATATACTAACCCTGTACTACTACCATACGGTCCATACCACCATACAGGAACTAAACATTACCATACAGTGTCCAAATAATACCACCATACAGGAACTAAACATTACCATACAGTGTCCAAATAATACCACCATAGTTGATAATTACCGCCATATAGAAACCAAATGAAACCACCATACAGCAATATCACCATACCTAAACTAAATAACATCCCCATATGATAAATAAATAATACCACCATGTGGTGAATAAAAATGAAATAATACAACCATACGGTGAATAAATAATACCACCATACAGAAAATAAATATCACCACATAATGAATAAATAATATCGCCACACAGCAGCTAAATAGTACCACAGTGAACCACACTAATATCACCAAACAGTAGAAGAATAATACTATCATACATCAGCTAAATAATACCACCATACAGTGATTAAACCATACCACCATACAGTGATTAAACCATACCACCATACAGTGATTAAACCATACCACCATTCAGTGATTAAACCATACCACCATACAGTGATTAAACCATACCACCATACAGTGATTAAACCATACCACCATACAGTGATTAAACCATACCACCATACAGTGATTAAACCATACCACCATACAGTGATTAAACCATACCACCATACAGTGATTATATCATACCACCATACAGTGATTAAACCATACCACTATACAGTGATTAAACCATACCACCATAAGGTGATTAAACCATACCACCATACCGTGATTAAACCATACCACCATACAGTGATTAAACCATACCACCATACAGTGATTAAACCTTACCACCATACAGTAATTAAACCTTACCACCATACAGTGATTAAACCATACCACTATACAGTGATTAAACCATACCACCATACAGTAATTAAACCTTACCACCATACAGTGATTAAACCATACCACCATACAGTGATTAAACCATACCACCATACAGTGATTAAACCATACCACCATACAGTGATTAAACCATACCACCATACAGTAATTAAACCTTACCACCATACAGTGATTAAACCTTACCACCATACAGTGATTAAACCATACCACCATACAGTGATTAAACCATACCACCATACAGTGATTAAACCATACCACTATACAGTGATTAAACCATACCACCATACAGTGATTAAACCATACCACCATACAGTGATTAAACCATACCACCATACAGTGATTATACCATACCACCATAAGGTGATTAAACCATACCACCATACAGTGATTAAACCATACCACCATACAGTGATTAAACCATACCACCATACAGTGATTAAACCATACCACCATACAGTAATTAAACCTTACCACCATACAGTGATTAAACCATACCACCATACAGTGATTATACCATACCACCATAAGGTGATTAAACCTTACCACCATACAGTGATTAAACCTTACCACCATACAGTGATTATACCATACCACCATACAGTGATTAAACCATAAAACTATACAGTGATTAAACCATACCACCATACAGTGATTATATCATACCACCATACAGTGATTAAACCATACCACCATACAGTGATTAAACCATACCACCATACAGTGATTAAACCATACCACCATACAGTAATTAAACCATACCACCATACAGTGACTAAACCATACCACCATACAGTGATTAAACCATACCACCATACCGTGATTAAACCATACCACCATACAGTGATTAAACCTTACCACCATACAGTGATTAAACCTTACCACCATACAGTGATTATACCATACCACCATACAGTGATTAAACCATAAAACTATACAGTGATTAAACCATACCACCATACAGTGATTATATCATACCACCATACAGTGATTAAACCATACCACCATACAGTGATTAAACCATACCACCATACAGTGATTAAACCATACCACCATACAGTAATTAAACCATACCACCATACAGTGACTAAACCATACCACCATACAGTGATTAAACCATACCACCATACCGTGATTAAACCATACCACCATACAGTGACTAAACCATACCACCATACAGTGACTGAACCATACCACCATACAGTGATTAAACCATTCCACCATACAGTGATTAAACCATACCACCATACAGTGATTAAACCATACCACCATACCGTCATTATACCATACCACCATACAGTGATTAAACCATACCACCATACAGTGATTAAACCATACCACCATACAGTGATTAAACCATACCACCATACCGTGATTAAACCATACCACCATACAGTGACTAAACCATACCACCATACAGTGATTGAAACCATACCACCATACAGTGATTAAACCATACCACCATACAGTGATTAAACCATACCACCATACGTCATTATACCATACCACCATACAGTGATTAAACCATACCACCATACAGTGATTAAACCATACCACCATACAGTGATTAAACCATACCACCATACTGTGATTAAACCATAAAACATACAGTGATTAAACCATACCACCATACAGTGATTAAACCATACCACCATACAGTGATTAAACCATACCATCATACTGTGATTGAAACCATACCATCATACTGTGATTGAACCATACCACCATACAGTGATTAAACCTTACCACCATACAGTGATTAAACCATAACCACCATACAGTGATTAAACCATACCACCATACAGTGATTAAACCTTACCACCATACAGTGATTAAACCATACCACCATACATTGATTAAACCATACCACCATACATTGATTAAACCATACCACCATACAGTGATTAAACCATACCACCATACAGTGATTAAACCATACCACCATACAGTGATTAAACCATACCACCATACAGTGACTAAACCATACCACCATACAGTGATTAAACCATACCACCATACAGTGATTAAACCATACCACCATACAGTGATTAAACCTTACCACCATGATAAACCATACCACCATACAGTGATTAAACCATACCACCATACAGTGATTAAACCATACCACCATACAGTGATTAAACCATACCACCATACAGTGATTAAACCATACCACCATACAGTGATTAAACCATACCACCATACAGTGATTAAACCATACCACCATACAGTGATTAAACCATACCACCATACCGTGATTAAACCATACCACCATACCGTGATTAAACCATACCACCATACAGTGATTACACCATACCACCATACAGTGATTAAACCATACCACCATACAGTGATTAAACCATACCACCATACAGTGATTAAACCATACCACCATACCGTGATTAAACCATACCACCATACAGTGATTAAACCATACAAACCATACATAGTGATTAAACCATACCACCATACAGTGATTAAACCATACCACCATACAGTGATTAAACCATACCACCATACAGTGATTAAACCATACCACCATACCGTGATTAAACCATACCACCATACCGTGATTAAACCATACCACCATACCGTGATTAAACCATACCACCATACAGTGATTAAACCATACCACCATACAGTGATTATACCATACCACCATACAGTGATTATATCATACTACCATACAGTGATTAAACCATATCACCATACAGTGATTAAACCATACCACCATACAGTGATTAAACCATACCACCATACAGTGATTAAACCATACCACCATACAGTGATTAAACCATACCACCATACAGTGATTAAACCATACCACTATACAGTGATTAAACCATACCACCATACAGTGATTAAACCATACCACCATACAGTGATTAAACCATACCACCATACAGTGATTAAACCATACCACCATACAGTGATTAAACCATACCACCATACAGTGATTAAACCTTACCACCATACAGTGATTAAACCATACCACCATACAGTGATTAAACCATTCCACCATACCGTGATTAAACCATTCCACCATACAGTGATTAAACCATACCACCATACAGTGATTAAACCATACCACCATACAGTGATTAAACCATTCCACCATACCGTGATTAAACCATTCCACCATACCGTGATTAAACCATTCCACCATACCGTGATTAAACCATTCCACCATACCGTGATTAAACCATACCACCATACAGTGATTAAACCATACCACCATACAGTGATTAAACCATACCACCATACAGTGATTAAACCATACCACCATACAGTGAGCAAATAGTACATCATGACTGATTACTTCCATCATAAAGAAACCAAATAATGCCACCATACAGTGATTAAACCATACCAACATACAGTGATTAAACCATACCACCATACAGTGATTAAATAATACATCATGACTGATTACTTCCATCATAAAGAAAAAAAATAACGCCACCATGAATAAATAATCATACGTATAGTAACCATGTCATACTATTATACAATGACTACATAATATCACCATACAGTGACCAAATACCACCATGACTATAGTAACCAAACAATATTACCAGCCAGTGACTAAATAATTCCACCATATATTGACCAATAAAATCACCATACTTAAGAACAGAATTAATAGCACCACACAGTGACTAAATAATACCGTCATACAGTAACTGAGTAATACCTCCATAAATTGATTGAATAATACCGCCATGGGATGATTAAGCATAGTTCTGTGAACATCATACAGATACCCCATTTTGAAGGAAGCCTTCAGCCGAACATTTGAGGAGATTTGGATCACGGTGATCAGGTTGACCTTCTGCTCTTTCCTTAGACCAGTGAGGAGGTTGAAGCCCAGCTAACTGGTCTAATTGTGCCGCCACCCGATGGCAGGAAGCGCTATCTCACTACCAAGTGGAACATAACCAACACCTCCGACTTGCCGGACGCTGTGGACTGGAGGGCGAAAGGATGTGTCACAGAGGTCAAAAACCAGGTGATAAAATCGGGCACAGAATAATATTGAGGACTCCAAATGAACTACGTATATTTCAGACTATAAATCGCACAAAGGGTTTAGATGGGGAGAGTAGGAAAATACATTTTGAAGCAAAAAATGTGGTCATGACACACTGTTATTGGGGATCTGCTGCTGACACTGTTATAGGTGTAATGCCCCCATCCTGGGCTCCTTCCAGATATATTGTCCCCATCCTGGTATATATATCACCCATATTGAAAATGTTTCCCATCCTGGGCCCATCCTGGTACATAGGCACCCCATCCTGGTATATATGTCAACATCCTGGGCCCATCCTAGTATATAGGCCTCCAATCCTGGTACATATGGCCCCATCCTAATATATAGGTCTCCCATCTGGGTATATTTCCCATCCTGGTATATATGATCCCCATCCTGGTATACAGTATATGGTCCCTATTTTGGTAAGTATGATCCACATCCTGCTGTATATAGCCACTTATCCTGGTTTATATGATGCCCATCCTGGTATATATGACCCGATCTGGGCATATAATCCCAGTTATGGTATATATGACCCCAACCTAGTATATATGTTCCCATCCTGGCATATATGAACCCCATCATGGTATATATGTCTCCCTATCCTGGTTTATATGGCCCTTCCTAGTATATTTGCCTTCCTGCTGATATAGTTGTCCCCCATCCTGGTATATATGATCCCCATCCTGGTAAACAATATATGGTCCCTCTATTGGTATGTATGATCCCCATCCTGGTGTATATGGCCCTCATCCTGGTATACATAGTTCCCATCCTGGTATATATGTCTCCATCCGGGTATATGGTGCTCATCCAGGTATATATATATCCCCATCCTGGTATTTATGTCCCCCATCCTGGTATATATGTTTCTCATCCTGTTATATATTATCCCCATCCTGGCATATATGATCCCCATCCTGGTATACTGTATATGATCCCCATCCTGATATATATATATATAATATATATATCCATCCTGGTATGTATGTCCCCATCCTGGTATATTTCTCCCCTATCCTGGCATATATATGATCCCCATCCTAGGATAGATGATCCCTGTTCTGATATATATGTCTCTCATCCTGGTATATATGATCCCCATCCTGGTTTACAATATATGGTCCTCTCTATTGGTATGTATGATCCCCAATCCTAGTGTATATGGCCCTCATCCTGGTATATCTCTCTCCCATCCTGATATATATGATCCTATTCCTGGTATACAGTATATGGTCCCTATTTTGGTATGTATAATCCATATCCTGGTATATATGTCCCCAACCTGGCATATATGTTCCCATCGTGGTATCTATGATCCTTATCCAAGTATATATGATCCCCATCCTGGCATATATGAACTCCATCTTGGTATATATGTCTCCCCATCCTGGTATATATATGGCTCTTCCTAGTCTTGGCATGTATAATCCATATCCTGGTATATATGTCCCCCATCCTGGTATATATGTCCCCCCATCCTTGTATATATGTATACCCATATTGGTATACATGATCACCATCTGTGGTATATATGCCCCCCATCCTTGTACATATATATACTCATGTTGGTATATAAGATCCCCCATCCTGGTATATATGGTCCTCTATCCTAGTATATATGTTCCATATCTTGGTATATATATCCCCCATTCTGCTATATATGTCCCCCATTCTGAGCCCATCTTGGTGTATATGATCCCTATATTCAGATTTGTAAAGTAAACCATCATTGCCTTGTGTCATCAACATGGAGAATTGTGTGTATATGTATCATGTTTCCCCTTTTTCCAGGGTTCCTGTGGATCCTGCTGGGCATTCAGTGCTGTCGGTGCCTTAGAGGGACAACTGAAGTTGAAGTTTGGAAAACTAATTTCCCTCAGTCCACAGAATCTTGTAGATTGTTCCGGGAAGTACGGCAATAAAGGATGTGATGGGGGATTTATGACCGCAGCCTTTCAATATGTCATAGATAACAATGGTATAGATTCCGACGCTTCATACCCTTATCACGCCACGGTAAGTACAAGAAATAAGGAACTGAGATATAGACAACAGAAAATGGTTTAACTGGATTGAAATTTTTTTTACCAAGCCCTTTTTCCAACTCTCTACATGCATCTTCCCCTTTCACAGAAGATTATATGGGAAATTTAAAGTCCATAATTCAAATAACATGATTCCCAAATATTTTAGAAATATATTCTAATTTAGAGGAGACCTTTCACCCGGTTAAATGTGGTCATTTTTTTGCTCTCATTTTATTCCCGACTCTACCCTGAGTATTATGCTTTTTATATTTTTAAAATCCACCATACGGTTCTAGAGATATGGGCCTTTTTATGGCATTCTACTTTTATGGGCTGTATGAAGGGGCGTGGCTCACAGTGAGCCACGCCTCCATAGAAAGTCCCGGTTCACGGGCCAAATAAAATTCTACCGACGGTATATTGATGACCTGTTTTTAATTTGGGATGGCTCAAGGGCTGAAGCCTTAACATTCATAGAAGAACTTAATACCAACCCCTGGGGTTTACAATTAACTGCAAATATGTCAGATATAACAATCCATTTCCTTGACCTCCAGATTGCCCTTGACCAGCTGGGGAGAGTGTCCACATCCACGCACTTCAAGCCTGTTGATGTTAACAGTTACCTGAGATTTGATAGTGGACACCTCCCCGGCTGGATCAAAAATATACCTGGGCAGTACTGGAGGATAAGGAAAAATTGCTCCAATGATGTAGATTTTCATAAAGAATCGAGAATTTTAAAACAGAGGTTCAGACAGAAGGGCTATCCTAACAAGATCCTCTAACACAAGAGTATTATCTCAAGATGCATGTTTGGGGAAAATTACAGCAAAACAAACTAATGATGAGGATAAATTAAATGAAGTAAGGCTGATTACTACTTTTAACCAATCCAGATTGGGAATCAAAAAACTAATGGATAAATACTGGTTTATCCTGAAAGCCGACCCTATCCTGAAAACATTTATACCTGATAAACCTCTCATTACTTATAGAAGAAATAAAAGTTTGAAAAATATGGTATCTCGCAGTAATACAGAAATGAAAAATTTAATAATGAGAGAAGAAATGGCAACGAGGAAAAATCTGGGTTGCTATATGTGTAATTCAGCGAGATGTCTATGCTGTAGAATGATTCTATCAGGTGCTACAGACTTTCAGTCCCATACCACTGATGAGATCTTTAAAATAAGATTCCATTTACCGTAGATTGCCAATCATCATATGTGGTGTATTTGCTTTCATGTCCTTGCAATTTACAGTATGTGGGACGCACAATCCAGTGTGTACATGCAAGGATGAATAAACACCGTCACAATATTAAAAATGGATTCATGCAGCATAGAATTTCCAAACATTACTGCCTATATCATCAGAAGGATTCCAGAAGCTTGAAGTTACACATAATAGATTGGATCCCTACCAATATACAGGATCGTTATAATGCTCTTATTAAAAAAGAGAGCTACTGGATATACAAATTGGGTACATTATATCCAGAAGGTCTAAATCTCTCTATTGAAAATGCGGCCAAATAATGTGTTTCTGTATGGGCAATGACATCCCCAGGTTATGTGATGAAAATGCATATTCATCGGCCCTTTTCCAGTCATCTTTAGAGTAGGCAAAATTTCCATATCTTCATAAACAGTCTCGTATCCTTATAGTTAGATGCCAATAGCAGCATATGTATAAAGAATTTAAGACGGGCGTACGCTCGTCTGTGTGCACACATGCATATGGGTGTGTATATGATTTTGTGTTTTTTATAATTTTATGCAGATGTGTATACACACTTGGTGTATGCATTTTAGTCTATATTGTAAAGATTGCCTCAAAGAATTTTAAGATTGTTTGAAGATCTTTTTAGATTTGCATCTTGATGGAGTATTTGTGACACAATTATTCCATGATGTATTGTATTTTATAGTATTTGATCATTTTATTATTTTTCTTCTATATATAATTGTTTTAATGTATTATTTTACAGCTTCTGTAGCATAGCTGTCAAGTATAGTAAGGGTTAAAGCACCCAGCACCGCCAATTTGATGTGATTGGCTGTAGGCTAGTATCTATATAAGGTAAATTCCCTTGTTTGTTTTAAGCCTCACCTGATGAAGATGGCGTTCCGCCATTGAAACGCGTTGTGAATAAAAGCTAAGTTATCTTTTAAACTCTCTAAATCCCTGTGTAAGCGCTCCTTTAACACAAAAAAGTCTATTTGGTTTCTAGCACTAAATAAAAAGGCTCATATCTCTAGAACCGTATGGTGGATTTACAAAAAAACAAAAACTGAATACTCAGGGGAGCATCAAGAATACAATAAGATCAAAAACTGGATACTTTTGACCTGGCCAGAGAACCCCTTTAAGGTAGCCATAACTACGCCAGATATGATATCTAATTATAAAATCATTTTAGGCCGCCCATTGCAATTATAACCCGTCTACAAGAGCAGCCTCATGTGTTAAGTACACAGAAGTGGATCCAGGAACTGAAGACAATCTGAAGCAAGCTGTCGCCAATGTTGGTCCTGTATCTGTGGCAATCGATGCCAGGCACCCGTCCTTCTATCTCTATAAGAGTGGTAAGTAATAGCTGTAGAGATATTGAGTTGGTCGTTTATGATAATGATTATGTCTATGATTATGGGGGCACACTTTCAGGATGATAGATTATCTCTAAGGCAGACTCTAAAATGCAACTTTATCTGTCACAACTAAAAATCACCGTATACCGCCAATACATCACAGCACAATGCAACTGAATGGGATCCCATTGCAGCTTGCAAGGAACCAAGACAAAACAGTTGCAAAAAATCCAACTGACTCTGACTTTCTGCAACTTACTTGTCACAGTACTGTCACACCGAAGCATACGGACGCCCAGCTTGTGGCGCAACTCAGGGTTGACAACAGGGATGGTATAGAAGGAAGGCTCTGACGACAGGGAGAGGGGTCACCTCCCACCTTATGCTCCCTAACATCCCTATACGAGTCCTTCTCCCCCTTGCCTAGGTCCTTGCTGGCCCTGAACTTGCGCTGGCTAGTGTGGAGGTTGGGAGGACACTAGTCTTACCACTACAATAATACAATACAAAGAAAAGGAAGACACATAGAGAGAAATACAGTGCTGGTCAAAAGTATTGACACCCCTGCAATTCTGTCAGATAATACTCAGTTTCTTCCTGAAAATGATTGCAATCACAAATCCTTTGGTATTATTATCTTCATTTAATTTGTCTTCAATGAAAAAAACACAAAAGAGAATGAAGCAAAAAGTAAAACATTGATCATTTCACACAAAACTCCAAAAATGGGCCGGACAAAAGTATTGGCACCCTCAGCCTAATACTTGGTTGCACAACCTTTAGCCAAAAAAACTGCGATCAACCGCTTCCGGTAACAATCAATGAGTTTCTTACAATGCTCTGCTGGAATTTTAGACCATTCTTCTGTGGCAAACTGCTCCAGGTCCCTGATATTTGAAGGATGCCTTCTCCAAACTGCCATTTTTACATCTCTCCACAGGTGTTCTATGGGATTCAGGTCTTCATTTTCTAGTGCTTTTTGAAGTGTGTTTTGGGTCATTGTCCTGCTGGAAGACCCATGACCTCTGAGGGAGACCCAGCTTTCTCACACTGGGCCCTACATTATGCTGCAAAATTTGTTGGTAGTCTTCAGACTTCATAATGCCATGCACACGGTCAAGCAGTCCAGTGCCAGAGGCAGCAAAGCAACCCCAAAACATCAGGGAACCTCCGCCATGTTTGACTGTAGGGACCGTGTTCTTTTCTTTGAATGTCTCTTTTTTTCTCCTGTAAACTCTATGTTGATGCCTTTGCCCATAAAGCTCTACTTTTGTCTCATCTGACCAGAGAACATTCTTCCAAAACGTTTTAGGCTTTCTCAGGTAAGTTTTGACAAACTCCAGCCTGGCTTTTTTATGTCTCGGGGTAAGAAGTGGGGTCTTCCTTGGTATCCTACCATACAGTCCCTTTTCATTCAGACGCCGACGGATAGTACGGGTTGACACTGTTGTACCCTCGGACTGCAGGGCAGCTTGAACTTGTTTGGATGTTAGTCGAGGTTCTTTATCCACCATCCGCACAATCTTGCGTTGAAATCTCTCATCAATTTTTCTTTTCCGTCCACATCTAGGGAGGTTAGCCACAGTGCCATGGGCTTTAAACTTCTTGATGACACTGCGCACGGTAGACACAGGAACATTCAGGTCTTTGGAGATGGACTTGTAGCCTTGAGATTGCTCATGCTTCCTCACAATTTGGTTTCTCAAGTCCTCAGACAGTTCTTTGGTCTTCTTTCTTTTCTCCATGCTCAATGTGGTACACACAAGGACACAGGACAGAGGTTGAGTCAACTTTAATCCATGTCAACTGGCTGCAAGTGTGATTTAGTTATTGCCAACACCTGTTAGGTGCCACAGGTAAGTTACAGGTGCTGTTAATTACACAAATTAGAGAAGAATCACATGATTTTTCTAAGGGTGCCAATACTTTTGTCCACCCCCTTTTTTATGTTTGGTGTGGAATTAGATCCAATTTGGCTTTAGGACAATTCTTTTTGTGTTTTTTTCATTGATGACAAATTAAATGAAGATAATAATATACCAAAGAATTTGTGATTGCAATCATTCTCAGGAAGAAACTGAGTATTATCTGACAGAATTGCAGGGTGTCAATACTTTTGGCCATGACTGTAGACACATACACAGAAAAACGCTCCTACTCCTCCAATGCAGCTAAACTCCAGAGCTGCAAGAATCACGACTCCAGATTCTTCCAGACACAGGCTCCTTACAAAGTGGTCAGCATCAAAGGGATTCTATTTAAGCATCACATGGGAAGACAAGTGACTACTTATAGCTGTGGGGAGTGGTCACAAATCTGCACCTCAGATTAATGCTACAAAGAAACAGCCAGATAAGAAAGAGTCGAAATACGATTTGTAGACCTGCAAAGGTGTTGTTCCCTTCTGGTTCCAGACTCACCAGGGATCTCCCCAGGGTGAGACACACTCATAACAAGTACCTTGCAACCCCATTTATTTGCATTATGCTGAGAAATATCAGCAACACTGAGCAATCATTACTTGGCATGACCCGTGACACAACCAAAGTCGCTGTGTAGCCTCAGCATAATTCACTGGTGTGGTAAGACCTTGATCATGCCATATGTCTTCTGTAGGTGTCTATGACGATCCGACCTGCACTCAAGCTGTGAACCATGGAGTCCTTGCTGTGGGATATGGAAACCTTAATGGGAAAGACTATTGGATTATAAAAAACAGGTGAGGTCTGGCTTATAAAACTATTTGACATGAGTATGCTTATGAAGAATTTGACACACCTTATATAGGGGTAGCATCAGGGACGGCTCCAGATTTTTGTGGGCCCCGGTTAAAAGAGTCTTAATGGGCCCCTTTTACACTCTGCCCCCGCCTCTCCAAATTATATATGACACACACAGCTCTGCTACATACCCATAGACATAGATGGCTCTGCTACACGCACATGTAGACACACAGCTCTGCTACATGCACACTATATATAGTAGACACACAGCTCTGCTACGTGCCCATAGACATAAAAAGCTCTGCTACACACACATGTAGACACACAGGTCTGCTACTTGCACACTACACATAGCTCTACTACATGAACAAACAGATACAGATACACACAGCTCTATTACATGAACATACAGATACAACACACACAGCACTGTTACATGGCCAATTCATGCACATACAGATGCACGCAGCTCTGCTACATGCACACTACACATAGTACACACACAGCATTGCTACATGCACACTACACATAGACATACCTGCCCATAGCCAGAGATGGCTCTGCTACATGCACTTGTAAACACACAGCTCTGCTACATGCACATACAAACACACACAGCTCTGTTACATGCATATACAAACACACAAATACAGATATACACAAATACACACACAAACATACAGATATAGAAACACAGACACACACACATACATAATCAGACACACAGACGCACACATACAGACACACATACAGATATAGATATACACAGGGACACACATGCAGATATCAGATGATCTTGATCCGTGCAGACAGGGCCACACCGTCCATTGGACAAGGTGAGCCCTGTCATTCAGGCGGCAGCCGGCAGGGGGAGCGGCAGTGCAGAAGGGGGCGGCGTCTCCTGCACGCAGCCTCCCCGTCATGGCGCCGGCCGCTCACCCCGCGCGCACACGCAGGTAAGCGGCGCGACCCGGGAGAGGGACAGAAGGGGCGGCACCGCTGCCCACGGCTCTACAGCACATCCCCCCCCCCCCCGGTACTCACTGCCGCGGCCGGCAATGACTGCCGGTGCCGCGGCTCAGGCGGCTCAGGCAGCAGAGGGGGCGGCAGTGCTGGGCTCCAACAGCACACACCCCCCCCCGTAATCGGTGCCGCGGCTCAGGCGGCAGAGGGGCTTGGTGCACCCCTGCGTGCAGAGCAGGAGGCACTGCAAGCTGCACGGAAGCTACATAAGTTAAGCAGAAGCAGTTACTTCTATGACCTTGATTTCAGTCATGTGATCAGTCACATGACTGGAACGGTCAAGTCCTTCAGCCTCCATTCAGCTCCCGGTAAGCTGCTTCTTCTGTTGTGTGCCGATCACCTAGATCAGTGCAGAGCAGGAGAGGAGAGCGGGAGAGAGGGCAGCTGTGTGTAATCGGTCTCCTCCGCTTCTGCTCACAGACAGCTGTGGGCCCTCTCGCTGCTTCAGGGCCCCGGCGTATGCCCAGTTATGCTGGGTGCTGGCGCCGTGCCAGGGTAGCACCATGATCCTATTACAGAATCCACACCAATAGGGAGAGAAAACAATCTGTGGATCTTAAAGGGGACATATCACTTGCTATAAATCTATAATATTTTTGCCTGGAGTAGATTCTGCCTTTCTCCTGAATCTGGCGATGTTCTTTTACTCCTGTGCCTCTCAGTTCCTGAGATATGACCTTCTCTAGTCTGTGTGTTTAACTATAGTCTTGATAACCAACTGGGTGTGTGTAGTCAGGAAGACGCCCACTTGGCTAAGAAGACAAGATTTATGTATAGAAAGAAGAGGCCATATCTCAGTAACGGAATGGCGCAGGACCATAAGAAAACCATCGCCAGATTCAGGAGAATGGCGGCGTACACCAGGCAAAAAAACAAAACATTTATGTCAAGTGACAGGTTGTCTTTACTCACCGTCCACAACTTACTGGCTGTTAGATATGTATATGTGTTGATATTGATATAATAATTCAGATGAGAAGAAATGACGAGTCACTCAGACAATTTAAACACACAGGATGATGGCAGCCGTTTCGCACCAGTCAGGTCCGAAACAGCTGTCGTCATCCTGTGTCTCCAAATCCCCTCCCCACTGCCAACGTCCTAGGATATCTTCGTGACGAAATGAATCAAAAAACCCCTAAGATCAAACTCATAGTGAGTGGCTCTTCATTTCTTCTCATCTGTGTTATTATATGGAATCTGGCAGCGCCCGATCTGTGCCCCAGGGTGTCCGTGCTGAAGTGCCTGCAGCAGGTGCCTGTGTACAACTCTGAGTGGTGCACGGCTTTTCTTGTTTATTTGTTGATATCGATACAAATGGTGATTTAGATCCATATAGAAGACCTGATACATAGGATCTGCCTTAATAAAAAGTCTCAATGTCATTTGCCGTACCCAATCTTATATTTTAGAAGGAATCTGATTGGTTAGTTTAATTAACACCAACACTTTTGTAGGAATTAAGCCCAATTTTGCTCTACAGCTTTAGACTTAAGAGTTGTACAGGATTAAAAAAACATGACAAACAGCGCCACCGTTGTCTGCAGGATTTGCCTGGTACTGCAGCTCAGAACTATGTGCGGACAAGACTCATCCATCACATTACAGCCTGCCTGCCCAGAGTGAAATTGAGCATGTCCAACCATTAACTTGAAATTCACAACGTAAACTGGGTGTTCATTGCTCATTTTTGTTCTTTTGCAGCTGGGGATCGAACTATGGAGATAATGGCTATGTGTTAATAGCAAGGAACCGGGGGAACATGTGCGGCATTGCAAAATATCCTTCTTACCCCGAAATGTGAAATACACTTCATTAGTCAGAAGATGTACCGGAGAGGCGCAGAAGCTTCATAGTCTGACATTGTGTCATTCTTCCTCTCAAGCCTTGGTCCGAACTGTGTGAAAATGATAATAGATTTGGATTGTTTAGAATATTTGCAAATAGCTATGATACTTTTGATCATTTCTAACTCTACATACCCCACCCCTTTACTTTAGGCCACACCCACTTGGCTTTAAAATACCCCTTTATGCACATTAGAGTAAACCCTGCCTACATTTCAATACTACCTCAAAAGTGTGAATACGTTCATCCCAATACAGAGATGGGCTCAATATTCCACCAATCAAAACATAGCTTTTTTTTCGGCAAGGCATTTAAAGAAAGTAATACTGAGCTCTGATTGGGGGGTTGTATGGAGAATATTTTATAAGAAATATATTACAACATAAGTTTGCTGTGATGATGATTAGAACTATGTGTTACCCTTTGCATTGATTTCTGAATTTTACATATTCATGTACATTAGTGATGTTTTAATAAAGTTTTTATGACTTGATTCATTGCCTATTTCTGAGGGGGAATGGTTGAGGATTCTTGTGAAGGTACAATTGAGAAAAAAAGGCTACAATTGTATCATTAATGTTAGGTTATGTACACATTCAGATAAGCTGTACACAGATCTCCACTATTTGGAGAAGTGAGACAGCATGTACAGTCTCAGGGAGGGCAGAGAAAACAAGCTACAGCTAAACAGGAAATGAACGTGGCGCCCCTATGACTAGGCGCTACAGGGAGGTACTGCACCCTGAATAGCAGGTATAGTGCCTCCGTAGTTGTGGGTTTGGGGTTAAACTTATGGAGTCTGTACTAACACACAACACTAGGCCCCTTAGGATAGAGGGACTGGATATTCAGTAAGTCCCAGGGGGTAGAGCCTAGGTTAGAGTGGGAAACCAGGAGAAAGTGAGAGTTTAGTCAGACAGTGCCGAGAAGGCAGCCAGATAGGATGTGCCTGGCAGGGCTGCTGACAAGAGGGCACCTTTCTTCAAGAGGGGGACCCAGGACAGAGGGAGACGATCCGGAACTGGTTGGAGCCGGCTGGAATCGTCTGGGGTCAACACCGGCGACACGGAAGCCGAGGCAGTCAGTGGTCTATCCCTGACCGTAAACCGACGAGCCACGGGACCAATCCTCGGAAGCCGTAGCACCACAGAACGGTACCTCCTCCCCGGTCCCA
>JARQOC010000012.1:103513448-103711206 GCA_033576535.1 Allobates femoralis | reverse complement strand
ACTTTCTTTGCAAAAAGCGAATTAACTAAAGACCCTGTTATTGACATTTTTTATCAGCTCTTGATTTTTTACTACTATCTTTACAGCAGAGTATTTTTACATGTTGTTTTATTGTGCTTTTTTGTGATCCAACTCTCCCTATGGTAGCACATTCATTGCTTCTTCTCAGTCCAGAAAGCTAGCACACAATCTCTATAAACTCTGCCAGTGATGACCAATGCAAAAAAAGGCTGCTGTCACAAGCTCACAGATCACCGACAGTCCGGTCTCTCTACCCCTGATGGGCCCAGACAGAATGTTTTATACGAGCCGTGCAAGAGCCTGATGGCTCAATGAAGTCACTACAGGCTGTGTTTGCAGTACACTATCATATGTAGACACTAGTGATGAGTGAGCATTACCATGATTGGGTGCTCGGTACTCGCAACAAGGAGTTTGACACTCTGAAGGACAAAACTCGTTTACCAAATATAAGGAAGTCAATGGGGAACTCGAGCATTTTTGCAGAAGATCTTCTGGAAAAATGCTTGAGTTTTCCATGGACTTCCATTATACTTAGTAAACTAGCCAAGTCTGTCCGAATGTCAAACTGCTTCTTACGAGTGCAAAGTACCTGATCATGGTAATGCTCACTCATCAGTAGTAGACTCACTTCATAACAAAAACATCCAAAAATGCCCACTCCAGTGCTGGCTGTGTTATACAGCCAGGACTTGTCACCACTTCAAAAGTGTCCAGTTTGTCCTCTCATTTTATTCCCCCTGCTCCTCTGAGTATTTGATTGCTTGCTTTCTCTTAATATGCAATATAGTTCTTTAGTTAAAACCCCTTTTTTAAGTGTTCATTTATATCGTATTTAGCAAGATTACGGTGCTCACATCATAATTATACAGAGAAGCCAGCAGACACGCCCCAGAGGATCCTCTGAGCCATATCCCCTAGGTAATGGCCATAAACATTAGCATTAATAAAAAGTCCCATGTCTCTTGAGTTTTGTGGTGAATAAAAGCAATGTGTCCACTTTTGACCTGGTGAGAGGTCCTCTTCCTCATTAACTGTATCAACAAAAGTAGTATGTATGTGATTAGACCCTAGGGAGCATCATTTTCTTTGCATTGGTCCACCTACATGCTACATTGCCCTCATGACTGCTGGTGGGTTATTATTACAGCCAGGGCTTGTTGAAAACCATTGTCATTGTCATCTTGATACTTCTATAAAGATCAGCCTAAGGCTGTGATTCTTTGGAGATTGGTATACTGACAATATACTGCAATGTTAAAGTATTGCAATGTGATGTACAAGTGGTCAAACAATTGCAGGTTTAAGTTCCCCTAAGGGCTTAGTAATATTGCAAAAAAAAAATAATGTAATATACATTTTTTTTTAAATGAAAACTTTTGAGAATAAATCTAAGAGTTAAAATTACCCTCCTTTTAGCATAAAAATATAGTGTAAAAATTAGATGTATGTACAAACTTCTCATCCTTTGTAAAAGAGTGTATCACCATAAGCTTTGACTTGTTCCAGCTCCCCTTGTTTTGTGGCTGGCTAATTTACCACCTTAGTGGCTAAAAATGCAATTTTAATTTCTGCAGTACAGGAAAAATACTGTTAGATTGCATAACTTCTTCAGATTGTATAATAGCAAGGCCATTCATGTTGTAGCTTTGCATGAAAGCCTGTAACCACCAAGCTTGTTGAGACTTGTAAGACTGTAACCATAAAGCTTGCTGCATAGTGTAAAACTCTGCAACTGAGGCAGCAAGCTAGGTGGTTACAGTGTTCAGAGAATCAAAGAAACATGGGTGATTACAGTCTTACAATAAGTAACGAGCTTGATAGCTGTTTGGCTGTATTCACTAAGTTTTTTGACTCATAAGACTGTAACCAACAAGCTTTTTGCATCTTGTAAGACTTTGTAATCACCAAGCTTGTTGTCTTCTGTAAGACCCTGTAGGCACCAAGCTTGTTATCTATTGTAAGAGTGTAATCACCATGTTTGCAGCCACAACGTTTGTTGCCTCTTGTAAAACTATCTCACCACAAAGCATTTTGTTGAATGTAAGTCCTTGTAACCATAGTTTATTTCCTTTTGTAAGACTGTAACCATCAAGCTTGCTGCCCATTATTAGAGTATAATCACAAAGTTTGTTGCCTCTAACAAGACTGTATCCACCCAAGATTGTTGCCTCTTGTGAGACTATGACCACCACGTTTTATCTTTTCTTGCAAGACTTAGTAACCCCCAAGCTAACTGCCTTGTTTAAGACTCCGTTACTGCCTAGCTTGTACCTATTGTAAGACTGTGATAACCATGTTTGTTGATTCTTATAAGACTGTAACTACCAACCTTGTTGCCTCTTGTAAGACTCTCTAGTCTAACCACAAAGCTCGATGCCTCATAAGAATAATAATAAGCTTGATATAGCGCCAACATATTCCACAGCGCTTCACAATTCAGAGGTTTAAACTCAAACAGTCATAAGTAACAGTTATCAGAAAATACAAAAATTAAAGCAAAATAATGACAGCCCTGTTCCTAAGAGCTTACAATCTATCAATAAGGTGAGGATGACACAAAGTACAGGGGATTATTTACAGTGATAGTATAGTCAACTTGAGGAAATGGGGAATAGATAAGAGCAGCAAAAGTGGCCTCCAACCATTATTTGTAGTGCATTTGAGACTAGTGGAGTGCATACGCTATGTCTAAGTGACTTTGACTAGAGATCATAAGCCACCCTAAAAAGATGTGTTTTTGGGGAGCTCCTGAAACTATGTAAGTTGATACTAGACCTATTTTCTTGGGGTAGAGCATTCCAGAGAATTGGTGCAGCTCAGGAGGAGTATTGGTCCCGGGAGTGGAAGGTTTTGACTAATGCAGAAATGAGTCTAAAGTCACTTTCAGAGCAAAGAGAACGGGTGGGGTGATAGACAGAGATGAGGGTAGAGAGGTAGGGGGTTGCTGAACTGTGAAGAGCTTTGTGGGTGAGAACAAGCAGTTTGACTTGGATCCTACAGTGTATGTGCAGCCAGTGCAATGGCTGGCATAGAGTGGAAACATCTGAGTAATGGTTAGCTAGAAAGGTGTTCCTGTCTGCTGCACTAAGGATGGACTGGACAGGAGAAAGCCTACTGAGGGGGAGGCCAAATAATAGAGAATTACAATAGTCAAGGCAGGAGTGAATCAGGGCCACAATTAGGATTTTTGATGTTTCTATGATGAGAATGGGGTGGATTCTAAAGATGTTCTTCAGGTGTAAGCAACAAGATTGTATATATATGGGGTGAAGGAAAGATCAGCGTCAAACATAACACCCAGAAAGCGAGCCTGCTGCCTAGGCGTTATCGTGGTGCAGCACACAGAGAGAGATGTCATATGTATGGAGGTTAGTGGAGGGCGAGAGCGGAAGGAGTTCAATTTTGGAAAGGTTGAGTTTTAAATAGAGAGCAGACATGATGTTGGAAACTGCGGTTAGACAGTTATTGGTGTTCTTTATGACAGTGGAAGTAAGGTCAGGGGAAGAACTGTATAGTTGTGTGTCATCAGCATAAAGATGGTACTGAAAGCCAAATCTGCTGATGGTGTGTCCAATCCGGGTTGTGTAGAGGGACAAAAAAGAGGTCCAAGGACTGAGCCCTGAGGGACTGCAATAGTGAGAGGAAGAGGAGAAGACAAGTGATACACTGAAAGAGCGGTTAGAGGGACAGCAAGAGAAAAAGGAGAGCGCAGTCCTATATGCCGATAGAGCGCAGCATGGAGAGTAGGAGATGGTGGTCAAAAGTATCAAAGGCTACAGAGAGATCAAGAAGAATAAGCAGAGAGTGTTCACCATTACGTTTTGCTGTCAGAAGGTCATTGGTCACTTTGGTGAGGGCAGTTTCTGTAGAATGTAGAGGGCGGAAACCAGACTGTAATGGATCTAGAAGAGAGTGAGTGGAGAAGTAACAGGTGAGATGGGAGTAGACCAGACGCTCAGACGTTCCAAGAGTTTAGAGATGTAGAGGAGATTGGAGACTGGTTTGTAGTTATTAGTGCAGGATGGGTCAAGAGAAGATTTCTTTAATAATGAAGTAATGATAGAGTGTTTGAAGGAGGAGGGGAAGATGCCAGAAGAAAGAGATAGATTGAAGATTTTGGTTAGGTGAGTGGTGACCACCGGAGAGAGAGACTGGAGTAGATGTAAGGGTATAGGGTCAGTGGTGCATGTAGTGGGACGAGAGGAAGAGACTGGAGACTTCTTCTATGATAGGGTCAAATGTGGAGAGTGAGCCAAAGGAGATGTGGGGTAGAATGGGGGTAGTTTCGCTTGGGGGCCGAGAGCTGATTTCCTGATGGATGTATTCTATTTTCTCTCTGAAGTAAGAGGCTAGATCATCAGCATAGAGGTCAGTAATAGGGGCCTGCACTTTAGAACTGAGGAGAGAGGGAAAGGTGTCAAAGAGTTTCTTTAGGTTGTTGGATAGTGAGGAGATCAAGGTGGTGAAGTAGGTCTGCTTGATGAGGTGAAGGGCAGAGTTGTAAGTTCTCAGCATAAATTTAGAGTGAATGAAGTTTTCTGGTGCGCGGGTTTTCCTCCATAGGCATTCAGCACTTCTAGAGCATCGCTGGAGGAATAGAGTTTGTAATGTGAGCCAAGGCTGTTTTGGTCTGTGTTTGGAGGTTCTGAGGGTGTCATTGAAGTGATACACAGCCTGATCAGGACAGAAGAAAGAGGAGATTGGGAACAGTGATGAGAGTAGAGAGTCTGTGAGTGTATGAGAGTTAAGGGCCTGTAGATTTCTGAATGTGTGATAGGTAGGAGTGTGCTGTGGTGGGCAAGGATTTGTGAGTGTGAAGGAGAGAATATTGTGGTCAGAGAGTGGAAAAGGTGAGTTATCTAAGGAGGAGGTAGAGCAGAGGCGGGTAAAGACCAGATTAAGGGTGTTACCATCTTTGTGTGTCTCAGAGGTTGAGAGCTGTGATAGGCCAAGAGAAGTGGTTAGAGATAGAAGCTGGGATGCAGATGGGGAGGTGGGGCTGTTTTTGGGTTGTTAAAGTCTCCCAGAATAAGGGTTGGTAATTCTGAGGACACGAAGTGTGGCAGCCATGCGAAGAAGTGGTCGAGGAACTGGGTGTGTGACCCCGGGAGGTGGTGTACCACCGCTACTCTGAGGGGGAGGGGATGAAAGAGCCTAATGGTGTGGACCTCAAAATAAGGGAATGAGAGTGATGGGGCTGGAGGGATGACCTGAAAAGTGCACTGAGGGGAAAGAAGTAAGCCAACTCCACCACCATGTCTGTTCCCAGGTCTCAGGGAATGGAAAAAATGTAAGTCCCCATAAGAAATAGCGGCAGGGGAAGCAGTGTCTGAGTCCTAGATCCATGTTTCTGTGAGGGCCAGCAGATCAAAAGAGTTAGTGAGAAAGGGAAGCTTGTAGCATACAGACCGTGGATTCCAGAGTGCACAATTAAAAGAGGGAGATGAAGGTGTGCATGTAATGGTAATAAGGTTAATAGGTTAAGGCTCTGTAACTATCACTTATTCCCTCTTGTAATACACTGTAAATACCAAGTTTGTTGTCTCGTGAAAGACTATCCACCAAACATGTCAATCATAAGACACTGTAGCCACTAAGCTTGTTACTATTTTAAAGAGTGTAACCACCAAGCTTGGTGCCTATTGTAAGAGTGTAATCACCACGGTTGTTGCACTTACAAGACTGTAATTGTAACCCCCAAGATTGCTGTCTCTTGCCAGACTGTGACCACCAAGTTTGTTGCCTTTTATAAAACTGTAGCCATCAAGATTGTTGCCTCTTACAAGACTGTAACCACCAAGATTGTTGCCTCTTGTAAGACTGTAACCAAAGTTGTTGTCTCTTGTAAGACTGTAGCCACCACCTTTGTTGCCACTTACAAACTGTAACCATCAAGATTGTTGACTCTATGGGAGAAAGATGTAGCAGCTGTCAACTTTAAAACTGTGACATCCTATGGAAATAGCGTGGTATGCTGAGATAATGTTTGTGTCTCCTACATCTGTATGTAATTGTAATATACTTTTCTGAAAAGAATAGCTTGACCTCCACATAATGATGGTGTGCTGACATATACCATCCCGATGTATGCCAAGTTGACACCCTTTTGGCATTTGCTGGGTAACCGAAGCCGTGTAGATACATTTGGGATACAAGTCTGACTTTCTGCACTCACTTATATGGTGTATAACTTTATAACAGGTTCAATGGTGAGAAGACCAAAGAGTTAATGACTCCAAGTGCCGAGTCAGCAGCTGAATAGCCATTTTGTGAATTTGAATAGCATTCTATGTGTATATATAAGTAACACTTAAAATACCGCAAAATGCAAGTGTATACTGTACAAAGAGCTGACGCAGGACAATATTAATGTGTCCAGGCGTGGACTGGCTCTGACCGACACTTTGCTGCACTTTGCAAGGAGTCGTCTTATTTACGAGTAATGTGTGAATGCGGATGCTGGCAGTGACAGCTGATATATCGGGGAAGTCATCAATTCCCTCTTCCCTGGCAATGTTTAATCTTCATGTAGAAATCATTATTAGTGTACAGGAAAATTACACACATGGGGGCTGTAAGACTCACATGTCGAAAGCGATTGTACGCTCATAATGGAAATCAGAGGCCCCTGGAGTAACTCAGAGCTCTGCATGAGCGACGTCATTACCATGGTCTTAAACAGATACACACCTGTCCGCCATTACATGGCCCTGGACACAATATACAGAGGAGCAGTGCTGCACATACATACTGCTGACCTCACATGAAGTCTGTCCAGTGTCACACATCACAAGATACTCATGTGTCAACCAATGCTCATATCCTTATGAGGAGGGTCCACAGCAGTATTTATAATACATTTATTCATTCCAGCTGCTGGAAAACCACATACCGTATATACTCGTGTATAAGCCGAGTTTTTCAGCCCAAAAATTGGGCTGAAAAGTCTACCCCTCGGCTTATACACGGGTCATATACGGCATGGAGTGGTGGGGGCTGTGTCCCGGGGCTGTGGAGGCTGGAGGAGGCGGGGGGAGGCTGCAGTATGAGCGGCCCCGTCACGTGGGGCCGCTCATTATATATGCACTGCTTCCCCCTGTCAATCAGCGGCAGGGGGAAGCAGTGCATATGGCCCCCAAACGCTGGCACTCGCCCTCCCCCTCTGTGTAAGGGCCCCCCCCCGCTGCTGTAAGGGCCCCCCGCTGCTTATCTTACCATCCGGTCTTCTGATCAGCGCTGCTCCTCGGTGCTGAGTCCTGCTACATCCGGGATCCCCGGCCGTCGCAGGTATATGACGTCATCGTGCGACGGCCGGGGATCCCGGATGCAGCGAGGACTGGAGCGGCGAGGGGCAGCGCTGATCAGAAGACCGGATGGTAAGTTAAGCAGCAGGGGGGGCGAGTGCCAGCATTTGGGGGCAGCTGTGTACCCCTGGGGGCGGCTGTATACCCCTGGGGACGGCTGTATACCCCTGGGGACGGCTGTGTACCCCTGGGGGCTGCTATATACCGCTGGGGGTAGCTATATACCCCTGGGGACGGCTGTGTACCCCTGGGGGCTGCTATATACCCCTGGGGGCGCTATATACCCCTGGGGATGGCTGTGTACCCCTGGGGGCTGCTATATACCCCTGGGGGTGGCTATATACCCCTGGGGACGGCTGTGTACCCCTGGGGGCTGCTATATACCCCTGGGGGCGGCTATATACCCCTGGGGACGGCTGTGTACCCCTGGGGGCTGCTATATACCCCTGGGGGTGGCTGTGTACCCCTGGGGGCTGCTATATTCCCCTGGGGGCGGCTGTGTACCCCTGGGGGCTGCTATATACCCCTGGGGGCGGCTATATACCCCTGGGGATGGCTGTGTACCCTGGGGGCTGCTATATACCCCTGGGGGTGGCTATATACCCCTGGGGGCGGCTGTGTACCCCTGGGGGCTGCTATATACCCCTGGGGGCGGCTGTGTACCCCTGGGGGCTGCTGTGTACCCCTGGGGGCGGCTGTGTACCCCTGGGGGCTGCTGTGTACCCTTGGGGGCTGCTGTGTACCCCTGGGGGCGGCTGTGTACCCCTGGGGGCGGCTGTGTACCGCTGGGGCTGCTGTGTACTGCTGGGGCTGCTGTATGCCCCCGGAGGCTGCTGTACACCCCCGGGGCTGCTGTATATACTGCTGGGGTCTGTATACCACTGGGGCTGCTGTATATACTGGTGGGGTCTGTATATACCACTGGGGAGGCTGCTGTATACCACTGGGGCTGCTGTATATACTACTGGGGCCTGTATATGCCACTGGGGAGGCTGCTGTATACTACCACTGGGGGTGCCTGTATACCACACTGCTGGGGTCTGTATACCTGTGCTGGGGTCCACCCTCGGCTTATACACGAGTCAATAGGTTTTCCCAGGTTTTGGGGGCAAAAGTAGGGGGGTCGGCTTATACACGGGTCGGCTTATACACGAGTATATACGGTAGTTCAAACTCCAGCTGCTGCAGGACCTCATAATACACACTCCACATTGGCTGCAGCACCTCATGATACCCACGGTTCAGTCGCTGCAGAACCTCATAATACATACACCTCAGTGGATGCAGAACCTCATAATACACCCACCTTAGTGGATGCATAACCTCATAATACCAACACTGCAGTGAATGCATAACCTCACAATACAGACATCACAGCAGCTGCAGAACCTCATAATACACACACCTCAGTGGCTGACAATCCTCATAAAGCTGGAGGCACATCGTCATGCATCAAACACGGAGTGTAGTGCATGTTTTGTGTCAGTGTGGTGCGAGTGTGGTGTGTGTGGGTAAGTGTGCATAACTGTATGCATGTGAGTGTGTTGCGAGTGTGCTGCGTGAGTGAACGTGTGGTACGTGTCAGTGTGATGCGGTCCTGAAGTTTGAGAGGCGGGATTTCTCAGCATGTAATCCCACCGACCAAACTTCTGACCGCCGACAGCATTTACCGGTGTATTCAAACAGGTGTTTCAATATGCCGGGTTTTAGTAATAAACTTAATTTACTGATACTGGTCCGAGTGCAATGCGAGTTACCCTCGCATTGCACTCGCACGACAAAATCATACAGTGGGGCCTCCAGCCTAATAAACACCCTCAGCGCTACTCTGTGGTTGCAAACCTCATAATACACCTCATATGCTGCAGAATCTCATATTATAGACCTCAGTGGCTGCAGAACCTCATATTATAGATCTCAGAGGCTGCAGAACTCTTAATATACACACCTCAGCTGCTGAAAAATCTCATAATGCATACACCTCAGTCACTGCAGAACCTCATAATACACATACCTTAGCAGCTGCAAAACCTCAAAAACATACACTCCAGTCACTGCAGAACAGAACCTCACAATACACCTCAAAGGTTGCAGAATTTGATAACATACAGGTGGCACCCTTGCAGTCTGGCTGCCAAAATGGTATTTTATGTACATCTTGCAATGCCATGTTTGGGGGGAATTGGAGCTGCCTCTGCTGAAATTCTGAAGCATCAAACACAGCTTGAGCTTCAATTAGGAAACTAAGCACTGAAAAGACCTTATTTGTGCATGTAAGCCAGAATCCTACTACACACTGATGAGGGGCAACACCCCGAAACAGCTGTCTGTGGATGGATACTTGGCCTTGGTATTCCCTTGTCATATCTGTAAACTTGTAAAAGAGTTGGATATTGACTTAAAGGGCCACTTCATATGGTGGTTATGGTGTTCTCCGCAAGGAGCCACCCCTTGGCTGGGTCCTTCCCTGGAGGGATATATGGCTAGTTCTGTGTTTGAGACTCCTAACAGAGGCTCCACAGACTCTATTTGCATATTCATATTTCCCAGGGGGCAATGTGCCTAGGAATTCACTGTGTTTGAGCGCTTTAGCCAGCTGCCCGCAGTGTTTTCTTGGACTGGTCTCCCTGAGATCAGTGAATACTTTGCAGTCTTGGTCTACTAGGCCTTGCTCCCACCTAGCCAGAATCCTACTCCACACTGATGAGGGGCAAACACCCGAAACAGCTGTCTGTGGATGGATACTTGGCCTTGGTATTCCCATGTCATATCTGTAAACTTGTAAAAGAGTTGGATATTGACTTAAAGGGCCACTTCATATGGTGGTTATGGTGTTCTCCGCAAGGAGCCACCCCTTGGTTGGGTCCTTCCCTGGAGGGATAGATGGCTAGTTCTGTGTTTACGACTCCTAACAGAGGCTCCACAGACTCTATTTGCATATTCATATTTCCCAGGGGGCAATGTGCCTAGGAATTCACTGTGTTTGAGCGCTTTAGCCAGCTGCCCGCAGTGTTTTCGTGGACTGGTCTCCCTGAGATCAGTGAATACTTTGCAATCTTGGTCTACTAGGCCTTGCTCCCACCTAGCCAGAATCCTACTCCACACTGATGAGGGGCAACACCCCGAAACAGCTGTCTGTGGATGGATACTTGGCCTTGGTATTCCCATGTCATATCTGTAAACTTGTAAAAGAGTTGGATATTGACTTAAAGGGCCACTTCATATGGTGGTTATGGTGTTCTCCGCAAGGAGCCACCCCTTGGTTGGGTCCTTCCCTGGAGGGATAGATGGCTAGTTCTGTGTTTGCGACTCCTAACAGAGGCTCCACAGACTCTATTTGCATATTCATATTTCCCAGGGGGCAATGTGCCTAGGAATTCACTGTGTTTGAGCGCTTTAGCCAGCTGCCCGCAGTGTTTTCTTGGACTGGTCTCCCTGAGATCAGTGAATACTTTGCAATCTTGGTCTACTAGGCCTTGCTCCCACCTAGCCAGAATCCTACTCCACACTGATGAGGGGCAACACCCCGTAACAGCTGTCTGTGGATGGATACTTGGCCTTGGTATTCCCTTGTCATATCTGTAAACTTGTAAAAGAGTTGGATATTGACTTAAAGAGCCACTTCATATGGTGGTTATGGTGTTCTCCGCAAGGAGCCACCCCTTGGCTGGGTCCTTCCCTGGAGGGATAGATGGCTAGTTCTGTGTTTGAGACTCCTAACAGAGGCTCCACAGACTCTATTTGCATATTCATATTTCCCAGGGGCAATGTGCCTAGGAATTCACTGTGTTTGAGCGCTTTAGCCAGCTGCCCGCAGTATTTTCTTGGACTGGTCTCCCTGAGATCAGTGAATACTTTGCAATCTTGGTCTACTAGGCCTTGCTCCCACCTAGCCAGAATCCTACTCCACACTGATGAGGGGCAACACCCCGAAACAGCTGTCTGTGGATGGATACTTGGTCTAGGTATTCCTTGTCATATCTTTAAACTTGTAAAAGAGTTGGATATTGACTTAAAGGGCCACTTCATATGGTGGTTATGGTGTTCTCCGCAAGGAGCCACCCCTTGGCTGGGTCCTTCCCTGGAGGGATAGATGGCTAGTTCTGTGTTTGAGTTTGAGACTCCTAACAGAGGCTCCACAGACTCTACTTGCATATTCATATTTCCCAGGGGGCAATGTGCCTAGGAATTCACTGTGTTTGAGCGCTTTAGCCAGCTGCCTGCAGTGTTTTCTTGGACTGGTCTCCCTGAGATCAGTGAATACTTTGCAATCTTGGTCTACTAGGCCTTGCTCCCACCTAGCCAGAATCCTACTCCACACTGATGAGGGGCAACACCCCGAAACAGCTGTCTGTGGATGGATACTTGGCCTTGGTATTCCCTTGTCATATCTGTAAACTTGTAAAAGAGTTGGATATTGACTTAAAGAGCCACTTCATATGGTGGTTATGGTGTTCTCCGCAAGGAGCCACCCCTTGGCTGGGTCCTTCCCTGGAGGGATAGATGGCTAGTTCTGTGTTTGCGACTCCTAACAGAGGCTCCACAGACTCTATTTGCAAAAAAGGGGATGGGCGCAATGAGAGATACCCGGTGGGCTTGAAATTAGTTTGTGAGGTGGGTGTGTATGACCTTTTTAGGTTGTGCACTCGCTGCTCAACCCGGGTAACCGGCACCGTCTGCTCAGTTGCGGAGCAGTGACGCGAGGAAGTCCCGGAGTCCACTTCCTTGAACGGTCACGTGGTACTGGGAGACCGGTCAGCTGACGGTTGCGTTAGCGGAAACACATCATGCCAGGTTCTTGAACTGTTATTGCAAGTGTGGCGCCCCTGCGACCAGAAGGCCACAAGAGGGAAGTGTAGCCAGGTAAGCAAGGTGGTTGAAAACACACCCACACAGCACAAACACTAACTCTACGCCTAGGACTCTAGGATGAGCAAGGGGTGGCGGATGTAGCAAAGTGGGTGGAATGTAGGAGAACACTGACAAAGTGGAAGGAGTGGCCTAAACAAAACCTAGGAGCATTAAGAGACAGAAGTTAGTTAGAAAGAGTTGGGGAACAGCAGAGAGAGACCAAAGAGAGAGACTTCCCAGACAGCTTCGGGCTCACTGGAGACACAGAATCCTGAGAGGCACAGACGCCTGGAGAGAAAGCCTACCTCACAGCCTGGAAGCGACAGGAAGGGGAAAGACTGAAAGAGACCCCACAGCTAAGGACGGTGGGGGCCCGGCAGCCAGATAGACCCGTGCTGCACGGAGGAACCCTTAGCACAGTGACAGAAACAAGGAGCCTAGTGTCGGGCCCCATGGGACGGGGGTACTCGGTACCGGACCGAACGGTGCCGGGGAAGTCACGGGTGGCTGGGTCCGGACCGTGTCCCGGGCTTGGCAATAAAAGGAGATTATTTACAGGGGAAATGTCACTGTGACGCCGCCCACTTGATGCGGCCAGTGATGGGGGCCGCTGCTGCTGCAGAACCTCCGGGGGTAATGGATTGGCAGCGGAGATGGTGTAGTTCCAGTGGGAAGAACTGTATCCCCCGGGGCAGTAAAGGTCAAGTCTATGGTGCAGTTGTAGCACACATACTTGCAGGCTGCAGGGATCTCTCCTCCTGGCTGGTGCTGACAGGCTGTATCCTGTATGGAGGGAATAGCTTACACGCAGAGACACAAGGGAGACTGTTCCAGGGTTTTCCAAAGCTTTACTCTTAGTTGTTCCAACGGTTCACAGGTAGTTTGCAGTTTTTACAAGGTTAGGTACAGTTCTCTACACACGGGTACGTTCTCCCTCTCTGGGTTCCCTTCTGCCCTGCAGCCAGGCCTCTCTCTCCCTGTGACCCCTCACACAGTCTGTAGTGTCCTTTCCGGGCTGTTTACATTCTCTTTGCTACGTGTTGTGCGACACTGGACAGTATGGCGGTGACTCGGACCCCTGGTGGGCCCTCCTGGTTGTCACTGAGCTGCCTGTCCTTTGGGTTGGGGACCCTAACGTGGAGCTGTGGTCCCCCGTCGTGTTGTTTGGGGATTCCGGGTAAACTGCGGTCCCCTTTAGAGCCGACACTCTACTCAGCCCAGCCTCCAGCAGTCCTCAGCACGAGGCTCTACCAGGCTCCTTCTCTCTGTTCCTTTCCAGTATCATAGGAGGGACTTCTCTGCCTGCAGTCAGTGGCTTTAGCTGCTGTCTAGGTGCTTTCTCTCCCCTCTGGCTCGCACTGGCTCAGTACGGATTCTGCGCTCCTAGCCTTGCACTCGCAGGACGTGTGATTGTCTTTCTGTCTCAGCTTCTCCTCTTTGCTTCTCAGCACCCTGGCCTACTAACTTCCTTCACTCCTCCCCATTCCTCTATACTTTCAGTCACCTGACTTCTGGTGTGCCCAACCCACTCCTCTGAATCCACCACCCCTCGATCTCATAGAGCATCTAATCTCAGGGCTGGATGTAAACCTCTTCTGACACGTGGGTTGTGTGGGCTGTGAGGGTGTTGTTGTGCAACAAGTGTCCTACCTGCCTGGCTGCAGTTCCCTTTGTGGCCTCCTGGATGCAGGGGCGCCACATTCTCCCGGAGTTAAACCAGCGCGTCCTCGCGCTGCTCGTCATGGGCCCCCCTGAAAACATTTTTATTTTATATAACAGTAAACATTAACATTAAGGATTCTTGATTTCTTCCCATCCGGGAGGCACGATTCTTCAAACGTTACTTTAACTATAAAACAAGTGCATGGGTATCTACGTCATTACCCCTTCTGGACCTTTACGTGGTCTTTTGCTACAACGCATTCACTTTTCTGTAGCTAAAACACATTATAAATACTACTTTGTATCAAAAGTATAAAAGTTCTTCTTTTCTGAAAAAGTGCAAAAATTCTCAAAAAGCAGCTTCAAAACAGTCACTTGCACTACGTCACATGTGCATTGCTGGTCTTAAAACCAAAGGGGAGCACACAAAGGTGCTCAACTATATACAAGGGAAGTTCGTACCAAGTCATTGTTCATGGTGCAAATGTTCAAATAAAAGATATACTAGACAAACAGGGGAATGCTAGCATTCATTCAGGTAAGGGATGGGATCAATAAGGAAAGTGCTTCATTCACACTTACAATGCTTCATCTGTTCTTCTTGATGCAGGACCCGTGTTCACGCCTTCTTTGCTTGCTTCCAAGGTAACATCTGCGATGGTGTTTTTCTGGGATAAACCTCCAGGTTCTGCAGTGAAGCTATCAGCAAGTAGCTTTCCGGGGTCTGGGTTATCGCATCCTTCTTTGGTGGAAGAGTCTCTAGGATCGTCACAGCATCCGTGTTTACAGCCACGTCCGTGTAGCTGGTAACTTTGGTGTCATCTTCTAATTCAAGGTATTCCAAGGTTGACGCATCATCCACTTCCTCAGAATTTAAGCAGAGTCTTTTTACTTTAAGGACGTACGGGCCACGCTCACCTTGGATGGTGTGGTACGACACCCACTCTCCAATCTCGACCTGTCTATCAGGATGGTCTGGTGGGAGTTGTTCCTCTACTTCCCTCTTATTGATGAAGACGTCCTGTCTTGCACCGGGTTCACGAGCGAAAGCAAAGCCTCTGTCTTCCACTATCTTGACGATCTTGCCCTCATGCCGCGGGGATTTTTGGATCTCTTTGTCTCGGCGGGCTATATTCTTGGCCTCCTTAGCACGGGCCACCATCACCTGCTTCTGCACCTGGCGCTCCATCTCCTCTTTTTCCCACTTCCTTACGCATCTACGGATGTACTCCTACCGCGTTATCAGCTCCGTAGAGTCTGTCTCTCCAGCGGGGTCTCCTAGGAAGCCCATCAGGTCATCGCAATCTCTATCCCACTCCCACCAGCAACGGAGCTGCTCCCCTCTCACCTCAGTGGAAGTCGGTGGTGGTATCAGGGGCTGCGGCAACGTCAGGAATCCCTCCGGCAAAGCTCCAAGTGGGTCGGCTTCTTTCTGTGCCTTACACGGTGCGGCTTGTGGGGTAGTTACATCCACCAGGATCGCGGTATGGCCATCAGCCTCGCTCTCTGCATGCTCACGCGGCTCTCCATCCAGCCGGGTCGCATAGACTGCGTTTCATAGCCCCGGCGGTGTTCAATGTCTATTTGAATCCGGGTCCGATTCTCCTCTTGGGCCCATGTCATCCGCTGGGGTAGCAGCCGCAATACACCCCTCCGGGTGTCTAGGAAGTAGGGACACTCCTCGCCGCCTTCAGCCATCTCTGCACGATCACAAGAGTTCTTTCCCTGGCCGGGTTCCTCCACTGGGTCACTCCGTGGGCCCTCCGGGATCACACGTGGTCTCTCGTGCGCAGCGCTCTTCTCGGAGTCTTCCGCTTCAGTCCGCATGTACTGGAATGGCGACTGCTTCTCTTCCGGTTGCTCGCTCCGCCCCCCCCTGATGACGATTTTCTTCTTCTCGGTTCGCGCCAGCTTCTTGGTAGGAGGGTCGAGGGGCGGCGGCTCTTCCTTTAGAGTGACAGCTGGCTCTCCCTGAGTTAAGGAGAGCCAGGGCGGGATCTTCTTTTCGCGCCTTGGACCGGACCGGCCCACCATGGGAGTCTTGGGAACGCCTCCCCTGCACATGGCGCTAGTCCCCAATGGCCGCCATTAAGGTCAGTTTTGGCGGGAAAAGTCCAGAACTCGCTGTTTAGGCGCACAAGGTCCAATTCTTTTGGACCGGGTAGATCCTGTTCGTGACGCCAGGTTTCTGTCGGGCCCCACGGGACGGGGGTACTCGGTACCGGACCGGACGGTGCCGGGGAAGTCACGGGTGGCTGGGTCCGGACCGTGTCCCAGGCTCGGCAATAAAAGGGGATTATTTACAGGGGAAATGTCACTGTGACGCCGCCCACTTGATGCGGCCAGTGATGGGGGCCGCCGCTGCTGCAGAACCTCCGGGGGTGATGGATTGGCAGCGGAGATGGTGTAGTTCCAGTGGGAAGAACTGTATCCCCCGGGGCAGTAAAGGTCAAGTCTATGGTGCAGTTGTAGCACACTTACTTGCAGGCTGCAGGGATCTCTCCTCCTGGCTGGTGCTGACAGGCTGTATCCTGTATGGAGGGAATAGCTTACACGCAGAGACACAAGGGAGACTGTTCCAGGGTTTTCCAAAGCTTTACTCTTAGTTGTTCCAACGGTTCACAGGTAGTTTGCAGTTTTTACAAGGTTAGGTACAGTTCTCTACAGACGGGTACGTTCTCCCTCTCCGGGTTCCCTTCTGCTCTGCAGCCAGGCCTCTCTCTCCCTGTGACCCCTCACACAGTCTGTAGTGTCCTTTCCGGGCTGTTTACATTCTCTTTGCTACATGTTGTGCGACACTGGACAGTATGGCGGTGACTCGGACCCCTGGTGGGCCCTCCTGGTTGTCACTGAGCTGCCTGTCCTTTGGGTTGGGGACCCTAACGTGGAGCTGTGGTCCCCCGTCGTGTTGTTTGGGGATTCCGGGTAAACTGCGGTCCCCTTTAGAGCCGACACTCTACTCAGCCCAGCCTCCAGCAGTCCTCAGCACGAGGCTCTACCAGGCTCCTTCTCTCTGTTCCTTTCCAGTATCATAGGAGGGACTTCTCTGCCTGCAGTCAGTGGCTTTAGCTGTAGAGATGGGCGAATCCTAAATTACTCGGACTCGCTAGACTGTAACGAGTCTGAGTCCAGGACTCGCTACTCGTTGCGAGTCTAGCGAGTCCAATGTAAATGAATGGGGAGGCGAGTATTGCAGCGATTCCTCTGCTGCCGGACCCTATAAGGGGTCTGGCAGCAGAGGAAAATCTGCAAATCCCCATGTTATTCTTTTAAAGCCAGCAGCAAAAAGCCGCTGGCTTTTAAAGAATAATAAAAAATAAAAAAAAAGATTGAAGGGGGGAGGGGGGAAGGGGGGTCAGGGGGGGTGAGGGGGGAGAGGGGGGGTGCACCGGCCCGGCCGGCTACTTACCCCTGCCTCCGCCGCCGCTGCCGCCTCAGCCGCAGACTCGCTCCCCGAGTCTCTCTGCTTCTGTTTCCGGAGATTCCCGAATGGTGACAAGAGCAGTGAATAAATTAACTTGCGTCACTGCTCGGGAATCTCCGGAGCAGAGCGAGTCTGGCTGACAGCAGAGTTCAGCTCAGGTCCTAATGCCCTGAGCTGAACCCTGACTGTTTAGTCAGTTCTCAGCTCTGCTACATCCCTGTCTGTCTAAGCACAGACAGGGAAGTAGCAGAGCTGAGATTGCGTTTTGGACTACGTCGGACGGAAGAGGATTTTTAAAATAAAGATGGAGTCCCTAATGGCTTTTTTGTTTTATTTTTAATAAAAAATTTTCTCTGTGTTTTTTTTTTTATATTGATTACTGGAAATTCATGGCGGTCATGTTTAATATTGGCGTGACCGCCATAAATTTCGGGCTTAGGGCCAGCTGATAATACAAAGCTGGCCCTAACCCCTTAATTACCCAGTGAGCCATTGCCACCAGGGCCACTGGAAGAGCGGGGTTCAGCGCCAAAAGATGGCGCTTCAATGAACGCGCCATCTTCTGGGGCGGCTGCGGGCTGCAATTTGCAGCGGGGGGTGCCCAGACAGCTTGGGCCTCCCTGCGCTGCGGATTCCAGCCCCCAGCTGCTTAGCTGTACCTGGCTAGACATAGAAATTGCGCGGAGCCCCACGCATTTTTTTTTTAATTATTTCATGAAATTCATGAAATAATAAAAAAAGGGGGCTCGCCTATATTCTTGTGTCTGGCCAGGTACAAATAGGCACCTGGGGGTTGGGGGCAGCCCGTCGCTGCCTGCTGGATCTGGCTGGTTCCAGAAATACGGCGAAGCCCACGTGAAATTTTTCTGAAAAATCCATAAAACAATCCTAAAAAAGGTACTGCCTCTTTATTAACCCCTCCACCATGGTCGAGGGGTTAGTAAAGATGCAATCCTTTTTTAGGATTGTTTTATAGATTTTTCAAAAAAAAAAATTACGTGGGCTTCGCCGTATTTTTGTAACCAGCCGGATCCAGCAGGCAGCGACGGGCTGCCCCCAACCCCCAGGTGCCTATTTGTACCTGGCCGGACACAAGAATATAGGCGAGCCCTTTTTTTTATTATTTCATGAATTTCATGAAATAATAAAAAAAAAAATGCGTGGGGCTCCGCGCAATTTCTATGTCTAGCCAGGTACAGCTAAGCAGCTGGGGGCTGGAATCCGCAGCGCAGGGATGCCCAAGCTTTCTGGGCACCCCCCGCTGCAAATTGCAGCCCGCAGCCGCCCCAGAAGATGGCGCATTCATTGAAGCGCCATCTTCTGGCGCTGAACCCCGCTCTTCCAGCGGCCCTGGTGGCATTGGCACGCTGGGTAATAAAGAGGTTAGGGCCAGCTTTGTATTATCAGCTGGCCCTAAGCCCGAAATTTATGGCGGTCACGCCAATATTAGACATGACCGCCATGAATTTCCAGTACTCAATATAAAAAAAAAACACAACACAGAGAAAATTTTTTTATTAAAAATAAAACAAAAAAGACATTAGAGACTCCATCTTTACTCCAAAAATCCTCTTCCGTCCGACGTAGTCCAAAAACGACATCTTCACTGCCACAACCCTGTGCATACATATACATATCTATGCACAGGGAGTGAGCAGGCTGAGAACTATCTTAGCTCTGCTACATCTCTGTGTAGGCGGGCTCTAGGACCCTGGAGCTGCCGCAGCCCGCAAGTCCCAGAGCCCAGCACACAGCACATAGCAGAAGCCGGAAGAGAGGTAAGGAGCATTTCTCCCCCCTCTCTTCCTTCGCTCCCTGCGGACTCGTTACTGACTGCGAGTAATCCCTGAGATTACTCGCAGTGTAACGAGTCGGGCGAATCCCTTACTACTCGGCGAGTACCGAGTAGTAACGAGTAGATTCGCCCATCCCTATTTAGCTGCTGTCTAGGGCACGGGTTACACCGTCCCTCTCTGTTCTGTCACACTCCTGGTGGCATCAGCATCGGACGGGCTTTCTCTCCCCTCTGGCTCGCACTGGCTCAGTATGGATTCTGCGCTCCTAGCCTTGCACTCGCAGGACGTGTTATTGTCTTTCTGTCTCAGCTTCTCCTCTTTGCTTCTCAGCTCCATGGCCTACTAACTTCTTTCACTCCTCCCCCTTCCTATATACTGTCAGTCACCTGACTTCTGGTGTGCCGAACCCACTCCTCTGAATCCACCACCCCTCGATCTCATAGAGCATCTAATCTCAGGGCTGGATGTAAACCTCTTCTGACACGTGGGTTGTGTGGGCTGTGAGGGTGTTGTTGTGCAACAAGTGTCCTACCTGCCTGGCTGCAGTTCCTTTTGTGGCCTCCTGGACGCAGGGGCGCCACACTAGTGTGCCCAAAGATCTGAACCTCGGACACTGGAGGGCTAGGCCGACACCATAGAACCGGCTCTGATGAAGTGACCGGGGATTCTATACCCTAATCACGCGACACACCAGCGGGGGGGGGGAAAGGCTTTATGTGCTGCAGCCTAACTTTCTACCACGGACTAGGAACACAGTTGTCATACTAGGACTGGTGACCCTGACTACAGCAGGGAAATATATTCACCCGTGAGTCCGCGACAACCAGACCAAATATGTTGGTGAGGTATTACGTTTATACTGAGAGAAGGGCCTGAAAGGACTTTGAAGGAGCAACACAGAAAAGCTACCTGAGCTGCACAGTGTGAGTAACCCGGAGCAGTGCTGAAGTGTTAAAGTGTTAACTGGAAAGAACTGTAAACTGTACTGAAAGAACTGTGACACGTTGTAACTGCTGCTAAAGACTGAGTAAAGTACACTGCGAGTTCATCTGTGTGTGGAAATTGGATTATTTTCATCCCTGCTTGAGACTGCTTTCTTTCCAGCACCACATAAGAGACCTCCACATGAGGATCCGCATCCCTGCCTCCCCTGCACACTGTTTGGAAGAAGCTGCAGCAGCAAAGTAAGTGACTTGTACCCAGCACCATCCCTCACCAGGTCTCTCCATCATCACCAAGCCCCATCATAGACTATCACCACTCCTGCCTTGGGGACCCTCAGCCCTACCCAAGGAGGGCTTACCATCTACGCTGTCCCAAGTTACGGTCCCCAGCAGTCAGTCAGGAGTGAGCCAGGAGGCTGCTCTGAAGGACTAGCTGCACAGCAGTCCACCAGGTCAAAGGTTACTCAGGCTCAGAGAGCTTAGGAGCAGAAAGTGAAGGCTAGCGAGTTTTATGCTAACTAGCCACTCAAATGCGACCTCCCAGGGAACTGCACTGAGTGGAGCTTGGATATCCTAAGGATCCACACTATTTGCCTGGCTGGGGATCATCCACAGGAACCAAATAGTAGTACAGCACAAAGGTACCTAGAAAACCACAAACTTAGAGAAGTCAACGGGAAGGCCACTATACCCATGCAGAAGAGGGGACTATGGTTCATCCCAGACTGGCCGGACCACGTACCTGGTGGTGCCTGTATGCCTTGGACTTTCTTGAACATCTGCAGTAAAATCTCAAAGCAACAAGGCTCTTTGTGCCTTTTTTCTCCACTGCACCTGACCTTCCCACCAGGGCCGTGGGGTACTCGGAACCGGGCGGCAGTTCTGCTGGGAGAGTTGCGGGGGTTGAGACCTGGCTCCGTGGCCCTGGGCGGTCAATATATTTAGGAATAAATGTGACGCCACGTGTGGTGTGCGGCTATGGGTAGCCGCCGCTGCGGTCGGGACATCTGGGTATGATGGGAGTAGCAGCGTGGATGTTGAGCCCTCCACGGGAAGAGCTGGTCCCCAGGGCAACTGTGAAGTCTATAAATATGCAGGTTCATCAGGGGTACAGAGCTCACAGTCACAGGCAGCCTCCTGCTGCCGGATCACAGAACCAGTCTATCTCCCCTCAGGCACCAAAATCACAGCCTCAGACAACATCGAGCTTTAACCAGGTTTTACTCTTTCTCAGCGATTGGTAAAGTTCCCAGACAATACATTAGCAGCTCCGGTGTGGTCAAGCAGCCGGGAAGGTTCATCTGTGTCTCCCCCTTTTGTGTCTCTTTCGGGCCTTTTTGATATGTCCGCATTCTAGTTACGATCCAGCCCCACGGGCTTTCAGTGGGTGACCTACCGGGTCCCCTAGCCCTAGTTTGACGGACTTCTTTTCACTGCGCCGGAGGTTGGGTCACGGGACATAAAGACCCGCCGGGATTCATTGTTGGAGCATTCAACGTCCTGGCCACTTCAGCAGTGCCGGCGCTCTGGTTCTGGCCCAGTCCCACAATGTCCTCGCTAATTCAAGCACACCTGGACTCCTTCTTCATCTCACCACGGTCTACAGCCTTGGACCTGGGCTAGCCTCATAGTGGCACAGATCGCCGGGTCAGTGTCCTCGCAGAAGCAGTCCTACCTGGTGGAGTTCTCGCCTCTCCTTCTACTGACTGGACTTCACTCCTCGACTTCCCTTGGCTGACTGGGTTACTGAACTTGGTGTTGTTTCAAGTTGTTACCTCCCCTAACCAGGTCCTTTTCTAACTTTCCACCCACCACCTGGCTCCTCCCGCTATCCCATTGCTAGGCATATAGTCCTTAGTAAGGATGAGCGCGTATACTCGCTACTATTTGGAACTCGACGAATAGTAGCGGTATTCGGCTACTCGCTACTCTCCGAGTATCTTATTGGTACTCGGGAGTAACGAGTAGTCTGAATATTTTCACAGTGTATCTATAGATACACTGCAAAAGTACCCTAAAAGTGAATCAAAGTTGTTAAAAATAATAAAATTACATACAGTACTCACCTGTCCGTCGCCTGCACTGGGACCGTCACAGAAGACTTGCAATCACGAGACAAGGACCTGTGACTTCCAGCCAATCAGATGGCGACACGTTACAACCACGTGATCGCTAGCGGCCACCTGATTGGCCAGATTGCAAGGTCCTAGGTGTACTGCCAGATCGCTACCGGCCATCTGATTGGCTGGAAGTCACACGTCCTTGTCCGGTGATCGCAGGTCTTCTGGGATGGTCCCAGTGCAGGCATCGGACAGGTGAGCATGTAATTTTATTATTTTAAACAACTTTTATTCACTTTTAGGGTACTTTAGCAGTGTATCTATAGATACACTGCGAAAGTATTCGGACTCGCTATACTCGCAATGAGTACCGAGTACTGAGACCTACTTGTTGCGAGTATAGCGAGTCCAAATAGTGAGGTACTCGCTCATCCCTAGTCCCTAGACTTAGGATCAGGAGTGTGTTGGGTGTGTGTTTAGGGAGACCGACTTACCAATCCCGGCTGCTGCGACATCTAGTGGCGACTGGTCCGCAGGGGCGCCACACACCCCCTACTAATACTGCCCTCATCATCACCATCCCCTGGGAGCCAGCCCTGATTAGGAAGCGTATAACCAATCCCAGGGATTATCTGCAGTGTCGGATACCTATAGGCTGAAAAATCCCAAACTCCATCATTTTCTTATATTTTTTTTCTCCATGTCTTCATCTCCCTTTCCAATGTGAGCCAGGGCCATAGGGAGTCCCATACCGGGGCAATGGGGAACTCGGAACCGGGCCCTGTCGTCGTTGTCTGGGGCTGCAGAGTGTCACGGTGTCGTGACCTGGCTCCATGGTCACCGGCGAGTCAATAAAAAGGGGAGAAAGAAGCAGTTTTTAGAAATAGATTGTGACGCCACCCGTGGGTTGTGGCTAGAGATAGCCACTGCTGAAATCAGGACCTCTGGAAATGATGGGGGTTGTTGCAAAGATGTTGCACTGTCCATGGGTAGGGCTGGTCCCCAGGGCTACCGTGTAGAAAGTGTAAGTGTGGTGTAAAGTTCTCCATACCCTCAGGCAACCTCCTGCTGCTGGCTCGTGGATCCAATTTCCACCTCTCAGGCACACAATCAAAGTCTCCCACAATTCTGAGCTTTACCGGGTTTACTTCCTTGCTCGTCAGATGTTACACCACAGTTCAGGACAACAGCGGCTCCGGTACGATCTTAGCAGCTGAGATGGCTTGCCTGCAACACCCCCTTCATGTTCCTTTTGGGCCTCTTTAGTCTATTCCGCACATTAGCTGCAGTCCAGCGGTCACAGGCTTTCAGTGGGCACCCTTCCGGGTTTCCCAGCCCTAGTTCAACGGCCTTCCCTTCACTGTGCCGGAGGTTGGGACTCAAACATAAAAACTCCGCATCCTGCCGGAGTTCGTGGTTGGGGCATACAGCTTCCCTGACACTTCAGCAGAGCTGGCACTCTGGTTCTGGCCCAGTCCCTCGGTGTCCCCGCTGACTTGGGTACACCTTAGACTCCTTCTGTCCTTCCTCAGTTCTGAGCCTGGGACCCGGGCTAGCCATACGGTTCTCTCAGTCTGGTCTCTATGACTACTTGGCTGACGGGTCTCTCACTACTTTTTCTTAAAACTCCTCTAACTAACTAATTTGGTGTTGTGTGTTCCTTTTTGTTGTGTTGTTCCCACCCCTTACCGGGTTCTGTCCTAATGTTCCACCCTCCACCTGGCTTCTCCCGCTATCCTGTTGCTAGACATAGAGAAACTTAGACTTAGGGGGATGTGTTAGGTGTGTGTGTGGGGTGACCAATTTACCAATCCCAGCTGGATCTGCAGGGGAGCCACAATAGCACTGGGCACAGACAAAGTGAACTTTACCACCTCTGCCCAGCTGCTGAGCACCCCACCCCTTAGCACTCCACACACATGCCTCAGCCACTGCACAACCTCATAATATATACAGTATAGGAGAAAAAGAGCCGGGGTTTGTCCGCGCTAGACCACAGGGAAAACCGAGGATGCAAGCAAACCTTTATTTACACTCAAGCCAACGCGTTTCATGGCCACCTGGCCACTTCATCAGGGCAGCAATGTTCGCTCCCCCTCTCTCTAATTTTTTGCAACCTCATAATACACACACCTCAGCTGCTGAAAAATCTCATAATACACAAACCTCAGTGGATGTGTGGGGCCTACTGGGACGGGGTACTCGGTACCAGACCGGGGTATCACGGGGGTTATCACAGCGACCTTGGTCCGGACCGTGTCCTGAGCTCACAAGTAAAGGTTGGGGGTTATTTAAAGAGGAGAAAGACGCCACCCGTGGTATGTGGTCAGGGTGACCACTGCTGCTGCAGAACCTCCGGGGATGATGGATGGCAGCCTGTGATGTGACGGCTCTCCACGGGCAGAGCCTGGTCCTCGAGGCAGTAGTGATGAAACAGTTTGTGAGGGAGAACAGGGCTCGAGCGCAAGGATTACACAGACTCACGGTTTTGTAGTTTTCCAAGTCTTTTACTAAAGATGGAGATTCAGCGGAGTACTGTCCACGGAGTCTGTACAAGGGCCGGGTTGTTCCCGCCCTGGCCGGGTCCTTTGGCTCCCTGTTTCTGCAATGTGTGTGTGGCATTGCTGCCGCTTTAGCTAAGCTGCCAACCCTGTCTCCCCTCACGGTCACCAACTTGCTAGGCAACTTGAGTCTTGTTCTGTGTTCCTGACCCCGCCGTGTTGCTTTGCTGTTGTACAGTGAAGATGTGGGACCTTCACTAATCCGGTGCTCACTGTGTTGTATGTGTCAGGCACAATCCCGGATCCGGTATCCGTTCTTTGTGCTTTTCTGGGGTGAGTTTCGGGGAACTCGGTCTCTCAGGTGTGTTCCTCTCTGCTTGTTCTCCTTTCCTCAGACCCTGGATCGGCCTGGAACTGGACAGTGGACCGTGGGTTGAGCATAACGCAGCCCTTTTACACCCAGGTCCTTCTTCCTCAGTCCTCCTAGGAACTGAACTGCCACTTCCTCTCCACACCAGAATATATAGGGAAGCATCTTTAGCTCCCCCTTCTGGCCTGGAGGCGCTAGTGTAGTGTTGTGGGGATTTTACCCTTTGTAGTGTTACTGTGGCACATGAACCCTGGGGTGCCACAGATGCACAACCTGATAATACACACACCTCAACCATTGCTGAACCTAATACATAACACACACCTCAGATGCTGCACAACATTACTGTGCTCTTCAACCTGCACCTCTGGCACTGACTTTACCTGGACAAATCTTAGGACATGGTAACCAGCATTGGTGAGGAGGAGTCTGAGGAGTGCCTTAGGAAGCCAGAGGAGGATCAGCGGATAGTAGTGGCAGGTACAGGGAAGGGTTGAGGTAAATTAAATTTTCTTATTTTTTTACTCTTTCTCTGCCAATATAAATCATGTAAAATGACCATATATGTGTACAGTGGCTGGGGTGGTAGTCGTAGGTGAGGGATTGACCCTGACATCCCGGCAGGCTACAAGAACGTTATGGTCCTGGCAGGGTATGTGGACTTGTGATACCACCAGTGGACTTGTTAGACTTAGACCACCAGTTACTTATAGCCATCAACAAGTAACTTTGCATTTATTTGTTCAGTAATAACTTCACTTGTAAGATAGCAGTACACAAACTTCAAGACAGTTCTACAGTTCTAGTTCCTACTGGGTTTTTCCCATTCTTTCCAATCCTTTGAGTCCCAGCACAACTCACTACAGTCCTTTATAGCCACAGCTGCTTGTCTCTTCTCCTCATAGAGTAGGGGCTACAGGGATCTCTGACCACTATGGCAAAAATAGATCCTCATGTTCCCAGACACTTCCATATCTATGTCTCTTCCTGTAGAGGAGGGGGTAGAAGATTTGCCATTGTGTCAATGAAGAGCCTTTCGCTCACAGAAGCTTGAGGAGGTCCTGCCCAGGAAAGCCAACTTTAATCACATGCAAGAGAAAAGAAAGAGAAAGGGGCGCAATAGTGCGGTTAACAGGGGGCTTTTTTTAGCGTGGCGTACTAATAGGTGGCCACTCACCTTAACGGGTTGTGCTGTCCCCGCACAACCCGGTAATACATTTGATAAGGCGCCCTTCAGAGGCTCTAGCTCATCCGCACACCGCGTGCTCCGGGGGCTCCGAGCATCCGGTCACGTCACCGCAGGTCCTTAAGTTAAAGCTCCTGTTGCCAGGCGACGCCAGGTCCTCACGTTAAGCTGCACTCTGCGCCTAGCTGCTCCCCGCCGCTTTACCCTCAGAGAGGGATTTATATTAGAAGGTAAAAAACTATAAGCGGTCTAATTGGAGGCGCTCAGGCACAAAGGCAGCAGGCACTGGGATGGTTTTTCAACAGACCTTTATTCAGGCTCCCCTCCTACTCCACTATATGTTTCGATAGATTCTCTATCTTCCTCCACCTGAGGAAGATAGAGAATCTATCGAAACATGTTGTGGAGTAGGAGGGGAGCCTGAATAAAGGTCTGTTGAAAAACCATCCCAGTGCCTGCTGCCTTTGTGCCTGAGCGCCTCCAATTAGACCGCTTATAGTTTTTTACCTTCTAACTTTAATCACATGTCAGTCCATCCTCTTAGGCTTGTGGCCTTGTCGCTAAGGTCCCATTCATCGATCCCTTGTGGTAGAGGCCACCTCTCTAGGTGGTCAAGCTTTCACTTTGACAGTCTGTCTCAATTCATATATAAGGATTATGATATATTACATGGTCTCTCTTCTCCTTTTGTTGGTTGCCCACTGCATGCAGTTTTGATGACCTCTCAGACCTTAGGTCTGCCTTAACCACTAGCACAACCCTATCTGAGGTAACACGTAACTGCTTCTTACCCTAATCACTCCTGTTGTGAGCTAGTCCCAATACTTAACCAGTGCTTGCCCCACAGTCTGGCAAACACGCAATTGATGTCTGCAGGGAAGATCGCAACTGCAAGTCCACCTCCTTAAATACTGGCCACCACTTTGCTGGATCTACTCAAACAAATCTCAAAAAAATAATTTAGACTCGCTGGAATCTGCACAGGGTTGCTAAACATTGAGAGGCACCCCAATGCCCCTGGATAGAGACGTGCATGAGGGCCTCTTTAAATAATGTACCCTTTATAAGGAACTTTGTCTTTTGTAGTATTGCCCTTTGTCAGGGCAGCCAAAAATTGTGTGGAACTCTGATGCCCCTGGATAGAGGCGTGCATGAGGGCCTCTTTAAATAATATGCCCATTATAAGGAAGTGGGTCTTTTGTAGTATTGCCCTAGGCAGGGCTGCCAAAAGTTGGGAGGCACTTCAATGCCCCTGGATAGAGACGTGCATGAGGGCCTCTTTAAATAATGTGCCCATTATAAGGAAGTGGGTCTTTTGTAGTATTGCCCTAGGCAGGGCTGCCAAAAGTTGGGAGGCACTCCCATGCCCCTGGATAGAGACGTGCATGAGGGCCTCTTTAAATGATGTGCCCATTATAAGGAAGTGGGTCTTTTGTAGTATTGCCCTAGGCAGGGCTGCCAAAAATTGGGAGGCACCCCAATGCCTCTGGAAAGAGACGTGCATAAGGGTCTACTTAAATATGGTTCCCATTTTAGGAAGTGGGTCTTCCATAGTTTTCCTTAGGAAGGGCTGCAAAAAATTGTGAGGCATTGCGATGCCCATGGGAAGAAACATAGAGGAGAGCCTTTAAATGTTGTTCCCATTACAAAGGAGCGGGTCTCCTGTACTTGTAATGCCCATTCTCTAAGTATGGACTAAAACATTTTCCTCTGGGGGGTATACATGAAACTACTATCTAACTTTTTAACGGTTAGGGTCATCATCATCATAAATATGATGTAAATAAATTATGTTTTCGTGGCATCATGGACCATGGTCCCACTGATCATATCATGGTGGCGAATGAGGAGAAGGAGAAACACTACAGCAAGTAGCCAAAGTCATGAAGTGTGTACCCATGTGGGTGTGAGGAGGGGCATGGCAATTACCGACACAAAAAATACAATGCCTATGACTTTAGATTACGCTATCATTTGGTTGTGGTGTGGTGAAGTGAGGCCCAATCCAACCCTTGTTCATCTTGATCAGAGTCAGCCTGTCCGCCTTCATTTACCATTTTTTGAGGCAGGAGGGGGTTGTAGCTCCAATTTTTATACGCCAAAATACTCAGCGTTTGTGACTGACCGGTATACCTGCTGTAATTTAATCTCTAATCTGTCATCTCAGTGTCCAGCTAAAAACCATCTTTTGGACACCTTCATTTAGCTGTATACAGGCAGCACACCATTGAAAATGCGCAAGGCCGTTGGCAAGGGACAAGGAACTGGATGTGATGGTGGTGCATAGAGAGGCTGAGGCCATGTGCAAGCTCGAATTGCGCCACGACAAACGCCCACATCATCTCTCTCGATCTCGACCTTTCTGTCCCAATTTGTAGGGGACCACAGCAGTACACCACTATTAAACCAAGACCAGTGTAAACAGGTTGTTAGTTGGATAGCGGATAATTCTTCCAGTCAGTTTGGCACCACCACAAACACCCTGTCTTCCACACGGTCAAGTGTCAGTAGCCGTGAGACTGGACCGCACATTCCACACCCTGATCCTCCTTCCTCTCACCATGCCGACTGCCCGGCCCTGAACATAACTGATCCTACACCTGATGAAGGCGGAGCTACCGCCGAAACGCGTTGTGAAGACCCCTTGTATATGCCAAATAAAGGAAAGTATCATTATCCCTCCACTGTCTCCTCCTTGAGTGCCCCTAAACAGCTGATTCCTTTTTTACAATATTTCCTAGCCTTTTTGGCGAACGGTGGGTGCTGCACATAGAGAAGACATCTAATCTTCTAAACTCTGCTGAACGCTGCTGAGCTGGAGGACCTGTGGTAACGTCACTCCATGTGACTGCACCACGTGACCGCAACCTCCACACTGGTCAGATTCCCGACGCCTGCACGTCCTCCCTACAGCGCTCCCCCACGATGTTATGCCTGCTGCATAACCCTTATGGTGGGTTTACACACACCAATTTCTGTGTCCAATATCTGAACAGATCTCTGGTTGCAGTGAAATCATGGACACATTGCTCCATTTTGTACACAGCCACAAAATGGAACTATGTGTCCATGATTTCACTGCAACCAGAGATCTGTTCAGATATTGGACACAGAAATTGGTGTGTGTAAACCCACCATTAGAGGTGAGAGCACTAAACTATGCCTGCCCCCACAGCTGTCAGGCTTTCACTAGGAGCGTCCCTCCGTCTTTTCTTTCTCTTATTGATCCCACACTTGGACACTCTGAAGAGCGGTTCACTTATCCATTCGTAGATTCTTGCCTCTTGCCAGCTCCACTTGAAGTGGGTCATGAGGAAATCATATGTACCGATGCCCAAATATTTGAGCATGCAAAAAATAGTAATGGCGGTAATAGCAATGGCGGTCTGATTAGGAGCGCTCTAAGGATCAGACATGTAAGATGTTTTAATAAATGGCAATGGATAGGTCCCGTTCCGAGGACTAGGAGAGCGGAGAGGCAGCGCACATACCGCCGGCAGCAAAGGCTGGTAAACCGGGTTGTGCAGGACGTGCACAACCCGATAAGGTGAGTGGCCACCTACCCACGCCACTTAGACGTTTTTCATAAGGGGATCCTACACAATTGCGCCCCTCTTCCTTTTTGTTTTGCAAATATTTGAGCAGGCACGGTCTCATGAAGGCAACGGTGGGAACGTGTCTCAACAAGAGGTGGACGATGATGAGACACAATTGCCAGAAAGTCAGGAGGAGGACTAGGGTAAGGAAGTGGAAGACGACGTGGTGGATGATCCAGTAACTGACCCAACCTAGCAGGAGGACATGCAGAGCGAGGACAGCAGTGCACAGGGAGAGGGAGGCGTAGCATCACAACAGCCAGTACGAAGCAGGGTGGTAGCCACATGCAGAAGGCAGGCAACCGTTCCCCGAAACAACAACATGACAGATGTTGCCAGTACAACTGTTAGGTCTTCCCGAGTCTGGCTGTTTTTTAAGGTGTCTGCAGATAATTCCAAAAAGGCCATTTGCAACACCTGCCATGCCAGTGTGGCGCCCCACTAAGAGTGCGTCACAAAAGGGTACTGCACCCCTAGGAGAAGGTGAGTATGCTTTGTTCTGGTAATGAGTAGGATAATCCTGAAGCTCCAGAACCACATGCAACACTTAGTTTTAGAGGACCAATTAGACACCCGTTATTAGGGTAACCGGTCCTGGTGGGAGGAGAGGCTAGGTTATAAAGCAGTGGGGAAATCAGCAAGGAGTTAGAACAGAACAGATCAAGCAGGAAGTGAGTGCAGAGAAGCCAGAAGGGAGCTGCACAGAGCCATGCAGCACAGAGAAGCAAAGCGAAAGCAACAGATGTAGCAGAGTTGGAGAAGCTACAGAGAAACAGAGAGAAAGCTAACTGGGAGGGCACCTCAACCTGGTGACCCAGAAGAGAAAGGGGCCAAGAATAGAAGGGGTAACTGAATATCCTTGCCAAGTCCAAACCCAGAGTACCGGCTCTGAAGTTTTCCAGCCGGCTACAACTCTGAACCACAAACCCGGAGTGGTCAATGTCTTTATAGGAGCACGACCCAACCAGCCCCAAGACCATCGCAGTCTACACCCGGAGCACCCACAATTGAGGGCCAAAGACCGTGGAGCGACGAGCAGCGGAATCCCAAACGAGAGCCTTCAGTGCTACTATATGGGTATAGCAGGGCAGCAGCACAAGGGACAGACAGTGATAGAGAAGGAACACCAGAGGAGCCTCAGAGGGACGCTGCTCATTACCAGCACCACCCGGGCCACTGCCTTAGCCGACACCATCACATACCTTGTAAAGTTGCAGTTTGCCGGAGTAAAGGACCCGTGCAGAGTGAGCAGCGTGTCGGTGTCTCCCTCCATGAACTGTGATTTACCTGTCTTGCTCCACAGTGACTGTGCTGCTGTATTCCTTCATTCCACTTCCAATACCCTGGGGCACCGCTCCTCCTGTAGGGAGCCACACCATCCAGCTGCTGCCCATCACCCCGGAGGTTCCCGCAGCGCCGCTGCCATCACCGAAACCTACAGGTGGAGTCACAAACAAAACCTTATTTCTTTATTATTTTTCTTTTCCCCTTTTTGCATTGACCGCCAGGGCCACAGCCTCAGGCACCGCCACCCGTGACCCTCAGACTGCACCTGAGTTCTGAATCCCCCGACCTGGGTTGAGTCACCAGCATCAGCAGGGGTAGCAAAACTAGCAGCCTGACCAAGACCAGCATGATCAGGCACATGTAAGCAAAGCACCCGACTTTGTGGGATGTACACCAGAGTCCAGGAGCAATGTCTGCGGGTGACACCCCAAGGGTTAATGTGCCACAGAAACATCAACACGGGTTTACTCCCCACACAACACTACACTAGAAAGTGGGAGGAGCTTAGGTGGCACCTGAAAGAGTGGGAGGAGCTAAAGTTGTTTATCTCAGAGTGACAGTGACAGTTAGTCAGTTTAGTCTGGAGTTGAGAGCAGGAGGAGAGTCAAGTGGAGGTGGAGGTCCTGAGAGGTCTGAGGAAAGGAGACAGAGGAACAGGGGAACATCCCCAGGATAAGGAGTTACCCCAAACTTAACCCCGGAGAGGCGCTTAGGACGGATACCGGATCCGAGGCTGTGCCTGAGACAGACAGGACAGTAAACACCGGGATAGTGAAGGTCCACCATCTTCACTGTACTATAGCAAAGCAACATGGAGGGGTCAGTGACACAGAGGACTCAAGTTGCCCAGCAGATTGGTACCCTTGGGAAGAGACAGGGCCAGCAGTTAAGCTACAAGTGGCAGCAGGGCCATACACAGCGCATAAGTAGGAAGCCAAGGACCCGGTCAGGGTGGGAGCAACCCAGTACAGACTCCGTGGACAATACTGTGTTGTACCATCTGCAAGTAAAGACTTGGAAAACTACAGAAACTGTGAGTGTGTGTGATCCTTATGCTGAAGCCCTATTTTCCCTCATAAACTGCCATTGCCTCCACTCTCATGATCTCTACTGCTACCCCTACTCTCCTGCAGCATCAATAACCACCATCACAGACTTTCACTACTACTATCATCCCTGCCCCGGGGAACCCAGTTCTACCCACTGGAACTATTTCATCCAAGCTGCTATCCCATCATCCCCGGAGGTTCTGCAGCAGCGGCGGCCCCATCACTGGCCGCATATAGTGGGTGGCGTCACGACTGACAAATCCCCTGTAAATAACCCCCATTTTATTGTGCGGGCCCGGACACGGTCCGGACCAGGACCGCCGTGACATCCCCCAGCAGCACCCCGGTCCGGCACCGAATACCCCGTCCCAGTGGGCTCCACAACCTGGCGTCACGAAAAGGATCTACCGTGCCCGGTACCGGGCATTGTGTGCCGTGATTAGTGACCATTTTGAATCAGCCGCCATTGCCGGGCGCGCGGCAAGCTGAATTTTAACTGCGCCACAGACACTGTAAATTTAAAAATCCGCCATTACAGAGCGCGCGACGCGCAGGAAGAAAAACCGCTCACCGCTCTGACGTCATCCGGAAGGGAAGAGAATCCCTGGTGTGCAGCGGAACCTTTGTGAGACATCCGGACGGAAGCGGAAGACGGAGGGCGGACCTTAACTAAGGGGGCACAGGATGTCGCAGCCAGCAGTGCCAAGCAGCGGCGGAGCAGCTGGTGAGAATCCATCGCCGGATCAAGGAGCAGCACCCAGCTGCTGTGGCGCAAGGAGCAGCGCCTATTATGCCGCTCCTGATGCCGTATACTCCAGGGGCAATGTGGCTGCCTCAATACTCCGGTGAGCCTAATACTCTTAATGTCTTTATTAGCAAGATATAAGCATACTATGTGATGTACCCTCTCACTGAAGCACAATGTGTAGGAATGATTATTGGACAATTAACAGGCAATGCACAGCGGGAGGTCGCATCCTGGCTGGATACAGATAAGGACACTGTAGAGCATCTAATAGCTGGATTAAAAGCAGCATTTGAATCTACTGCTGATACCCGGGCTAAAATGAGGTTCTTTGCATGTCAACAAAAGCCTGAAGAGAGTGCCAGAGACTTTGCCTTAAATCTGCAGGAAGCACTCAAAGCACTTAAGCTAGCAGAACCTGCCTTAGCCCCAGGAGCTGACAAAATGTTAATTGACCAGTTCATAGAGGGTCTCTTATCCCCGTCCCACAGAGGACAGCTTAGTATGATGCTCATCCACAATCCTAAAATGACATTTGCTGAGTTAAAAGACAGAGCTATTCGTCTGCAGCAGGTAGAGGAGCCCCGGAATCTGCAATCTATACAGGGCCCTGCAGCAGCACCTCAGCAACACATAGCATCAGCGACATCTGCTATGTCAGCAACTGCTGCTGAGGCTGGGGAATATATCTCTAATGCAGCCCTCAATCAAAAGCTAGATGCCCTGACAGACACCGTCATCTCAATGGCCAAGGTCATCAAGGAGCTGCGAGAGTCAAAGCCTGCACCCAAGATCAAGTTGGCGACCAACAAGGAGGATGTTCCGTGGATGAGGCCCAGAAGATACCCAGCAGCAAGAGGACGACCCAACGATCGCTATCAGCCGGATGGACAGCCCATTTGCCGCCGATGTCAGAAACCAGGTCACTTTGCCCGAGAGTGTGCTTTAAACGGTGATTCCCTGGGCAGGCGGGCCGCTCCTCAGGTATGAACTCTATAGGTCCTTCAGCCTGGTTTGACAGATTCGTGGGAGGACAGCCGGTGATCCCTATCGTGTTGAATGGCATTCCCTTTAATGCCTTGCTGGATACCGGATCCCAGATAACATCAATCCCACATGTTCTATATAAAAGGTACTGGGCTGATTCAGACATTGATAGTGGTCCATCAGACTTTAAAATGAACGTATGGGCTAGTAATGGACAATTAATACCACAGGTTGGGTTTAGAGAAATGACCATTCAGATTGGAGAGGTAGAATTGCAGAACCAGAGTATTATAATCATAGATGTTGATCGGCGAGATCGTGAACCAGTAATGTTACTAGGAATTAATGTAATTGAAAAATGTTTTTTCCGAGGTAATTACTGTTTTGCAGCAGATCGCCTAGACTGCCAGAAACGGACAGCAGAGGCTTTTGCACAAAGTAATAAAAGCTCTGATGTTAAAGCAACAGGTAGAAATATCTGGAGGTGAAATCAGCAGTGTTCGAGTAAGTGATCCAATACCCATTGTAATACCTCCCAAAACTAAAATGTTGGTCTGGTGTAGAGCTGCAATAGGCATTAAAGGGCGAGACTATCAAGCCCTGGTAGAACCCGTGTACTCAGACAGCAGACCCACCATACTCACAGCTAGAGGAGTGGTTGAGGTACACCGAGGAAGAGTGCCATTACGCCTACTAAACTGTGGAGATAATGAGATCACATTACCAAAGTATGCTACCATGGCTAAGTTGTACACGGTTGATAACAATAACATCACAGCCGTCGAGCTCTTGAACCCGTCAAGTCAGGCGGATGACAATGGCTCAAGGGAGAAGCTGGAGGATTGGTGCCAAAAGCTACATGTGGGTAACAGTTCTATACCTTCCCATCAAAAGCATGGAGTATACCGGGTAGTGAAAGAATATGAGCAAATATTCAGTAAACACCCGTTAGACTTTGGGCAAATCAAAGGGGTAGAGCACACTATACCCACAGGTAACCATCAGCCTATAAAAGAGAGGTATAGACCATTACCACCCCCTCACTACCAAACTACCAAAGACATGCTCAGAGAAATTAAATCTGCAGGGGTAATAAGAGACAGTTGAGGCCCCTGGGCAGCACCTCTAGTGTTAGTTAAAAAGAAGGATGGGACCATGAGAATGTGCGTAGATTACCGGCAGATTAATCGCATTACACATAATGACGCATACCCATTACCTAGGATTGAGGAGTCATTAGCTGTATTAAAATTTGCTAACTACTTTTCTACCCTTGATCTGACTAGTGGGTACTGGCAGGTTCCTGTGGCCGAGGCTGACAAGGAGAAGACAGCGTTTACTACGCCGATGGACCTCTGTGAGTTCAACTGTATGCCGTTCGGACTCTGCAACGCACCCGGGACCTTCCAACGCCTGATGGAGAGCTGCCTAGGACACAAGAACTTTGAAACTGTCCTCCTGTACCTAGATGACGTCATAGTCTACTCCAAGACGTATGAGCAACATCTACAAGACCTGGCAGAAGTGTTTGAAGCCTTATCCAAATACGGCATGAAAATCAAGCAATCCAAATGTCACCTTCTCAAACCAAAGGTACAATACCTGGGACATGTCGTGAGTTCAGAAGGAGTAGTCCCTGACCCTGATAAAGTCACAGTGATAAGGGATTGGCCAAGACCTACGAACGTGAAAGAAGTGAGGCAATTCATGGGCCTGGTAGGCTATTATAGAAGATTTATCAGAGGATTCACGAAGCTAGCAGCTCCCCTGCAAGACATCCTGGTAGGACAATCAAGAAAGTCTTCAACACGTAACCCTCCTTTCCAGTGGAGTGAAGAGAAGGAAGACTCCTTCAACAAGCTGAAAAGTGCACTGACGGGAGAAGAGATCCTGGCATACCCTGATTACCATCAACCATTCATTCTATACACGGATGCCAGCAACGTGGGACTGGGAGCAGTATTGTCGCAGAAGCAAGGAGGCAAAGAGAGAATTATAGCCTTTGCAAGCAGGAAGCTCCGGCCTACAGAAAGAAATCCCGAGAACTACAGCTCCTTCAAGTTAGAACTACTGGCAGTAGTTTGGGCTGTAACTGAACGTTTTAAGCATTACTTGGCGGGTGCAGAATTCACCATCTATACGGATAACAACCCTTGACCCACCTGGATACAGCAAAATTAGGTGCATTGGAGCAGCGATGGATAGCCCGGCTGTCTAACTACAATTTTGTCATCAAATATAGAGCAGGCCGCAAGAACGGGAACGCAGATGCCTTATCCCGGATGCCACACCTGAAAGATGTGGAAGAGGAACTGGAAGAGTTGGAAGAAATTGAACTACCGGCCTTTCATCGTTCAAAGGAAGACAAGTACCAACCTGGCATTTACCAAAGAGAACAAAAGGCAAGTCTTAACCCGTTAGCACACCATGGATGAGCTGACACCCAAGATAGTGATCCAGCTTTGAAGCTAGTGAAATAACTGCTTACACAACAAGGTGTGTACCCTAACCAGAACGCCCCAGCTGAGGCCCAACAGCTCTGCAAAGAGAGAGGCAAGTTGTTCCTGTATTAAGGGAAGCTCTGCAGAAGGCACACCAACCCTAAAACACATGAAGTGGTCTGGCAGATAATCGTACCCAAGCGAGACGTCAAAATGGTCTTAGAAGCCTACCACGACGGTACAGGTCATTTCGGATGGGAAAAGTTGGAAGTGCTCCTGAGAGAGAGATTCTATTGGGTTGGCATGAGAAAGTCAATTGAAGATTGGTGTAGAAAATGTGGCCCGTGCAACCTCAGAAGAAGAGATCAGCAGAGAGCCCCACTTCAGTCCATAGTAACCAAGCAACCACTAGAGTTAGTTGCAATAGACCACATCAAGTTGTCACCAAGCCGGTCAGGCTATGTCTATGCCTTAACCATCGTGGACCATTATTCACGCTTCTTAGTGGTGGTACCCGTCAAGGACCTGACAGCGAAGACGGCTGCAAAAGCATTCCAGACCCATTTCTGTAGACCGCATGGTTACCCGGAACAAGTCCTTGCAGATCAAGGTCCAGCCTTTGAATCAGAGATTTTCCAGGAATTCTGCAATATGTACGGCTGTAAGAAGATCCGCACGACAGCGTACCATCCCCAAACAAATGGCTTATGCGAGAAGATGAATCATATTGTAATAGACCTATTGAAGACATTACCAGAGTCTGAGAGAAATCAATGGCCAGATAAATTACCCGATTTGGTAGACTTATACAACCATGTTCCAGTGAGTTCTACAAACTGCACCCCAGCCTACCTTATGCGTGCAAGACCCGGTAAGCTACCAATTGACTTAGATATGGGAATCGGGAAACCAGACGCAGAAGTTGAAGAAACCAATTGGGATACCCTACGTCAGCAACAGTATCGCCTAGTACAAGAGTGCGTAGAAAAAAATCAGCAAGCTAGAGCAAGACAAGAGAGAACCTATAACCAAAGATCTCAAGCAACTCCATTACAACCCGGTGAGTAAGTTCTCAAAAGAAAGAGACGCACTAACAAATTGGATAACCAATGGGAAACCATCCCATACACAGTCTTACCATCCAATCTAGACAATGCAAAAATGTGTCTAATAAGCAAAGATGAAGGAAGAACTTCAGTACTTGTGTCCAAAGACAATCTCAAACCGTGTCCTGAAACCCTGAAGATACCAGAAGTAATAATTCCCGTACAGGTCCAACCTGTCACAGAGAAAGAAGATGAAGTATTTCATACGGTGCTTGGAGATTTCCCCAAAACATGGCCAAATTATCACGGAGCAGTTGTAGTCCCAATGATTGCTTTCCCTCCAATGGTGGAACCAACACCAGAACCCGTGTTACCAGAAGAAGTACCAAGACCTGAAGAACTGGAAGTAGAACCCGTAGAGGAAGAATCAATTCCTGGTCCCAGTGAGCTTGCCAGTCCTACAGTCAGATCTTCATCTTCTATAGTACCAAACACTACAAGTAGGTACATGCACCCCAGCACCAATAGGCTACATGCAAGTAGTATACCCGTTTTACGCAGATCGGAGCGTAGTACCAGAGTGCGGTTACCAGCTAGGTGCAGGGATTAAAAGGTCAAATTAACTGTAAAATGTAAATATGTTTGTGTTAATATAAATTAAACTCGGTAGATAGTGTCCAAGAGGGTGGAGGAACTGGATTAACCCCCATGTACATTAAGTTAGGGAAAGAAAGTGCCTGGGGGTGGTGTAGAGACTCCATGCCTCCTAAGCAAATATGCCCGTGGACAAATGTATATAGTTAATGCAACGTTAAAAAAAGCCCAGTACCTACAGAGACTATCCTGTATGAACTTCTTGCATATTCTTCAAACTTTTTCCTTTTATTTTTATTTTTTTATGGACCATACTACCACGGACTGGTTGTGGTATAAACTCTCTTGTTCATCAGCCCGGAGGCAAAAGACTAAACCTTCGGAAAGACTGCTTATTTTGAATTTTTGGACCGTTTTTAAACTTTAGTGATTGTTGTAATTTTTACTTTTAAGTCTTTGTAAATATTAATTGTATTAATTGTTTGTTTCTTTATTGTTCCACAGTCCCGGAGTACTGTCTTTAACTAAGGGGGAATGTGGCACCCCAAAGGTTAATGTGCCACAGAAACATCAACACGGGTTTACTCCCCACACAACACTACACTAGAAAGTGGGAGGAGCTTATGTGGCACCTGAAAGAGTGGGAGGAGCTAAAGTTGTTTACCTCAGAGTGACAGTGACAGTCAGTTTAGTTTGGAGTTGAGAGCAGGAGGAGAGTCAAGTGGAGGTGGAGGTCCTGAGAGGTCTGAGGAAAGGAGACAGAGGAACATCCCCGGGATAAGGAGTTACCCCACACTTAACCCCGGAGAGGCGCTTAGGACGGATACCGGATCCGAGGCTGTGCCTGAGACAGACAGGACAGTAAACACCAAGATAGGGAAGGTCCACCATCTTCACTGTACCATAGCAAAGCAACACGGAGGGGTCAGTGACACAGAGGACTCAAGTTGCCCAGCAGATTGGTACCCGTGGGAAGAGACAGAGCCAGCAGTTCAGCTACAAGCAGCAGCAGGGACACACACAGCGCATAAGTAGGAAGCCAAGGACCCCGTCAGGGTGGGAGCAACCTGGTACAGACTCCGTGGACAATACTGTGTTATACCATCTGCAAGTAAAGACTTGGAAAACTACAGAAACCGTGAGTGTGTGTGATCCTTATGCTGAAGCCCTATTTTCCCTCATAAACTGCCATTGCCTCCACTCTCATGATCTCTACTGCTACCCCTACTCTCCTGCAGCATCAATAACCACCATCACAGACTTTCACTACTACTATCATCCCTGCCCCGGGGAACCCAGTTCTACCCACTGGAACTATTTCATCCAAGCTGCTATCCCATCATCCCCGGAGGTTCTGCAGCAGCGGCGGCCCCATCACTGGCCGCATATAGTGGGTGGCATCATGACTGACAAATCCCCTGTAAATAACCCCCATTTAATTGTGCGGGCCCGGGACACGGTCCGGACCAGGACCGCCGTGACATCCCCCAGCAGCACCCCGGTCCGGCACCGAGTACCCCATCCCAGTGGGCTCCACACTTCCACTGTTGTGCGAGCAAGCCAATCCCCTGTCCATACAGCATGCGAAGATGACTCCTGTCCTGCACCTGTAGTTGCACAAGCAGAAATACCATCATCATCAACCACGTCCTTGTCCCAGCGCAGCATTCTGTTATCCATACACCAATCTTTGGAATGCAAGCACAAATACGCTGCCAACGCCCCACATGCCACACTTCTAAATTCACACATTTCACGCCTGCTTGCACTGGAAGTGTTGCCTTTTAGGCTAGTGGAGATGGAAGCATTCCGTGACCTGATGGCGGCGGCCAACCCACGTTACTCGGTCCCCAGCCGCCACTGTTTCTCTCGGTGTGTTGTCCCCGCATTACATAACCACGTGTCACAAAACATTACACGTGCCCTTAAGAACGTAGTTTCCGGAAAAGTCCACCTAACCATGGACACGTGGACAAGTGCTTGTGGGCAGGGGCGGTACTTCTCGCTGTCGACACACTGGGTTAATATTCTGGAATCCGGGACCAAGTCTGAGCTTGGGACGGAACACGTCCTTCCGACACCAAGGATTGCAGGCCCTAACTCAGTCAGGGTTTCACCCACAGTGTACAGCTCCGGAACGTCATGATCCTCAGCCTCCTCCTCCTCCTCCTCTACTTCACCCTCTACACTAGTCCCAAGCTGGAAGCACTGCAGCACTGCCTTGGCTAAGCGGCAACAGGCTGTGCTGAAGCTAATATGCGTAGGTGACAAACCCCACAATGCTGAAGAGTTGTGTAAAGCTCTGAAATAGCAGGCAGATCACTGGCTCACACCGCTGAATCTACAGCTAAGCATGGTAGTGTGTGACAATGGCCGGAACCTGGTGGCGGCTCTGAGGCGAGGCGAGCTGACAGATGTTCGATGCGTGGCCCATGTGCTCAACCTCGTGGTTCAGCAGTTTCTTAAATCCTACCCGGAGCTGCTGTTGGATCTGCTTGTAAAAGTACGCCGCATGTGTGCCAATTTTAGAAAGTCACCTACTGCTTCAGCCGCCCTTGCCAGCTTTCAGCAGCGTTTGCAGACTCCGTATTACAGACTGGTGTGTGATGTCCCCACGCATTGGAATTCCACACTGCACATGTTGGTCAGGATTTGTGAGAAAAGGGCAGTTGTTGACTAGCTGCATCAACTAGGCCGTCGGTATACGGTTCAAACTCCTCACATAAGACCTCAGGAGTGGACATGGATGTCCGACATATGTACCGTCCTCCAAAACTTTGAGGACTCCACCATGATGGTGAGCAGCGATGACGCCATCATTAGCGTCACCATCCCGCTTCTCTGTCTTCTAAAATGCTGTCCGCTTAAAATCAAAGACGGTGTATTGCAGGCGGAGCAGGATGAGTTGGAGTAATAAACCGTACGGGGTGATTACACACAGCCCAGCCTCATCTCATCCCAACGTGCATTGGAGGACTATTATGAGGAGGAGGATAAAGAAATGGAGCCACTTTCATGCGGAACTGACGGTAATACATGTACAACCGTCGGTTCAGCGTGGATGGCCAGAGGACAGGGGAGAGGAGGAGGAGGATGATGATGAAGACAGCATGGTCAGTCATCCTGTTGGTGAGGACCTGAAGTCTTGCTTGTTAACAGTCTGGCGCACATGGCTGACTTTATGTGATGCTGCCTGTCTTGTGACCCTCGCGTTATCAACATCTTGGTGGACACTCATTACTGGTTGGTGACACTTTTAGATCCACGCTACAAGGAGAACTTTATTTCTTATATTCCCGAGGCGGAGAGGTCTACAAAAATGCTGCAGTACCAGAAGGCCATAGTTGCGGAATTAGTCAAAAAATTCCCTTCTGAAAATGCTTGCGGCAGAGGTCACGATTCGGTTGACAACCAAGGTGTCTGGCCGAGAGAGGCACAAATCCAATCCAGCAGAGGTAGGGGAACACTCTCAAAGATCTGGGAGAGTTTTCTCAGCCCCTCCCATAGCACAGGCCCTCAGGTGCGGGGTAACATAGTAACATAGTAACATAGTTTTTAAGGTTGAAGGAAGACTTTAAGTCCATCTAGTTCAACCCATAGCCTAACATGTTGATCCAGAGGAAGGCAAAAAAAAAACCATGTGGCAACACTAAGCTCCACATTGGGGGAAAAAATTCCTTCCTGACTCGAGGTACGGCAATCAGACTAACTCCCTGGATCAACGCCCTATCAAAGAATCTAGTATGTATAACTGGTAATATTATAGTTTTCAAGAAAGGCATCCAGGCCCTTCTTAAATGTTAGTAGTGACTCACTCATTACAACATCATGTGGCAGAGAGTTCCATAGTCTCACTGCTCTTACAGTAAAGAATCCGCGTCTGTGATTATGATTAAACCTTCTTTCCTCCAAACGTAGAGGATGCCCCCTTGTCCCAGTCTCAGGCCTAAGAGTAAAGAGATCATTAGAAAGTTCTCTGTACTGTCCCCTCATATATTTATACATTATTATAAGATCACCCCTAAGCCTTCGTTTTTTCAAGCTAAATAACCCCAAGCTTAATAACCTGTCTTGGTATTGCAGACCCCTTAGTCCTCTAATGACTTTTGTCGCTCTTCTCTGGACCCGCTCTAGTTCAGCTATGTCTTTCTTATACACCGGAGACCAGAATTGTACACAGTATTCTAAGTGTGGTCGCACTAGTGACTTGTATAGAGGTAAAATTATGTTCTCCTCATGAGCATCTATGCCTCTTTTAATGCATCCCATTATTTTATTTGCCTTTGCAGCAGCTGCCTGACACTGGCCACTAAATGTGAGTTTGTCATCAACCCATACACCATGGTCTTTTTCAGTGACAGTTTTGCCCAGTGTTTTACAATTAAGCACATAATTATACCTTTTGTTTCCTCTGCCCAAGTGCATGACTTTACATTTATCCCCATTAAAGCTCATTTGCCATTTAGCAGCCCAAGCTTCTAGTTTACATAAATCCTCCTGTAATATAAAATTGTCCTCCTCTGTATTGATTACCCTGCAGAGTTTAGTGTCATCCGCAAATATTGAGATTCTACTCTGTATGCCCCCTACAAGGTCATTAATAAATATATTAAATAGAAGCGGGCCCAACACTGACCCCTGTGGTACCCCACTGTTAACTGTGACCCATTCTGAGTGTGTTCCATTAATAACCACCCTTTGTTTCCTATCACTAAGCCAGTTCTTAACCCACTTACACATATTTTCTCCTATCCCCATTGCCCTCATTTTATGTATCAACCTTTTGTGTGGCACCGTATCAAAAGCTTTTGAAAAGTCCATATACACCACATCCACTGCATTTCCTTGGTCCAGTCCAGAACTTACTTCTTCATAGAAGCTTATTAGATTCGTTTGACAGGAACAGTCCCTTGTAAAACCATGTTGATAATGGGTCATGAGGTTATTTTTCTTCAGATACTCCAGTATAGCATCTCTTAGAAAACCCTCAAGGATTTTACCCACAGTAGAGGTTAAGCTTACTGGCCTATAATTTCCAAGTTCAGTTTTTGTCCCCTTTTTGAATATTGGCACCACATTTGCTATACGCCAGTCCTGTGGTACAGACCCTGTTATTATGGAATCTTTAAATATTAAAAATAATGGTCTATCTATGACAGTACTTAATTCCTGCAGCACTCTGGGGTGTATCCCATCCGGGCCCGGGGATTTGTCAATTTTAGTGATTTTTAGACGATGCCGTACGTCCTCTTGGGTTAAGCAGGTGACATTTAATTGAGAATTTTTGTTATCACTGATCATATTGTCTGTCATGGGATTTTCTTGTGTAAATACTGTTGAAAAAAAGTCATTTAGCATATTGGCTTTTTCATCATCCTCATCCACCATTTCATCCAGACTATTTTTAAAGGGGCCAACACCATCAATTTTTAGTTTCTTACTATTTATGTAGTTAAAAAATATTTTGGGATTCTTTTTACTTTCTCTGGCAATGAGTCACTCTGTCTCAATCTTTGCTGCCTTGATTTGCTTTTTACAAATGTTATTTAATTTTCTGTATTTATTTAATGCCTCATCACTACCTACTTGCTTTAATTCCCTAAATGCTTTCTTTTTGTCACATATTGCACCTCTTACCGCTTTATTTAGCCATAGTGGTTTCCTCCTATTTCTAGCATGCTTATTCCCATAGGGTATATATTGTGCACAGGTCCTATTCAGGATGCTAATAAACATCTCCCATTTGTGTTGTGTACTATTATGTCTCAGGACATCATCCCAGTTTATTGCACTAAGATCATCTCTCAACCGTTGGAAATTTGCATTCCTGAAGTTTAGTGTCCTTGTAGCCCCTCTACTACACGTCTTAGTAAAGGATACTTGAAAGCTTATTAAGTTATGATCACTATTACCCAAGTGACCTCCAACCCGTATATTTGATATGCGGTCCGGCCTGTTGGTTAATATTAGGTCCAGCAGTGCCCCCCTTCTTGTTGGGTCCTGAACCAGTTGTGAAAGGTAATTGTCTCTCATAGTTTTCAAAAACTTATTACCCTTGCTGGAACTGCAGGTTTCTGTTCCCCAATGTATTTCAGGGTAGTTGAAGTTGTGTCACAAGGACTGCAAAGTTTGTAAAGATGCTGAAGGAGTACCTTGCCGATCGTACGAAGGTGCTCCTAGATTCCTCTGTGCCTTATAATTATTGTATAAAATTCAAGAATGCGCACATAGGGTGATATCTTCTTTGAAGAAGGACAAAAGGTTATACAAAGAGGCTGCTCACCTGATGTAGTTGTGAAAACCCACAACTGGCAATGAACGCTCAGATACAAGTAGCTGCTGCAGGAACGTACTCTCCACAGATCCCTGTGGTGTAATCAGCTCCCAGGACACAGTACCTCGAGGTCCGCGCTGCCACTTCAGAAAGGAACAAAAGAAGCCAGTACAAGAGAATGTCTGGATCAACGATTCTTCTTTATTATCCAACGCGTTTCAGAGTTATCTCCCAACTCCTTCATCAGGGAATGAAGAATCGGTGATCCAGACATTCTCTTGTACTAGCTTCTTTAGTTCCTTTCTGAAGTGGCAGCGCGGACCTCGAGGTACTGTGTCCTGGGAGCCCCTTATAATTATTGGGTATCCAAACTGGACACGTGGCAGGAATTGTCCCTCTACGCCTTGGAAGTCCTGGCCTGCCCTGCCGCTAGCATTTTGTCAGAGCGTGTTTTTAGTGCCACAGGTGGAATCATTGCTGATAAATGCACTCGCCTGTCAACTGAAAATGCTGACCAGTTGTTTTTGAGCTGGATACTGGGATTAGAGATTAAATTACAGTAGCTAGACCAGTCAGACACAAACGCTGACACGAGTATACTGAGTGTTTTCGTGTATACAAATTGGAGCTACAACCCACTCCTGGTGCACAAAAATGGTAAATGAATGTGTGGCACCCTGTGCAGGTCACCACAGGATCTCTTGGGACATGGATAGAAAGTACACAGCAAGCAGACCCCACTAACAAATAACACCTTTCACCCCAGACCTGTAGGGGGAGCTCCACTGGTTGCCTTAAGCCAGTTTCCCCTATAAATATGGGTCCTGGAGGGAGAAACACCAGAGTGTGCAGTCAATAGAGAACTGTAAACAGCTAGGAGAGATGACCTGATATTGGAGCCACGCTAGGCCCATATCAGAGACACCTGGAAAGTGGTAGACCTTTAGAATAGGGGTCACAGGAACAAGGAGAGTAACCAGTACAAGAAGGGGCAGAGGAGTCATCCCGACTCACCCTAACAGAGGTCCGGTCACTGGGTCCGAGTTTACAAGAACACAGCACCGTTCCTGTAAAGAAACCAGCACTACAAATAGGGGGTTTAGCTCCCCGGACACCCGAAGCACCAACAAATGAGAGCCCGGAGTCTAGGCCAGAAAGGAATCCCCTTAGAGTGCCCTCAGTGCAGCAAATCCGGGTGTGAAGAGTCACACAAGCAATTGCGGTAACGGTTTGGTCGGGTTTCATGCCTGCCAGACTCCAGCAGAACAACAGATATTAGGAAGCCTACCTCCCTGCTTGCTGTGGAAAATCCTGAAGTGTTTCATCTCATCTCCGGTCGAGTGTACCAGTCACCAGTAAAGGTACCCAAAAGATTGTATGTGTGCGTGTCCCTCTTTTCCCTTTAACCACACCGACCGCGTTACCCTAGTCCCTTCAACGTCAGTAACTGCCCCGGGGACTTGCCACTTGCCCTGTAGGGAGCGGTTCCATCTAAGCGGCCGCACATCACCCTGGAGGTCTGAGCAGCACCAGTGCCATCACCGGACACCTACAGGTGGCGTCACGAAACAAATTTTACTTCTTTATTTAACCGTGCATTTGACCACTGGGCCCACACAGCCTCAGGCACCGAACCGTGACCGAAGCCAGCGCCTGAGACCTGAGAACCCGGCAACGGTGAGTCAAATGCAGAGAAGAGTTGGTTTTTAGCTGGACACTGAGATTAGAGGTTAAATCCCAGCAGGTGTACCGGTCAGATACAAACGCTGACGAGAATACCGAATGTTTTGGCGTATCCTAATTTCCGCTACAACCCACTCCTAGCGCACAAAAATGCTAAATGAATGCAGTTTTTTTCTCTTTTTTTCTCTTTTTTTTCTCTTTTTTCTCTTTTTTTCTCTTTTTTTTTTTCTCTTTTGTATCGTGTGGAGTGGCTGGCTCCATTACTGCAATGTGCACCCTCGTTGCCTACAGGTGATCTAGGGTCTAGATGGTGTCCGCCCACTTAGTAGTGGGGTAGGGTGGACAAGGAGGACTTGGGTGTCAGCGATAGGACTCGTCGGACCTGAAGTCACTTTGTCGCAGTCGACGAGCAAGCAGACATTGGCCAATGTGTGTACTAAGAACTTCAGATTTTAAAAAAATAATAAGAATTTGAGTTTTTTGAAAAAAACGTAAGTTTTTAAATTTTTTCTCATATATATAGCTTGTTAGCATATGTACATCATTGGTAGTAGCTGAGTGCTGCAAGGTTTTTTTCTAGTATATTTTTCTAGTAAATGAATGCAGGCAAGATTTAGTTTTTAGCTGGACACTGAGATTAGAGATTAAATCCCAGCAGGTGTACCGTTCAGACACAAACGTTGACGAGAATACAGAGTGTTTTGGTGTATCCTAATTTCTGCTACAACCCACTCCTGCAGCACAAAAATGGTAAATGAATGCAGACAAGAGTTGTTTTTTAGCTGGACACAGAGATTAGAGATTAGAGGTTAAATCCCAGCAAGTGTACCGGTCAGACACAAACGCTGGCGAGAATACCGAGTGTTTTGGCGTATCCTAATTTCCGCTACAACCCACTCCTGGCGCACAAAAATGCTAAATTAATGCAGACAAGAGTTGTTTTTTAGCTGGACACTGAGATTAGAGATTAAATCCCAGCAGGTGTATGGGTCAGACACAAACGCTGACGAGAATACAGAGTGTTTTGGTGTATCCTAATTTCCGCTACAACCCACTCCTGCCTATAGAGAGCTAAATTAATCCCTAAAAGCACTGTTTTGGGATGGATGAGATTTCCAGCCTGTCCAGCAGCCCCAGATGTGATGCAGGCTGGTATACTGGCACAATAAAGTTTGCTATATACCTTTTCTCCATGCCTGCCTGTGTATAGCTCGATTAGTCCTCAGAAGGACTGTTGTGGTAATTAGATTAGCAGCCCTGTGCCTTCACTAGCTGAAAGGCCACAAATCTGTCCCTCAATCAGCAGCAGCTCTCCCTACACTGCCTGTCTGTGGAGCACAGTGATGAGCACAGCGCGGTCAGGTCTTATAAAGACTTGATCACGCTGTGCGGCCAGCCAATCACTGTAAAGCCACAATCAACAGGGCTGTGGCTTTACAGTGGCTGTTAGTGTGGCGCCCCGCAACGAGTGCGTCACAGGAGGGTATTGCAGCCAAGACAGCAGCAGCAATATTCTCTGACTAAGCAATGACACGGTTAACACTCAGAGCTCCATACCCTACATGCACATCAGCATTGAGGGCCAATAAGGTCCTGGTGGGCGGAGTGTAGAGGTAGAGTGTGTAGTAGAGAGAGAACGTAGAAGGAGAAGGGAGAAAAAAGGAGAAGGAGTTCTGCAACGTAGGAGAGTCCCGTGCAGCCCCCTGGCCATCACCCCCGGTTAGACGCCATTACTCCGGTGCCTCAACAACCGGACTCTGGGCGAATGCATACGGGTCAAAACATCCCCGTGTCCATCTACAACCGGATTACTGGTTCCAAAGCTAGCAGTTGTTCAGCACTGCCATGCAAACCAGGTGTGGAGGGACCGCTCTCCAGGAGCACCCCACCGACGCCGCACACAGAGTCGTCTTGCCAGCAGAGTACCCACCAAAAGGACCCAAGGCTCCCCACAAATCCGGCCAGAATTCCTCGGTAGGGAAATTGAAGCAGCCTCCTTGTACCCAACCTGGCACCCCAAGGCGACAACGGCAACACAACTAGCTTAGAATGGAGGAACACCGCGGAGCTCTGAGAAACACTGGTCATTGCTGAGTCCACCCGGTCCATTATCCGTTAACTGTATGCCATGTATCACCTGCTGGTTACAGTAAAGCACCCATTACAGAGACTATCAGTGTCCGTGCCTTTTTCAGAACTGTCTGTCTCCACATATTAGAAGGTAACCGCAGCTGCCTCACAATATCTTGTGCAGCTCCAGGCTCCGGGGACTCCCGCTCATCCTGTGGGGAGCGTTCCATCTTGCTGCATTCCATCCCCCGGAGGCCCAAGCAGCGCTGGTGGATCTCACCGGAACTCTCACAGGTGGCGTCACGAAACAATTAACCCCTTAACTGTTCAGCCAATGACTCTTTTGAATCTGGACCACCGGGCCCCACTACCGGCAGGCGCGGTTCCCGTGACAAGGAGGAAGAAGAAACGCCTGTTCCTCGGAGTCCCGGCCACGGTGAGTCATTAATCAATCCCTGCATGTGGGCTGGCTCTGTAAAGAGCGCCAACACGCAGGGAGGTGGACCCCGAGCATAGCAAGAGTATCGCGAGATTACTCAGTACTCGCCGAGTACCCCGAGTACCGAGATATTCGTGCGAGTACCGAGTAGTGACAAGCATACTCGCTCGTCCCTACTGTTAACGTGTCACCCTACGATTTCATGGGGTGGTGCAAAATGTTTTGATCAAAGACTAATTATCTGATGAAGGGGATCCGATCTGCAGTATCCAACATTCCCAATAATTTTTGTACACGCTCATTAGATGCTTCAAAATAAAAGGTCCCTATATTGCTGTTAATGTACGTGTGCAATTCCTGAAAAAAATAGGAAGTCGAGATTCTACAGTGATTTATGTAAAAAATGCTACATTTTATATATTTTTTAATACACAAAAATGTTTAAAAACATATATTTGACATTAAAACATGATTTTAACTGATCGGTTAATGATTTTCTGGTATAAAATGGAATATTTTTGACTTTCTGCACAGCCCACTGCAGCTTTAATGATATTCATATTCCTCAGGAAGTGCAGTAATAAAATGAGGCATTAAGTGTTAATATTTTATTATTATTGTACCGCGATATAACAGATCTTTGCGTCTCCTTGTATTTTCTAATTAGACCAATTTAGATGATTGGCTGTCACGGACAATACCAGACTTAATGCGGTAACGTGGTGCGTGTAACTAAGGGCCTGCAGGGGAGTGAAATGCGACAGGCTGAGATCTGAAGACTTTCTACCCTTTGTACTACGTTATATAATGGGAATTACAACTTTAGCATTTTGGGTTGTGAAGTTCAGAAGTTTTGAAAAGAAAAAGGAAACTTTTTCTTGCATTTTTTTAGGTCATTTAAAGGGATTATCTTGGACTATGATGTCAATACAGGTCGTTAACCCACTTCCACTTCATAACATAGATATCCATGTATGGAGCCCATTCAGGAGCTATATCCACTCCACACATGGCTGGCACCAGCTGTGGTACGCAGCCAGCACCTGCCTCTAACACATGCTATTAGTGCCAACTGCAATTTTCTCCTTTTTTTTAATTAAATGCATGTATTTCAGGCTGAAAATATTTTTTGCAATTGGCTTTCATTAAACATTTTGCACCGTTTTCCTTTTATTCCTGAGCTCTTATGACCACTGATCACAATAAATGTGCTGGGAAATATAGACTGTAAAAGCTACATTTTTAATGAAACCCAAATTAAAAAATGATTTTATGCAATAAATGAAAAAAGGAAAACGTATCCCCAAATAAGGACAATCCGTTTAATGTCTTCACAACATATAATGAACCGTTAAGTCATATGTTATGTCTTTGACTTTGATGTTGGCTTGCAAGCCAGTCCTGCAACTTTCCTGGCTGATGATGGCTGACTCACTGTATAATTGTTTGCATATGCTATCATGACCCTCAAATAGTCCACCATAATGTATAAAGGCTCCATCAGAGTCCTCTACATATCTCCATATAATTTAAGTAGCCCCACATAGTCCTCCATAAATATTATACACCCCCCCATAGTCCTCCATATAATCTAATTGGCCCCACATAATCCTCCATATAATATTATGCCCCTCATGTCCTAAATATAGTATAATGCACCCCCATAGTCCTCTATATAGTATAACGCACCCTTCATGTAATATAAGGCACCACATATATTATAATGTACCCTCATAGGCTTCCATATATGTTAGTGCACTCCCATAGTCCTCCATATAATATAATGTACAACCCACAGTCTTTAATATACATTAATGCACCCACATTACAGGGGGGCAGAGAGAATGCACAGGGGGGCTGAGAAAGCATACAGGAGGGACATAGAGTGATGGTTGTGTAAATATGGCAGTACTGGCACATTGCGCAGTACCACCAGAGGTGCTTCAACTGCCACCTCCCAAAAACTCCACCACCACTGACACATCACCACCTAAGTAAGTGCACATGCGTATACCCAGCGCACATGCCACCATCATCTTTTGACACTACAGGAGGGAGAGAGCAGAAAGGGGAGAGACAAAGCACAGGGGACAAGTGCAGAGGGGGTGGGGCAAGCGTCCACAGGGGAGACAGCTCAAAAAGAGAGAGCACAGAGGGGAGAAGACAGCATGGGGGGAGAGAGCGAACAGGGAGGGAGACAGCGACTGCGCCCAGCGCCACAGAGCTCTGCCCATCGTGACATCACCTCCCTCCTGATGCAATATATCGGACCTCCATCTAGTTATATTACATGAAGGAATCTTCATACTCTTCCATCTACTATATAATTGTCTAAGGGTTTTTTGAGTATGTTTGTCGCTGAAATTGCGCGCCAGACATTGGCCAATGAGCGCAGACTATTCAAATAGGCGCAAGAATTCAAAGTTTGATTCTCACGCCAATTTGCAGCCTGGCTGACGGTGGCCTGCTCACGCTCCATACCCCGCTCCTCTGCCCTGCATGTGCCTCCTTCCCCCCCGCTCCTCCTGTCCTGCCGGCGCTCCATACCTCTATACCCCGCTCCTCTGCCCTGCCCACGCTCCATACCCCGCTCCTCTGCCCTGCCCGCGCTCCATACCCCGCTCCTCCGCCCTGCCCGCGCTTCCCCCCGCTCCTCCTGTCCTGCCCACGCTCCCACTACCCGCGGCCCCCTGCTCCTTAGTGATTTGATTTCGCAGCCCATTATACACTGCGAAATCAAATATAAAATAAAGGCACATGTATTAAAAATAATAAAGATTCTTATACTTACCTCTCCGTCCAGTGACGGTCACATGACCGCAAGCGGGCCAATCACAGTGCCGAACGCCGATGTCATTCTGACATCATGCAAGGTCCTAGCAGGACAGAGCCTGCTACTACTCCCGGCACCGAGCACTCCACCCTGTCCCCCCGCCACCATCCTGCCTCACTTGCTCCATTCTGCCCCCCCCCCGCCGGCTCCATTCTGCCCCCTGCCGGCTCCATTCTGCCCCCCTGCAGGCTCCATCCTGCCCTGATCGCTCCATCCTGCCCCCCCCGCCGGCTCCATCCTGCCCCACCGCTGGCTCCATCCTGTCCCCCCCGGCTCTATTTTGCCCCGCCAGCTCCTCCTGCCCCCCCCCGCCTCTATCCTGCCCTGATTGCTCCATCCTGCCCCCCCCCTCCCGGCTCCATTTTGCCCCCCCGCCGGCTCCATCCTGCCCACCCGCCGGCTCCATCCTGCCCCCCCGCCAGCTCCATCCTGCCCCCCCGGCTCCATCCTGCCCTGATCGCTTCATCCTGCCCCCCCCAGCTCCATCCTGCCCCCCGGCTCCATTCTGCCCCGCCGGCTCCATCCTGCCCTGATCGCTCCATCCTGCCCCCCCCCTGGCACCATCCTGCCCCCCCCCCGCCAACTCCATCCTGCCCCCCGGCTCCATTCTGCCCCGCCGGCTCCATCCTGTCCCCTCCCTGGCTCCATCCTGCCCTGATCACTCCATCCTGCCCTCCCCCCGGCTCCATCCTGCCCCCCCGGCTCCATCCTGCCCCCCCCACCGGCTCCTTCCTGCCGGTTCCATCTTGCCCCCCGCTGGCTCCATCCTGCTCTCATCGCTCCATCCTGCCCCTCCCCCGGCTCCATCCTGCCCCTCCCCCAGCTCCATCCTGCCCCTCCCCCTGCTCCATCCTGCCCCCGCCGGCTCCATCCTGCTTTCCCACCGGCTCCTTCCTGCCGGCTCCATCGTGCCCCCCGCTGGCTCCATCCTGCTCTCATCGCTCCATCCTGCCCCTCCCCCGACTCCATCCTGCCCCTCCCCCCGGCTCCATCCTGCCCCTCCCCCGGCTCCATCCTGCCCCCCCCCACCTCCATCCTGGCCCCCTCCACCATCCTGCCCCCCGCCACCATCCTTCCCCCCCAGCTCCATTCTGCCCCCCCCCGCTGGTCTCCATCCTGCTCTGATCGCTCCATACTGCCCCCCCAGCTCCATCCTGCTCCCCCGGCTTCATCCTGCGCCCCCACATTCATCCTGCCACCCGCCTCCATCCTGGCCACCCCCCAGCTCCATCCTGCCCCCCCCGGCTCCATCCTGCCCCCCCGACTGCATCCTACCCCCCCTCGGCTCCATCCTGCCCCCTCCCCGGCTACATCCTGACCCGCTCGCTCCATCCTGCCCCGCTCGCTCCATGCTGCCCGGCTCCATCCATCCTGCCCCCTCGACACCATCCTGCCCCTCCCTGTCACCATCCTGCCCTGATCGCTCCATCCTGCCCCCCCCCCCGACCCCATCTTGCAACCCCAACTTCATCCTGCTCCCCCCGCCTCTATACTGCTCCCCCGGCTCCTCCACATCCATCTTGCCCCCCCGCCTCCATCCTGGCCCCCCACCTCCATCCTCCTTCCCCCTCGATGGCTCCATCCTGCCCCCCCCTTGGCTCCATCCTGCCCCCCCTCCCGGCTCCATCCTGCCCCGCTCACTCCATCCTGCCCCGCTTGCTCCATGCTGCCCCTCTCGCTCCATGCTGCCCGACTCCCTCCATCCTGTCCCCCCCGCCAACATCCTGCCTCCCCCCGTCACCATCCTGCCCCCCTGCTCAATCCTGCCCCCCTGCTCCATCCTGCCGCCCCGGCAGTTAGCGGTCATGTGACCGATCAGCTGATCGGTTTCCCAGGCAACGACAGGTCCTAAAGGTCTGTATGCTGTAGGACCTAGAAGACGGAGGTGGAGCGTGCCGGCGGACAGGTGAGTATCCTCACTGAGGATTTTTTATTTTTACTGTGGAGGAGCCAGGAAAAGTAGGGGGGCCGCGGGGAGTGGAGTATCGCCATATACCATAGTGCTGCTATACATGTGCTGTAATGTACCGCCATATACTATAGTGCTGCTATACTGTAAGAACATATATATCTTCATTAATATTTACTTCAAATACTGGGTATAGTTATCAAAGTAATAATATATTATTTTATTCGCTGATATTTGTAACGTACATATTGCTGACATGTAGAAGTAGATGTATGTATAGCCTGGCTATACATATAAGATTGCATCATCCCAGAATTAGAAGTAATACATAGTATAGTCTAGGTTTCCATATATAGTCACACGTGTTAATGTCACTCTATAAGAATGAGCTATACCATGAGATTGGAGCACACACTCGACTGGGGGGTCTCCCTGTCGGGGAGAGACACATTGCTGGAAGACAGAGAGCTAACATCTGCTCAAGCTTCTTCAAAACATCAGCTATAGTTGTGCAGAAACCATACAGGCTTGGAGAGATGGACACCCCAAGACCAGTTGACAACAACTCAAGAAGCAAGTATGATACTGAAAGATAAATGGACTATTTTCCTATAACTACCTGAATAGGTTACTTTACTGTAATACTATTATTATTGGGTCATTTTGACCAATAAAAGCCAACAAGAGATTTTTATATACTTTTGCGTCTTGTCTCAATAATTCGCACTTGAAGATAATTATGCACATATAGCGGTATTTAACATATACATGTACTGTAATGTACCACCATATACTATAACACTGCTATACATGTACTGTAATGTACTGCCATATACTATAGTGCTGCTATACATGTGCTGTAGTGTACCACCATATACTATAGCGCTGCTATACATGTGCTGTAATGTACCGCCATATAGTATACTGCTGCTATATATTTACTGTAATGTACCACCATATACTATAGCGCTGCTATACATGTGCTGTAATATACCACCATATACCATAGTGCTGCTATGCATGTACTGTAATGTACCGCCATATACTATGGCGCTGCTATACATGTGCTGTAATATACCACCATATACCATAGTGCTGTTATGCATGTACTATAATGTACCGCCATATACTATAGTGCTGCTATACATGTGCTGTAATGTACCGCCATATACTATATTGCTGCTATGCATGTACTGTAATGTACCACCATATACCATAGCGCTGCTATACATGTACTGTAATGTACCACCATATACTATAGTGCGGCTATACATGTACTATAATGTACCGACATATACTATAGTGCTTCTATACATGTACTATAATGTACCACCATATACTATAATGCTGCTATACATGTACTATAATGTACCGCCATATACTACAGTATAGTGCTGCTATACATGTGCTGTAATGTACCGCCATATACTATATTGCTGCTATGCATGTACTGTAATGTACCACCATATACCATAGCGCTGCTATGCATGTACTGTAATGTACTGCCAAATACTATAGTGCTGCTATACATGTACTATAATGTACCGCCATATACTATATTGCTGCTATGCATGTACTGTAATGTACCAACATATACCATAGCGCTGCTATACATGTACTATAATGTACCGCCATATACTACAGTATAGTGCTGCTATACATGTGCTGTAATGTACCGCCATATACTATATTGCTGCTATGCATGTACTGTAATGTACCACCATATACCATAGCGCTGCTATGCATGTACTGTAATGTACCGCCAAATACTATAGTGCTGCTATACATGTGCTGTAACTCACGTTAACTGAACAAGTTCTGTCAGTCACTGCATGTCAACTACATACATATTCTAGAATACCCGATGCGTTAGAATCGGGCCACCATCTAGTATAGTATAATAACCCCCATAGTCATCCATATATTATAATGCACACCCCATATTCCTCCATACATTATAATTCATAGCATATATTCCTTCATCTACTTACATAATTGACTTGATGTAAGAATGTCCTGATAGAACGTGACTTAAATGGCCAGCTGTGGCTAGCTGGCCGCTACCTGGTTGGCAACCTGAAATCACAAAAAATGCAGCTGTCACATTGGCACACCAGCGTGATGGTTGTGCCAAGATGGCAGCCGCATGCTGCAGCTGTTGTCCTCTAGGCCAAGATCATTCTCCGCTACCTCCTCACCCTTCACTTCCACCGCTGTGATCATAAGGCCGCCTTAGTGTCCACACGCATAGTGACATTAGACACTGGCAATGCGCATGCAGCAGCAATGTTTGGACACCTGGACCGCTACTGTGCATGACAGGGTGAACAAACACGGCAAAGTGAGTGTGCATGCACCTGCTATATTTGTACACCTTGTCATGCACATTGGTGGACCAGGTGTCCACATGGCAGCCACATGCGCATTGACAAAGATTTCACAAGCCCACCCCCATCCTCAACCGGCGTCAGCACATGGGAGCTTACTCAGCGCTGCTGCGCCATATTCATTTTCACTGCCCTGCATCTTCATGCTGCTGCTGCCGCCTAGCCCCATCTATCACTGTCTTTTTAGAGGCCTTCATTATTTTCTCCCATTTGCATTCCACTGTGGAACAGATATAGGAGGAGCAACAGTGTTCCTTCTATATATGTGATGAGCCCAGGGCAAGGGGTACTCGGATACCGTGCCTGAGTTTGATGGATTTAACTGGGAAAACATGGGTGGTCGGGTTCCCGGTTCTGTGCCCTGGCTGTCATTTGTTAGATGGGGGAATTATTTATAGGGATAAAGAGTATGTGACGCCACCTGTGGATCCCGGTAATTTGGATACCGGTGCTGCAGGCCTGCCGCTGAGGTGATGATGAGTGCAGCTCAGTGTGGCCCAGCTCCCCACAGGTGAAGCTTTTACCTCAGGGCAGCAGTGATGGAGGATGAGGGGATGAAGGGAGTAATTGTTCTTACCCCTCTGGTGAGATGCTGACGATGTTGAAGCCCTCCGAGCGCCGGCTGGGGGAAGAAAGACAGATCAATCTTACTTTCACCTGCTTAACCACCTTTTCAGAGCTCCCTCGCCATATCCCTGGTCTGTTACTAGTAGATACGGCTTGTTCCTTTACCGATACAGACGGGAGCGACACCCAGCAAATCCTCCCTCCTCCGGAATTTGGCCCGTTATCTAGAGTGTCCTGGACCTGTTTTGGGACTGAGGTGGAGGTGCCTCTTTGTGGCACTACGGCTCCCTATTTCCGGTCCCGCAGTCGTATGGTTTGCAGTGAGGGATAGACCACTCCCTGCCTCAGCTCCGGTATGCCGGTTGCTGTCCCCAGGCGTTTCAAGCCGGCTCCAACCGGTCCTGGATCGTCTCCTTCTGTTTTGGGTCCCCTCTTGAAGAGAGGTGCTCTCCAGTCAGCAGCCTGCCAGTCACGGCCTATCTGGCTGCCTTCCCAGCACTAACTGAACTAAAACTCTCCTAACTTCCTGGTTTTCACACTCTAGCCTAGGCTCCACCCCCTGGGATTAACTGAATAATCAGTCCCTCTATACTAAGGTGGCCTAGTCCTGTGTGTGTGTGTGTGAAAACAGACTCTATTAAGGGGGAACCCCAAACCCATAACCACGGAGGCACTACACCTGCTGTTTGGAGTGCAGTACCTCCCCGTGACGCCTAGCCATAGGGGTGCCACACATCCCCTTGGTCCGCAAGTGTTAAAACCAAACCGGGTGTGAGTTGACATTTTTCATATGCATAACAAGCGATAACATTTTTAATAAGAACAGGTATTCTTGGATTCTTCCCGTCCGGGAGACGTATTTCTTATAACGTTGCAAGCAATCCAGCATCTAAAGTCTCTGTAGACTGCTAAAGTTCAATACACAACAGCTTGTAAACTATTGGTGCTACGGTGTAGGAGTCTTTGGTACTGCAGGGGTCTCTTTGGCTGTAAGTACTGTAGGCCTCCTGGCCCTGGGGTCACCGGGTTGGCAAAGATTTTACTCTCCCTGTACAGCTCCTTATGCCCTTTCCACCCTCTTTACTATTGTGTACCGGATTTTACCTGCTCTATACCCGTATATACTAGCACACAATAAGGCAATATCCACTATAGTGGTGCTGCAAAAGAAAAGGCATTAAACTCAACTATTTACATTGCTATACGATACCAGTACTGTTCATCACTCCTTGCCTCTGCTAACCCTGATCGTATACCACCCCCGGGGTCCTGCATAGCGTTCGTAGGTCTTGATGTTGCCTTTCAGGTCATCCTGGAACTGTGACCTCCCGACGGGTTGCCAGGAGTGCGGAATCGGGGCTAGTGACTGGTATTCAAATCGCTTCATCTCCATACCGACCTGGTCTTGTTCTTGCTCCAGGCAATCGGCCCACCATAGCTCGCGGAGCCTGGACGCCTCTTTGCCGTCGACTGTTCCTTCCTCTCGGTCCTCCTCCACGGAACTTGCCTGACTGGTAGAGCTTTCTTTCTCACCTTCCTCTACGATCAGGTCGGGCTCCCCTGAGAACCGGATCAGGTTTTCCAGTTCGGCGGCCTCCTCTTCTCCGGGATCAACGCTCGCTGGATCCTCCGGTTGGGTTCTCGACCAGCCCCCTTGGTTGTTTGATAGCATGAGTGCGGGGAGACATTTTGGCGCCTCTTACTTGGCCCATCTGTAGTAAGGGGCCAAGGTCTGCCCCTGGGCCAGCACATAGTTCTTTTACATTTTTAGGCCCGCCCACCACGAGAATCCTGTCGGCAAGTCCTTCGGCCTTTCGGAGCCCGCCACTACACTTCATCACTCCTCGGTAGAGCGGAGCGGCGGGGCTTATCTTCCCGCTCTTTTCTCCTGCTTTGGTGACGCAGTTGAAATTTCTGAGGCGATGTAATGGCGGCCCGGTTTTGTAATCCACAGTATACAGTCAGTAAAGTCTTTAGGCACACTTTACCGGGTATTACCAGGCTGGTTCAATCCTGTTTGCAGACGCCAGAAAATGATGATCCCAGGGCAAGGGGTACTCAGATACCGAGCCTGGGTTTGATGGATTTAACTGGGGAATCTTGGGTGGTCGGGTTCCCAGTTCCGTGCCCTGGCTGTCATTTGTTAGATGGGGGAAATATTTACAGGGATAAAGAGTACGTGACGCCACCTGTGGATCCTGGTAATTTGGATACCGGGCTGCAGGCCGGCCACTGAGGTGATGATGGGTGCAGCTCAGTGTGGCCCAACTCCCCAAAGGTGGAGCTTTTACCTCAGGGCAGCAGTGCTGGTGGGGGGAAGAAAGACAGAGACCAATTCAACTTCAACTCCACTTTACTGGTACCGGCAGATGTTATTGAGAACACGGTACAGTCTGGTTTAGCGGGAACGTGGCCTAGGTTTCGGGTTGCCTTATAGAGTCTGTTGGTGTACCTTCCTTTTGGCTTTCGGGGTCTCAGTCTTTCTTTCACCTGCTTAACCACCTTTGCAGAGCTCCCTCGCCAGTCCCCTGGTCTGTTATTAGTAGATACGGCTTGTTCCTTACCGGTATGGACGGGAGTAACACCCAGCAAATCCTCCCGTCACTAACTGAACTAAAATTCTCCTAACCTCCTGGTTTTCCCACTCTAGCCTAGGCTCCACCCCCTGGGACTTACTGAATAATCAGTCCCTCTGTACTAAGGGCCTAGTCCTGTGGTGTGTATGTGTGTGAAAACAGACTCTATTAAGGGGGAACCCCAAACCCATAACCACGGAGGCACTACTAGCCATAGAGGCGCCACACATGTTCTTCTACACAACACATGGGGAGAGAGACAGTACACAAGGGGAAGAGAGTGCACAAGATGGGGAGAAACAGCACAGGGGGTGACAACTCAAAGAAGAGCGGACACAGGGGGAGAGTGCATGGGAGAGAGAGACAGCACAGGCTGGAGGGAGAGCGCATGGGGGAGGCAGCTGAAAGGAGACAGCACACGAGGCTAGAGGACAGCACAGGGGGGAGAAGAAAGCATACAGGGGGGGAGACCATACAGTGGAAGAAGACAGCACAAAGGAGTGAGCACACGAAATGAGAAGACAGCACAGGGTGGAGAGCACACAGGGAAGAGAGAGACAGCGCACAGGGGGAGACAGCTAAAAAAAAACCATGTGGCAACACTAGCTCCACATTGGGGGAAAAAATTCCTTCCTGACTCTACATACGGCAATCAGACTAGATCCCTGGATCAGCGCCCTATCAAAGAACCTAGTATATATAAAGGTACCTTTACACGCCGCCACAGGAAGGAAGAAACTGCCGGGCATCGGGGACAATTGTGCCTGTTGCCATGAAATCACTACGAAATGGCGGCATGTAAATTGGGAAATTCCTTCCTGTGTCCCTCAGTTCCTTCGGACACCTGTTTCTGAGCCGTGCTCAATACCAGGAAGGCACAATTCCTATGGTGGTGGCGTGTAATTGGGGCACAGGCAAGGTATTTGCATGGCCTACGAAATCCCAGGGGCGTGCCATGGTGTCAGGGATACCACGCCCCATCAGCGATCATTGGTGGAGGCTCCTGCGTTACGATTGGTTGTTCCTTCACAGGGCGCCATATTTAAAGAGCTATCCATTCACAGTCCACAATTGCAATGGCGTCATGTATTAGCCAGCCTTCCTGCGCAGGCTGGCCAATCATGATGCTATTGCGATGTCTAATCAATGCTTGTGCATCACGGAATACACAACTCTGTCATGCCTATGTACTTACGTCGCTAAATATGTATGCCCATATTCCTTTGTGGTAGTGGCATGTAAACCAGGGAAGGTATTCAACAGGGAGTAAGCCGCAGGATCTGTCGGCACTTCCGGGGAACGCAGATACCTTCAGTGGAGCACGTTGTGGCAGCGTGTATATGCGGCATCAGGGATCGGTATCCAACGTTAAAAACGCCCACGTGCACGTGTGATGGATACCTGTTGCTACCCGCAGTGGCGGCGTATAAAGGTACCCTAACTGGTAATATTATAGTTTTCAAGAAAGGCATCTAGTATATATAACCAGGTCTAGAGAACTAGCTTTTTACCTCATGTAGAGGAATTCTTCTGCCAGCTTTAAGAAAGCAGATAAGCTGATAAGGAAGCTTATAGCCGCAATGCTCCTCTGGGAAGTATGCAAATTATCACTTCAGAGAACAAGTGGATGAACTCTAGCGCCACCTTTCGGTAGCTGTCCTCAAAGTCATAATTGACTCTTTAAAAAGCATTTTAATATGACGATGGATTTGTGCCAGATCAGAACCCCAAACTGCAGACACTGTGTTTCGGGCTCAGGCTCAGATGTAGACACACTCACAGGCTCAGATGCAGACGCACTCACAGGCTCAGATGCAGACGCACTCACAGGCTCAGATGCAGACGCACTCACAGGCTCAGATGCAGACGCACTCCCAGGCTCAGATGTAGACGCACTCACAGGCTCAGATGCAGACGCACTCACAGGCTCAGATGCAGACGCACTCACAGGCTCAGATGCAGACGCACTCCCAGGCTCAGATGTAGACGCACTCACAGGCTCAGATGCAGACGCACTCACAGGCTCAGGCTCAGATGCAGACGCACTCACAGGCTCAGATGCAGACGCACTCACAGGCTCAGGCTCAGATGCAGACGCACTCACAGGCCCAGGCTCAGATGCATATAAAGGATAGAATAGCTAGGCACACCAATAATTAATAATGTATTCTCATGAAACAATCTCCTTGGATTAATTTTTCTTTTATTCGTTACTGTATCACATCAAGTATTTTGTGAGCGATTTACGTTAACGTTTCGACCTTTTTTAGGTCTTCTTCAAGAATCTTTAATAAAAGTGAACAGATATCAAGTATCAATTTAACAGAAAAAATTGTAAGATCATTTTACATCAAATTATATATGATACAAAATACTCGTGTAATAACCCATTATTTATATATACAAAGATCAAAAATATGTATCAGTGCACAAGATGTATAGTGAGAACCATCACTCAGAAAAAGAAAAAAGGAAAAAAAGGAAAAAAAAGGAAAAAGGGAATAAGGAAAGAGAAGGGGAGTGGTCATATGTGGAGTATAAGGATGGATCAAGAAAGAAAAAAAAATTTTTAAATTATTTATATTACCTATATGTAATTCTCTACAAATCCACAAAGTGCTATACTCAATGAATGAAATAACCTGCAATTAGGATAAAGGATAGAAGCCCTTATTATTATAATATTTGATAAACAAAGATATATTAACTGAAATGTTCTCAATATAACTCCCATGATAATGCATAGTCTATCTAATCTATCATATTAGAATAAGACAAAAGATCAAGGAGAAATTCAATATTAAATAAGATACAAAAGTGATACCAACACAAGTCAATTTATTTTAAAGAGAAATATCAACAGTATCATTACCTTGGAAGTCTTACATGTTATATGTGTCATAGGTATGTATTCACCCTGGAGAACTGTCAGGTTTATAAATTCAGAGAAAAAGCCAGCTCTGTTACTGTCTATGGGGAGCTGTGGCTTCAGCACCATGAGAGGGGACAGCTCCCCATAGGCAGTAACGGCTTTCCCCGACAGTTCTTTAAAGCTATTATACATAAAAATTAACCCCTTCACACACATGGTGTAATGACACCATGTCTGCAGAGAGTGAGGACACTCTCCACATACATGGTGTCACTACACCAGCTGCATATTAACCCCTTCAGCACTGGGTTTAGAGCCTCAGCATCCTCTGCGCACACATGCGGTGCAGAGGATGCTGATGGGGTTAATCAGTAAAATAACCCCAGAATACATTATTTAACTACAATCATCATTGTCTTAGCTAAACATCTTGTACCGCTGCTGTCACAGTGGTACAAGATGATAGCTTACTGTACCAGCAAAGCGGGAAATTTAAAGGGAACCAACCACCTCAGATCACCCTAATACACAGTTAGTACATGTCCCTGCACCCTAAGGATACCTTTCCAGCACTGTTTTTGTGTAAAATCTTACATTAGTATAACTGATATAAAGAGTTTATAAACTTACTAGCCTGGAGACATCTGGGCGTATCCCTCCTTCTGTTATACTTCAGGGCTGTGCATTGCATGGCTGTGCTCCCCCTCCCTCCGTGCCTGCTGCCCTGCCCTGATGGGCGTGATCGTTATCTCCTCTGCACAGAGGGAGGGTGAGCACAGCCATTCAATGAATGCACAGCCCTGAAGTATAACAGAAGGAGGGATACGCCCAGAAGTCTTCAGGCTAGTAACTTTATAAACTCTTTATATCAGTTATACTAATGCAAGATTTTACACAAAAACAGTGCTGGAAACGTATCCTTAGGGTGCAGGGACATGTACTAACTGTGTATTAGGGTGATCTGAGGTGGTTGGTTCCCTTTAAACTCTGTGGCTTTGACATGCGCAGAGTTTCTATTCCCGACAAATGCTGCCCGCGGTCCTTCAGGACCGTGGACAGCATCACAATCACGCAGCACACACGCACTCACACCTCCCAATCACAGCACACTAACATACATACAGCCAGCCACACTCCCCATACGCACCATACTCGCACCATACACACCCACAAACACGCACAGCACTGGCATCACTGTCATGCATCAAAAACGCCGCGTTTTTGATGCATGATAGTGTGCCTCCACCCTCAGTCTCAGACACTCACTCTCACACACATACACACACTCACATTAACTCACAGACACAGACTCTTTTGTAAAACTAACCTAGCCAGCGGTCCTGTGCAGGGGGCCGCCGCGATACTGCTGTATTATTACTTCCAGCCCCTTCATTGACACTTCACTGCTGCTCGCTCTGCGCCCTATGCATGCCGCCAACCAATATGAGGCCCGCAGGTGACGTCATACGCCTGTCATTGGCTGGCAGCTTGTATTGAACTTGCAGGGCGCAGAGCAAGCGGCAGTGAATTGTCAATGAAGGGGCCCGAAGTAATAATACAGCGGTATCGCGGCGGCCCCCAGCACATTACCGCCAGCATGATTCACTGTCCATGGTGTCGGGAGCCACACTGAGAAGCCCCAGGGGCCACATGCGGCCCGCTGGCTGCGTGTTTGAGACCCCTGGTGTAAACATTTTTACCTTATCATATAAAAAATGGACATGCATATTACATTTTAGTCACCAGGTGGCAGCACAACACCATGAATTTTTTGCTGTCTTTTCCCTATACACATTTGAATTAGCTTTACATATTTGCATTGCCATTTGATCTTAACCCATTACTTGCCAAATTAGCAATTTTCCTTTTCGAAAATTGGTGTATGAAAGCTCTATGGGTGGAAGAATATTCAATTAAAAATGACAATGACATGATTTCCTGTTTTGAAAACATTCATTTTACAAACACAAAAAGTAGGACCTAATTATACAATCTTAGTTGCTAGAAGCAAAAGATTAAGCGTCCCAAAAAAAGGACACTGGTATATGGGTTAAAGCCATTATGCTAGACCATGTTTTTTATTAGTGTTCAGTGCACAACTGTTTACCATATTCTAAAATGTGTTTTTTTTAATTAGCACCTTTACACAGGTGTCGCCAGTCAGTTCCTACCTATACCTCTAGTGTCCATAAAATCATGTCATTTATTTCAATGTCTATCTTCCTATGTGCCTTTATCATTCACTTCACAATGCAATCCCCCCTCCATCACCCCTTCCCTCTACTTTATTGAGCTCCCATAGTCTCTTCAACGTACTGAATAATCTCAGTCCATCATATTCCAGGGTTTTACATCATTGACAAAGTCACAATTCCAAAAACTATTTCCCTTTCCTCTTTATACTGCTGCTCCTGTCAGGTGATATCTCTCCAAATCCTGGTCCACCCTCCACCAACTTCAACCCCTCCCCCACCATACATAGAAACCCTACTACACTTATTACCATTACTTGCTCACCTTCATCTCCCTTTTTAATTGCGCTCTCTGGAATCCACGGTCTGAATGCAACAAGCTTCCCTTCATCCACAACTACTTTCTCATTAACTCTCTTAATCTGCTGGCTCTCACAGAAACCTGGATATAGGAGTCAGACACAGTGTCCCCGGCCACTATTTCTTACGGCGGCTTACATTTCTCCCATTCTTCGAGACCTGGGTACAGACATGGCGGTGGAGTTGGCTTACTCCGGTCTCCACAATGTAATTTCCAGGTCATCCCCCAGTTCCATCACTCTCATTCCCCTCTTTTGAGGTTCACACCATTACGGTATACCACCCCCTCCCCTTCAGAGTAGCAGTTGTGTACCATCCCCCGGGGTCACTCACCCAGTTCCTAGACCATTTGTCCGCAGGGCTGCCACACTTCATGTCCTCAGAATTACCAACCCTTATTCTAGGAGACTTCAACATCCACATAAAGAGCCCCATCTTCCCATCTGCATCCCAGCTCCTGTCTCTAACCACCTCTCTTGGCCTCTCACAGTTCTTAACCTCTGAGACACACAAGGATGGTAATACCCTTGACCTAGTCTTTACCTGGCGCTGCTCAACCTCCTCCCTAGATAATTCACCTCTTCCTCTCTCTAATCACAACATTCCCTCATTCACGCTTACAAATCCTCACCCACTGCAGCACACTCCCTACCTATCATTCATTCAGAAACCTACAGGCTATTAACCCTCATGCACTCACATACTCTCTACACTCATCAGTACCCCAATCTCTGCCTTCTCCTGTCCCAATCTGGCTGTGAATGACTACAATGACTCTCTCAGAAGGACCCTGGACCAAGTAGCGCCCCTCACCTTCAGAACCTCCAAACATAGAACAAAACAGCCCTGGCTCACACCGCAAACTCGATTCCTCCAGCGATGCTCTATGAGTACTGAACGCCTATGGAGGAAAACTCATACACCAGAAAACTTCATTCACTAGAAAGTTATGCTGAGAATTTACAACTCTGCCCTTCACCTTGCCAAACAAACCTGCTTCACTACTCTGATCTCCTCACTATCCAACAACCCAAAGAAACTTTTTAGCAGATAGAAAACAAGCGGTGTCAGAGGTTTGGAGCGCAAAAGAAACCACGGGTTGGTGATTAAATTACCAATAATTTATTGCACGAACAGCAGGGGTCCAGTATGCCACAACGCGTTTCGACGTGGTTTCTTTAGCGCTCCAAACCTCTGACACCGCTTGTTTTCTATCTGCTAATCTCTTTCTCCCTTGCTGGGAGTGCGGTGTGTGAGCTGCTCTAAGATCCACAGTACCTGGCAGTACATCATAAAGACCCACCCTTGAATGATCAACTGATACACAGTGTGGAGCTGGGACGGAAGCCAGTGCAGCGAGTCTGCCTCTTCGGGTGGAGGAGTGAAGGAGCTCACCTCCATCTCCAGGGGAACTAAGGAGCTGACCACCAGGCCCGGAGTATCAGAGGAGGAGGGAATATTGGCCCCTGCCACTACAGTGACCCACATTAAGCCATCAGTCTGGTTGTGCGGGGTGTTGCACAACCAGTAAAGGTTAGTGCAAACATAGTAAAACCGTGTATTAAGTTCCTCCAGTTGCAGTGTGGCGCAATATCTGTTTTTTCTTTTAATTACAAAGAAACTATTTGACACCTTTCACTCTCTCCTCAGTCCTAAAGTGTAGACCCCTATCACTGACCTCTGGCTTCTTACTTCACTAAGAAAATAGAAAACATCCATCAGGAAATGAACTCCCAACCTCAAATAATGTTACCCCTACCCCTCCCCACATTTCCTCCAGCTCACTGTCCACATTCGAACCAGTCATAGAAGAAGTCTCCAGGCTCCTTTCAACCTCTCGTCCCGTCACATGCATCGCTGACCCCATCCCCTCACACCTACTCCAGTCTCTCTCTCTGGAGGTCACCACTCACCTAACCAAAATCTTCAATCTCTCCCTCTCTTCTGGCATCTTCCCCTCCTCCTTCAAACACTCTTTCATTACTCCATTGCTGATTCCCTGGAGATAAATTAAATATAGTGAGTGAATTTTTATCAATTGTAGTTGTGGGTTGTCATACCAGAGGGGAGGGTTTCTCACCATAACCAAATATGTATATAGAGGTTTTACACTTTTATACTTTTTTTCTCCACTTATGACAGACGGTTATGTGATAGATATACTCTGAAATACAAATGACTCATTTTATTGTATATACTGTTGTATTGTTTGAGTTAATTACTTTATCTAATCTGTGTCTTTCATCTGGCTGCTTATGATTTTTCGGGTCTTCATCCAGATGTATCTTTAGTTCTTGGGTACACTGCAACAAAAACCTTTTGTCACTAGTTATTTGGTTTGAATTCTCCTTATATTTGTATAGAGTGCAGTACTTATATCCCCTGTTTTAATGTTTCAATGTATAGTGTGAATTATGCTTGCCACTGCTTGCTATGTATTTAAAAACAGGATCTTTGGTAAATAGGTAGTGCTACTGTGATAGCTCCACTTTCGCTTTCTTTATCCCAGTATTATACTTATATAGGTGTCAGTGTGGTATCTATAGCCTCATGTAGTCATAAAGATGTGCGGATATGTTAGGTGCCTTATCTCATTATGTAGTATAGATTGTCCACTATTATACCACTCTTGGCCACAGTGATTGCAGACTGCTCCAGTATACAGGAACCGGACTGGGACGCACCAGACCCTGAGGAAAGCAGCAGAGACCGTGAGTAAAACTACTAAGGCTGGGTTCAGATTGCATATTTTTTCCTGTCCGTTGGATCCTACTTTTTGTAGGATCCCACAGACAGGAATGGACACCACAGAGGGTGACCTATTTCTGTGTCCGGGTCTGTGATTATCACGGATCCGGACACAGAATGAGCTGTGCGGGGTAATTTCACTTCCACAATGTACAGTCATGGCCAAAAGTTTTGAGAATGATACAAATATTAATTTTAACAAAGTCTACTGCTTCAGTTTTTCTAATGGCAATTTGCATATCTCCAGAATGTCATAAAGAGTGATCAGCTTAACAGCAATTACTTGCATAGTCAATATTTGTATAAATAAAGTTGAAAGGATAATCTTAGTTATGTTTCTTTCTTTTATTCAAAATTTAAAAAATCCTGTGTGGATAAGTGATACAGTGCTAACAGTGTTTTTACAAAGACAAGCCACCCCAAAGGACAAGCGCAAAACATAAATATTGCCCGTGGATGCAGTCCCCCTGAGGGTAACAGCGGGATTGGTTGACAATATGGCAATTTTTGGGTAAGAGGTACTGTTTTTGGAAAGTGACCAGCCTGGACACAATCTGTCTCCAAGGGCGATCACAACCAAATGCCGTCTCAGGGATATTGGGTTTGCCCAGATCTTGGATCTTTTCAATATTGTCCCTAGGTCAAAAGGTCCAACCCACCACCCTATGGTCAAAGGTCCTACAAATCAACAGGCACGATAAATTCAACAATGTATAACCATTGATAAGGTATAACGATAGCAATCCGCCCGACACGTTTCGCCTCCTCCAGTCAACTCTAGGAGGCTCATCAGGGGCCTTAGACGATGTGCTACATCAGGTATATGTGTCACATAGATAAAATATGACACTTTATGTTTAGAGTCTGGTAGTTTAACCCACAGTGGTCTGGGTTATGGGATACGAACGGAGGGTGTTGATGAGTTTGTCAAATATCAGATGTCATATCTTGAAGCTACCGGTGATTTTAACGTAGGGGTCACGGTGTAATTAGTGCTTCCATCTATATAATGGTCTGGTATTGTGTCCCTCCTCTTTTAGTTAAAAAATTCTCCTGTTTCCTGTTTACTTGAGTAGAAAGTGTGTATGACTCACCGCGGCCGGGACTCCGGTTTAGACAGGCGTTCGCTTCTTCCTCCTTGTTACGGGTGGACCGCGCCTGCCGGTAGTGGGGCCCGGTTGAGTGCAGATCAAAAAGAAGAGACGTCTTGAGGGAACAGATTAAGGGGTTAATTTGTCGTGACGCCACCTATGAGAGATTCGGTAAGTCTTACCGACGCTGCGGGGCCTCCGGGGGATGGGATGCAGCAAGATGAAACACTCCCCACAGGCTGAGCGGTGATCCCCGAAGGCTGGAGCTGCACAAGATGTTGTGAGGCAGCTGTGGTTACTTTAGCATGCGGATGAACAGTTTATAAGAAGGCACGGACACTGTAAGTCACTGTAACGGGTTCTTTACTGTAACCAGCAGGCAATACATGGTATACAGTTTGTAGGTAGTGGACCGAGTGGACTCAGCAATGACCAGTGTGTTCTCAGAGATTCGCAGTGTTCCTCCATTCTATCTAAGCACTGTGCCATTGTCGCCCAGGAATACCAGATTGGGTACAGGGAGGCTGCTTGAATGCATTATCCGGGGTATACGTTCCGGATGCTTTGGGGAGCCTTGGGTCCCTTGGTGGGTACACCGCTGGTTAGACGACTGGATTTGGCGATGATGGGGTGCTCCTGTAAAGCGATCCCTCCACTCCTCTGGTTCGCATAGCAGAGCTGGACTGCTGCTAGCTTCGGTACCAGCAAACCGGCTGTAGATGGGCACGAGATGGTTTTGAGCCCGCATTTTGAAGCCCGTAGATCGGTTGGTAATGCACCGGGAGTAATGGTGCTCAACCGTGGTGACGGTAAGGAGATGGCCGGTAGAAGGTGGCCAGGGGGCCGCACGAGACTGTGCAACCCCCTCTCCTAAGTTGCAGAGCTGAGATTCTGCAGAGGTCTTCTAGGTTGCTGTTACTCTCTCCGACCTTTCTCCAGATCTCTTCTAAAACTTAAACTTCCACTACACACTACCCTTGCACTCCGCCCACCAGGACCTGATTGGCCCTCTATGCTAGGTGATGCATGCAGGGTATGGATCTCTGAGTTAACTGTGTGATTGCTGGGTCAGAGAATATTGCTGCTGCATTTATGGCTGCAATACCCTCCTGTGACGCACTCGGTGCGGGGCGCCACATGTACATCTGTTACCTCCCTTCAATATCCCTTGTCCTTATTATGTGTGAGAGCACAGTTGTTTTTTTGATAGAAGAGGACACTCGTCAATCTCCCTTTCATTAGATTTTCTGTCTACCAAAATCATTGGTCAGACAAGGGTTAATGATTCCAAATATGCCTCAATCTTTCCTGTGTGCAGTATATCCCATGCAGTCCTGGTTTCACTCCCTGTTTCTGGAGGGGACCAGGGATCACTTCTGTGTCTACAGTCTCACAGAGCCGGCTCAGGTGCTGCTCCCTGTTGTCAGAGCTAAGGTTGGTTAGAAACAGGGAGTGAAACCAGGACTGCATGGGATATACTGCACACAGGAAAGATTGAGGCATATTTGGAATCATTAACCCTTGTCTGACCAATGATTTTAGTAGACACAAAATGTAATGAAAGGGAGATTGACGAGTGTCCTCTTCTATCAAAAAAACAACTGTGCTCTCAGACATAATAAGGACAAGGGATATTGAAGGGAGGTAACAGATGTACACACTTTCTACTAAACGTAAACAGGAAACAGGAGAATTTTTTAACTAACAGAACAGAGACACAATACCAGACCATTATATAGATGGAAGCACTAATTACACCGTGACCCCTACGTTAAAATCACTGGTATCTTCAAGATATGACATCTGATATTTGACAAACTCATCAACACCCTCCGTTCGTATCCAATAACCCGGACCACTGTGGGTTAAACTACCAGAATCTAAACATAAAGTGTCATATTTTATCTATGTGACACATATACCTGATGTAGCACATCGTCTAAGGCCTTTGATGAGCCTCCTAGAGTTGATTGGAGGAGGCAAAACGCGTCGGGCGGATTGCTATCGTCAGGGGCGTATCTAGGGGGGTGCAGCCGGACTTTTTGCCCCGGGCGCCACTCAGTGGAGGGCGCCAGCTGCACCCCCTCCCTCAACCCCTTGCAGCTGCAATATGAGCGGCGCGGGCGAGGCTGGAATCCGACAGTGCTCGACATGTAGGACTCCTGTAAAGCGCCTCCTCCTCGCCATCTGGTGGCGGCCGGGCGCACTGCACTTGTCCTGCTCACTCCGCTCCTGACATGGAGAAGAGATCCCTGGAGCTGAGTGCACTGACCCCCAACACCAAGAGGCTGCTGCCCTGGAGACAGGTGGGTGTCACATCTGCCCTCTATGTCCACATTCATGTCTGGGTCCTCACACCCTTTCTTATAACTAACATAAGTCAGCAGCATGCTGCCACCTCTAGTCCTTGTGCTCCCTCTAGAGCCAGCGCTGCACACACTGTCTGCTGCATACACTGATGCACACACTGCCTGCTGCACACACTGCCTGCCGCACACACTGCCTGCACACACTGTCTGCTGCACACACTGCCTGCCGCACACACTGCCTGCACACACTGTCTGCTGCACACACTGTCTGCTGCACACACTGCCTGCACACACTGACTGCTGCACACACTGTCTGCTGCACACACTGTCTGCTGCACACACTGACTGCTGCACACACTGTCTGCTGCACACACTGCCTGCACACACTGACTGCTGCACACACGCCGGCGGCACCCCCCCCTCCCTGTGGCTGCAATATGAGCGCTGCAGCTGAGATCTGACAGCACCCTCCAACCCAACCCCCCCCCCGGTCCTCACCTACTTTGAGGGGGGGGGGGGCGCCAAATCAGATCTCTGCCCGGGTGCCAGCAAACCTAGTTACACCCCTGGCTATCGTTATACCTTATCAATGGTTATCATTGTTGAATTTATCGTGCCTGTTGATTTGTAGGACCTTTGACCATAGGGTGGTGGGTTGGACCTTTTGACCTAGGGACAATATTGAAAAGACCCAAGATCTGGGCAAACCCAATATCCCTGAGACGGCATTTGGTTGTGATCGCCCTTGGAGACGGATTGTGTCCAGGCTGGTCACTTTCCAAAAAACAGTACCTCTTACCCAAAAATTGCGATATTGTCAACCAATCCCGCTGTTACCCTCAGGGGGACTGCATCCACGAGCAATATTTATGTTTTGCGTTTGTCCTTTGGGGTGGCTTGTCTTTGTAAAAACACTGTTAGCACACAGGATTTTTAAAATTTTGAATAAAAGAAAGAAACATAACTAAGATTATCCTTTCAACTTTATTTATACGCTTAAATTGGATAGCTATCTAAAACCAAATATCGGTGAATCACAAAGTCACTATTTGCCCAGAAAATGAACTTTAACCCCCAAAACACATTTCTACATCATTGCAGTCCTGCCTTAAAAGGAGCAGCTAACATCGTTTTAGTGATTGTTCCATTAACACAGGTGTGGGTGTTGATGAGGACAGGGCTGGCGATCAATCAGTCATGATTAAGTAAGAATGACACCACTGGACACTTTAAAAGGAGGCTGGTGCTTGGTATCATTGTTTCTCTTCAGTTAACCATGGTTATCTCTAAAGAAACACGTGCAGCCATCATTGCACTGCACAAAAATGGCCTAACAGGGAAGAGTATCGCAGCTAGAAAGATTGCACCTCAGTCAACAATCTATTGCATCATCAAGAACTTCAAGGAGAGAGCTTCCATTGTTGTCAAAAAGGCTCCAGGGCGCCCAAGAAAGACCAGCAAGCGCCAGGACCGTATCTTAAAACTGTTTCAGCTGCGGGATCGGACTACCAGCAGTGCGGAGCTTGCTCAGGAATGGCAGCAGGCTGGTGTGAGTGCTTCTGCACGCACTGTGAGGCGGAGACTCTTTGAGCAAGGCCTGGTTTCAAGGAGGGCAGCAAAGAAGCCACTTCTCTCCAGAAAAATATCAGGGACCGAACTGATATTCTGCAAAAGGTACTGGGAGTGGACTGCTGAGGACTGGGGGAAAGGTACAGGGAGTGGACTGCTGAGGACTGGGGAAAAGTCATTTTCTCTGATGAATCCCCTTTTCGATTGTTTGGGACATCTGGAAAACAGCTTATTCGGAGAAGAAGAGGTGAGCGCTACCACCAGTCTTGTCTCATGCCAACTGTAACGCATCCTGAAACCATTCATGTGTGGGGTTGCTTCTCAGCCAAGGGAATCGGCTCACTCACAGTCTTGCCTAAAAACACAGCCATGAATAAAGAATGGTACCAGAATGTCCTCCAAGAGCAACTTCTCTCAACCGTCCAAGAGCAGTTTGGCGCCCAACAATGCCTTTTCCAGCATGATGGAGCACCTTGCCATAAAGCAAAGGATAACTAAATGGCTCAGGGAACAAAACATAGAGATTTTGGGTCCATGGCCTGGAAACTCCCCAGATCTTAATCCCATTGAGAACTTGTGGTCAATCATCAAGAGACGGGTGGGTAAATAAAAACCAACAAATTTTGCCAAAATGCAAGCATTGATTATGCAAGAATGACGGCTATCAGTCAGGATTTGGTCCAGAAGTTGATTGACAGCATGCCAGGGAGAATTGCAGAGGTCCTGAAGAAGAAGGGTCAACACTGCAAATATTGACTTGCTGCATTAACTCATTCTAACTGTCAATATAACCTTTTGGTACTCACAATATGATTGCAATTATATTTCTGTATGTGATAGAAACATCAGACAAACACAAATAAAAACCAGAGGGCAGCAAATCATGTGAAAATATCATTTTGGTGTCATTCTCAAAACTTTTGGCCACGACTGTACATACATGTCATTAGTATTTAGTCCCATTGCCCTTACACTGCATGACTTAGGTGAAATGCTTTTGATCCTTCCACAAGCTTCTCACATTAGTTGGTAAGAATTTGGACCCATTCCTCCTGACAGATCTGGATTAACTGAGCCGTGTTTGTAGATCTCTTTGCTCGCCGCCTTTTCAGCTTTGCCCATAAATTTTCAATAGTATTAAGATCAGGGCTTTGTGATGGCCGCTCCAATACATTGAGTGTGTTATCCTTAAGATAATTTGCAACCGGTTTGGCAATAGCTTCAGGTCATTGTCCATTTGGAAGACCCATTTCTGCCCAAGCTTTAACTTCCTGGCTGATGTCTTAAGATGTTGCTTCAGTATTGCCACATATTTTTCTTTCCTCATGTTACCATCTATTTTGTGAAGTTCACCAGTCCTTCCTGCAGCAAAACAACCCCTCAACATTATGCTGTCACCCCTGTGCTTCACAGTTGAGATGGTGTTCTTAGGCTTCTGAGCTTCTCCCTTTTTCCTCCAAATGTAACTATGGTCATTATGGCCAAACAGTTCAATTTCAGTTTTGTTAGGACACAGCAAGCCTCCAAAAATGTAGTTCTTTGTTCCTTTGCATTTGCAAAAATCTGGCTTTGTTGTTTCTTTTGAAGTAATGGCTTCTTCCTGGCAGAGTGGCCTTTCAGCCCATGTTGATACAGAACTTGTTTCACTGTGGATAATAACACAATCTTACCAGCTTATGCCATCATCTTCACAAAGTCTTTTGCTTTTGTTCTTGGGTTCATATGCACATGGTGGAACAAAGCACGTTTATCTCTGGGACACAGAACCCATCTCCTTCCTGATTGGTATGATTGCTGAATTTTCCCATCTTGTTTGTACTTGTGTATAATTGTCTGTACAGGTGAACAAGACACCTGTAGGTATCTGGAAATTGCACCCAAGGATGAACCAGACTTCTACAAGTCCACAATTCTCTTCCTGATATCTTGGCTGAATTCTTTAATATTTCCCATGATGCTACAGAAGGATGCAATGTGCAGGTGTGCGTTAAAATACATCCACATGTGTGTCTCTAATTAATTCAGATGTTGTCAATAAACCTATCAGAAGCTGCCAAACACATGACATCATTATATGGGCTGTCCCAAATTGTTTAAAGGCATAGTAATCTTACTGTATGTAAACTTGTGACTTTACAGAAATTAATAAAAATGTTTAAAACATTATCTCCCTCTCATTATTCTGCATTTGGCAAATATTAATAATTATAGTAATCCTAATTGATTTAAAACGGGAAAGGTTTATTTTGATTTCATGTCAGATAGTGAGAAAAACATGCAGATGTGTCTTTTTATATAGTGTATGCAAATTGTCACTTCAGTGAGGAAGTGAAAAACTCTAATGCCACCCAATAGATAGCAATCCTTAAAGTCATAATCGACTCTTTAACAAGCTTTTTAATATGACTTAGGATTTGTGCCAGATCAGAACCCCAAACTGCAGACGCTGCGTTTCGGGGTGACTGCCCCTCATCACTGCAGTGTGTGGGATTCTGATCTGGCTGTATGAGAGGCTGAGAGTATGGAAACTTCTTCTTTCAACTGTATATGGTTCATTGTATTACTTTTTAGCCACCAGATGGCAGCATAAGACCATGAACCATAGAAATATAGGACATGCTTCTTACATTTTAGCCAACAGATGGCAGCATAATATTTCCAAATTGTTTCACCCTCTCCTGGTTTTGGCTTACAAATACTGATGTAAAATACTAACCCAATACTGAATGAGTGAACTTGGCTGAAAGTTTTATTCGTAGCAGAATTTTCCATAGCAGAACCATGGCTTCCAGGTTCCTGTGTCATTCAACATACAGCAATAGACGATGAGGTCTGAAGAGGTAGATGTCACAGCCAAATACAGAAATACACATATACTGTATATCCACACAAAAACATATATACACAGCTGTGTAGTGCCAGCTGGCATCAAGCCCAGGGATTAGTTATGGAAAGGTTTGTATCAGACAATCCCATTACTAACCCAGGAGGTGAAAAGAAAAAACACACAAAAATAGTTTATCTGAAAAAACACTCCCTCACACTTCCCTCACTCACCATTTTATTAAAAAAAAACATGCAGGACCACCATAGTCCAAGGAATCTGACATAGTCCAAAGAATCCAACATAGTCCAAAGAATCCAACGTAGTCCAAGGAATCTGACATAGTTCAAAGAATCTTATGAAGTCCAAGGAATCCAACGTAGTCCATGAAATCTGACATAGTCCAAGGAATCCAATGTAGTCCAGGGAAGCAAACCTGAAAAATATATAGAGAGAAACAAAAAACAAGAAACTATACTTTTTGCTTTCTAAAACATTGCTGTACAATTCCCAGGTTTGACATAGTCCAGCAGTTCCCACAGTGTTCCTCCATTATGTAGACCAAAGGCTATGGTGCCTCAGAACGATGACCTTCTAGTAGGGATGGGCGAATCTACTCGCTAGGACTCGTTACTCGGCGAGTAGTAAGGGACTCGCAGGACTCGGTACTCTGCGAGTTTCCCAGTGATTACTCGCACGAGTCCAATGCAAATCAGTATCAATCCTAGTTTTGTCAGAAACGCTGACAAAACTAGGATTGCCATTGTTTGCATTAGACTCGGCTACTGTGCCAGTGATAGCAGGGAAACTCGCAAAGTAACCTGTTTCTTTGCGAGCCGAGTCCAGCTGTCTTCTCTGTGCAGCTCCAGGGTCCTAGAGCCCGCCTGCTCACAGAGATGATGTAGCAGTGCTGAGATTGTTCTCAGTCTGCTCATTCCCTGTGCATAGACATCTATATTTATGCACAGGGGATGTAGCAGAGAGGACATCGCGTTTTGGACTGCGTCGGACGGAAGAGGATTTTTTTAATTAAAGATGGAGTCCCTAATGGCTTTTTTTTTTATTTCAAATAAAAAATTTTCTCTGTGTTGTGTTTTTTTAACCCTTTATTGGAGATTCTTAGTGGCTGGGTCAAACGTGGCCTGACATTAAGAATCTCGGGCTTAATACCAGCTTGTATAACAAAGCTGGTATTAACCCCTTTATTACCCAGCGTGCCACCGCCACCAGGGCCGCTGGAAGAGCGGGGTTCAGCGCCAGAGGATGGCGCTTCAATGAACGCGCCATCTTCTGGGGCGGCTGCGGGCTGCAATTTGCAGCGGGGGGTGCCCAGAAAGCTTGGGCATCCCTGCGCTGCGGATTCCAGCCCCCAGCTGCTTAGCTGTACCTGGCTAGACATAGAAATTGCGCGGAGCCCCACGCATTTTTTTTTTTATTATTTAATGAATTTCAGAGTCAGAGGCTCAGAGTCAGAGTCTCGGAGTCGGAGTCTCCTCAGAGTCGGAGTCTCAGAGTCGGAGTCGCCTCAGAGTCGGAGTCGCCTCGGAGTCGGAGTCGCCTCGGAGTCGGAGTCGTCTCGGAGTCGGAGTCGTCTCGGAGTCGGAGTCGGAGTCGTCTCGGAGTCGTCTCGGAGTCGAGTCGGAGTCGTCTCGGAGTCGGAGTCGTCTCGGAGTCGGAGTCGTCTCGGAGTCAGAGTCGGAGTCGTCTCGGAGTCTGAGTCGTCTCGGAGTCGGAGTCGTCTCGGAGTCGGAGTCGTCTCGGAGTCGGAGTCGTCTCGGAGTCGGAGTCGTCTGAGTCGAGTCGGAGTCGTCTCGAAGTCGGAGTCGTCTCGGAGTCGGAGTCAAAAAAATGCGTTGGGCTCCGCGCAATTTCTATGTCTAGCCAGGTACAGCTAAGCAGCTGGGGGCTGGAATCCGCAGCGCAGGGATGCCCAAGCTTCAATGAACGCGCCATCTTCTGGGGCGGCTGCGGGCTGCAATTTGCAGCGGGGGGTGCCCAGAAAGCTTGGGCATCCCTGCGCTGCGGATTCCAGCCCCCAGCTGCTTAGCTGTACCTGGCTACACATAGAAATTGCGCGGAGCCCCACGCATTTTTTTTTTTATTATTTAATGAATTTCAGAGTCAGAGGCTCAGAGTCAGAGTCTCGGAGTCGGAGTCTCCTCAGAGTCGGAGTCTCAGAGTCGGAGTCGCCTCAGAGTCGGAGTCGCCTCAGAGTCGGAGTCGCCTCGGAGTCGGAGTCGTCTCGGAGTCGGAGTCGTCTCGGAGTCGGAGTCGGAGTCGTCTCGGAGTCGTCTCGGAGTCGAGTCGGAGTCGTCTCGGAGTCGGAGTCGTCTCGGAGTCGGAGTCGTCTCGGAGTCGGAGTCGTCTCGGAGTCGAGTCGGAGTCGTCTCGGAGTCGAGTCGGAGTCGGAGTCGTCTCGGAGTCGGAGTCGTCTCGGAGTCGGAGTCGTCTCGGAGTAGGAGTCGTCTCGGAGTAGGAGTCGTCTCGGAGTAGGAGTCGTCTCGGAGTCGGAGTCGTCTTGGAGTTGGAGTCGTCTCGGAGTCGGAGTCGTCTCGGAGTCGGAGTCGTCTCGGAGTCGGAGTCGTCTCGGAGTCAGAGTCGGAGTCGTCTCGGAGTCGGAGTCGTCTCGGAGTCGGAGTCGTCTCGGAGTCGGAGTCGTCTCGGAGTCGGAGTCGTCTGAGTCGAGTCGGAGTCGTCTCGAAGTCGGAGTCGTCTCGGAGTCGGAGTCAAAAAAATGCGTTGGGCTCCGCGCAATTTCTATGTCTAGCCAGGTACAGCTAAGCAGCTGGGGGCTGGAATCCGCAGCGCAGGGATGCCCAAGCTTTCTGGGCACCCCCGCTGCAAATTGCAGCCCGCAGCCGCCCCAGAAGATGGGGCGTTCATTGAAGCGCCATCCTCTGGCGCTGAACCCCGCTCTTCCAGCGGCCCTGGTGGCGGTGGCACGCTGGGTAATAAAGAGGTTAGGGCCAGCTTTGTATTATCAGCTGGCCCTAAGCCCGAAATTTATGGAGGTCACGCCAATATTAGACATGACCGCTATGAATTTCTATTAAATTGTTTTAAAAAAAACACAACACAGAGAAATTTTTTTATTAGAAATAAAAAAAAAGCCATTAGGGACTCCATCTTTAATTAAAAAAATCCTCTTCCGTCCGACGCAGTCCAAAACGCGATGTCCTCTCTGCTACATCCCCTGTGCATAAATATAGATGACTATGCACAGGGAATGAGCAGACTGAGAACAATCTCAGCTCTGCTACATCATCTCTGTCCACAGACATTCTTGTCTGTACACAGGGAATGAGCAGACTGAGAACAATCTCAGCACTGCTACATCAGGCAGCAGGCGGGCTCTAGGACCCTGGAGCTGCACAGAGCAGACAGGACTCTTCTCTTATCTGTGCGAGTTTCCCAGCGATTACTTACAAAGTAAACGAGTCCAATGCAAATAAATGACAAAACTAGGATTGCTTCAGGCTGAAGCTTCCGAGACACATCTGCGATTTGTAAATCTCACACTACTCGCTATTACTCGCTTCCCCATTCATTAACATTGGACTCGCTAGACTCGCAACAAGTAGCGAGTCCTGGGCTCGGACTCGCTAGAGTCAAGCGATTCCGAGTAATTTAGGATTCGCCCATCACTACCTTCTAGCACATTTATGAGCCATATGAATCTAGAAAAATGACGTCCGGTCACCATTTTTCTGGATTCACACAAATCGTTTTCCCAAAAATTCTAATTCACTAGCTTTTGCACATTTTGAGGAATTCTGTACTGATTTTATTCGTTTACAATCAATTTCATCGTACCCAAACTGTCTGAATGCAGATGATTCTGCTGAAAACTGAAATGTGCAACTGTCCAGGACATCAGAGCATCTCAAAAAGTGTGGACTATATCGCAGTTTGGGAGGCTTAGGGCATGTGACAGTAATGCCTCCAAGTGGTTTGGCCTATTGTAAAGACGCCTAAGGGGTGGAGCTAGAGAGATTAAACAGACTCCTGACCAATCAGATTTAGTAATGCATCTAAATAAGTTGCAGGCGGATGAAATGGCATATTGTCTTTTTTTATTTTTAGGAAATTCCAAGGATACAATAGGCATAAAGGACTGCCCCAAAATAACAATAACATACATGTAATTAATGAGTTGTGTATTATATTATACATTTATGTCATTACAAAAATGTATCATGACTATAAAAGAAATTGCATTCATAGGGTAAACCATTAATAATTTTTCATGGACTGAGGTTACCTTTTTTTCTAGATAGGTGACAATCCCGTATATTACTCTGCCAAGAAGTATCTTTTCAATTGCAGAAAGTACCCTTGGTCAGAGGTGCACTGCTTTCTATGTGAGTGTCTTTCCGAGAGGTTACTCTACAAAAAAAAAGCATCTCTATAATCTCCATAAGGACTCCTGGTCAGAGGTCCACTGTTTTCTACATCAGTGTCATTCCCAGAGGTAACCCTACATAAAAGCATCTTTAAAATTTCAGAAGTGTCCCGCAGTCAAAGGTCCACTGTTTTTTATGTAATTTTATGTCCCAGAGGGTACCCTACCAAAAAAATGTCTACAATTTCAGAAATGTCACGTAGTAAGAGGTCTACAGTTTTCTATGCAGGTGTCATTCCCAGAGGTTACCCCACGAAGAATGTCTTTAAAATCTCTGTAAGGACCTCTGGTCAAAGGACTGCTGTTTTATATGTGTCATTCCCAAAGGTTACCCTAAAATAGCATCTCTATGAATTATAAAAGTACCCCTCGGTGGAGGTCCACTGTTTTCAAGGTGTTGTTTACAGATGTAACCCTTTAATAGCATCTGTACAATTTCAAGAAGTACTGCCAGTCAGAGGACCACTGTTTTCTATGTATGTGTCAATACAAGAAGTAACTGTACAAAAAAGCATCTCTAAAATTTCAGACAATTTACTGTTCAGAGGTCCAGTGATTCACTCCCAGAGGTAACCCTACAAGAAAGCAACTCTACATTTTCGGAACATACACCTGGCCAGAGGTCTACTCTTTTCTATGTAAGTGTCATTTCCAAAGGTAACCATACTAAAAAGCTTCTCTATATATTCAAAAATATCCCCTTGTGATAGATCCACTGTTTTCTAAGTAAGTGTATCTCCAAGGGGTTATCCTACAAAATAGAATCTCCACAATTTCAGAAAAGTCCCCTTCAGAGGTCCAGTGTTTTCTATGTAAATGTTGTTTCCAGAGGTTACTCTACTTAAAAGAATCTCTACAAGTTCTGTAAGGACCCCTGGTAAGAGGACCATTGTTTTTAACTTAAGTGTTGTTCCCAGAAGTTACCGAACAAAAATGCATCTCTAGAATTTCGGAAAGTACCCCCGGCCAGAGGTTCACCATTTTCTACTTAACGGTTGTCCCCAGATGTAACCCCTACAAAAAATAATCTTTACAATTACAGAGATGTCCTGGTCATAGGTCTACAGTTTTCTATGTGTTGTTACCCTACAAAAAAAGCTACAAATAAGCATTTATGAAGATTTTGGCTATATTAGTTATAATGTAACTTCTCTCAGCAAATTACATATGTCCACTAAGATTATATAGATGATTTATACAAGATGATGTCTCCAAAAATCTCATAGTCCACGGACTTCCAGCTAATGACACCTCCATTACAGTAATAACAATTATTATGGTAAATTGATTGTATCTCACTGGGGTGGAGTGCACGATCCCACACATTGACATTTCTAATTTCACCCACATAAGAGGGTGCTCCTCTGTAAATATTTAGGCCAACAGCAGCAAGGCTCTGGCCAAGAACCACAGTGGCATTAGGGTTCATGATATAACCAGGATTTAAAACTCTTCTTGGGAAGAGTTTCCCATTGACAACTAAATGGATGACCCCAGTGATGGATTCCCAGGACACACAGATGAACCTCCACTCCATGCCCTCTTTACTGGTCTTAAAGGAAAGATAAGGTCCGCCTATGGAGACGTAGTAATATTCTTCGATTTGGTAGAGATGGAACTCTGACATGGACTTTTGTGAAGCCAGTCTTAAGAGGGAGTCTCTCTGGACGTTGTCCGTGTAGGACTGTACGCAGGCGGTGATCTCGCTCAATGGTCCTGTGATGGTGGGCTTCAAAACCACTCTGTCTGTTTCACTTATTTTAGAAAACAGAAAAGATGAACCATACAGATCTACAGAAAGAAAAAAACAACCATGCTTTACAGAAATGTCTGTGCCTCAAAAAGATAAATTTGACACAAAATTCTTAGACTTTGTTAATATATGATTGTCCACTCTTTAAAAGGGTTGTTCACTACTTTGGACAGACACTTCTCATACCCCATAAGAATAAAAAAGCCTATATGCACCTCCGGTTCTGGCGTGGATCCAGCGACGTCAGAACTCACATTACCAGGGCCCATGTGATATTGTTTTGACACGCAAGCCACTCGACCAATCACCACCAGCTCCTCTCTCCCCGCCTTTGGACAGCTAAGTGATTCGAAAGAAGTGAGTGCTGCAGTTGCCGATCACTTCCTGCTAATTGCTTCGGCATCACAGAAAAAAGGAAAATCAGCACTGATTGGTTGTGGGGCTCGCCTGTCATAACAATGTCACGTGGGCCCTGGTAACGTGAGTTCTCACATCGCTGGATATGCGGCATCCCTGGAAGTGAGCAGAGGCTTTTTTATTATAAGGCAATGAACATGGAAGTGTGCAGCATGAAAAGCATCTGGTGGTCTAGTGGGGATATTTCAATGACAGGTGGGGGGATTAGCCTCTCACTAGAAAGGGTTGTGCTCCCGTGCAAAACCTCAGTAGCAGTGGTCTCCATGAACTTTTGTGGTGTTTCTCTGGGACAGCTTCTGTACTGTGCTTCATGGTCTGGTCACGTGGGTCGACTATCTGGTCACATGTCAGGATGTGATGTCATTTTAGGTCCTAAAGCCTAGAGATACTCTCTTTGGCCCAAAGCTGCTCCAGCCACAGTCCCTCAAGGGGAATATCATTTTTTTGGAAAAAAATATATATGTGGCCAATTTAAGGAGCGCTATGGCAATAGAGCTCACTGAAATAGATTAGTGGTGAACAAACCTTTTATTAGACGACTACACATTTCGACAGACAGCTACCTTCTTCAGGGAAACGCATAGTGGTCTAATAAAAGGTTTGTTCACCACTAATTTATTGCAGTGTGGTCTATAGCTATAGTGCTCCTTAAATTGACCACATATATACAGTATTTTTTCCAAAAAAAGTTTTTATTTTAGGGTGAACGAGAAGGGGCTGTCCAACTATCGGACAACCCTTTTCATTCCTTATGGACCAGGCCATTTTTTTCTTACAGAGCTTTAGATATTTTCCTCCCTGGCAACCAAGGACCAGGAACCACTACTAATCACTGCCAGCTTCTCTCTCTCTGCTTTTAGACATTTAAGTAATTCACAGGAAGTGAGCGCTGCAGATGTCGCTCACTTCCAGTTAATTGCTTCGTCATCCTAGGCGGAAAGAAGGAAGTCGGTGGTGATTGGTGGTGGGGCTCACGTGTCATAGCAATGTCACATGGGCCCTGGGCACCAGAGTTCTGAAATTGCTGGATATGCACCAGCCCTGGAAGTGAGTATAGGCTTTGTTATTTCTAGGGCGGCATACATGGGAAACAAGAAGAGGTTGTCTAAGTAGAGGACAACCCCTTTAACGACTAGAGGAACAGGCCATTTTTTACTTTTGCGCTTTCGATTTTTTCCTCCCTGTCTTCCAAGGGTCAGGCCCTTCAACCAATCTCCACCAGCTTCATTCTCCCCGCCTTCAGACAGTTAAGTAATTCACAGGAAGTGAGTGCAGCAGCTGATTTCCTGCTAATTGCTTCGGCATCCAAGGCGGACAGAAGGAAGCCTAGCGGACAGACCCTGTAACCCTTTATGGACCGGGCCATTTTTTTACTTACGCACTTTCAAGTTGTTTCCTTCCTGTCCTCCAAGGACCATAAGGGTTTTGTTTCTCCACTGACATGGGGCTTCTTTTTTTTTTTTTGTCTTTTTGGGACGAGTGGCACTTTTGATTGGCATCAGTCAATAATATGACTTAAAATCGGGATAAAAATTCCATGTACATCAATAGAGAAAAACACTAGGGTTTTTGGGGGTTTAGATTTTTTTGTCATTAATTATGTAGTAGAAATTACCTGATATAATTTTATGGGTCAGTGTGATTAAGGAAACACCAATTCTTTTTTTTTAATGGTAAAAAAAAATCTGAAATGAAAAACAAAAAGAAGCTTATTCTTGTGTCACCATTTTCTGAGGGTCATAACATTTTCATTTTTTCGTTAAGTCACCTTTTTGATAGAGTTTTTGATGTTTTTTGCATTTTGGCTACCTACCCCTTTTTAGTCGCTTTTTATTGTTGCTACAGGAAAATATTAATTCTATTGTTTTTGTTTTCTTTTTCCATTTTGGTTTTCATCACATGGAATAAATATTTTTTGTAGTTTTATTAGGACAATTACACATACACACATCAATTCCATATGTGTTATTTCTTACACATTTTTTAATTTTGCTATTTCAGTTCAGGTGAATAATGTAGCCTTCAAAATATTGTGATGTCGCCCGATAAGAAAAGTGCCGCTGCGAGTGTGAGAATCCATTGTTTCATTTAGATTTTCATCCTGAATTGATTTCTCAGGGATAACCCCTTTAAACTGTATTTTGTGAGTGCTGGGCCGGCTGAGGTCAGGGGTGACATAGTCTAGGTGAGGCCAGATGACTATTGTTTAATTCATTGCGTAACACTTGCCAACCTTTCAGAGTCTGGCTCTGCATGGGCCGGCGCTGATGGTTGCCCCTCCTCCTTCTAAAAATCCCCAGCCAATAAGCAAAGTTTTATGTTGCCCATTGACATTGGCAGAATTTCCTAACAGATCTGCCTTTAGCGAGTTGCCAGTCCTTGAATAAAATAAGTAAAACAAGCGCTCATACTAGTGAAGGCAAAATTGGGGACACAATATACAGAACAAAAATAAAGGAAAACACACATAGGTACTCTAAAGATTTGAGAACAATATGGATAAAACCTATAGGACGTAGATAGTTACATGATTGATAAATGGATGATGTATGGATGGATGGAGGAATGGATTAGAGGAATGGATGTAGGAATAGATGGATAGATGGATGGAGGGATGGATGGAGAAATAAATGTAAGGCTCAATGAAAGAATGGATAGATGAATAAATGAAATGAGGAATACATGGGTAGATGGATAGAGCCATGGGTGGACATAAGAATGGATGGAGGAATGGGTGTATGAATGGATGGATAGATGAATGTAGGAATGTAGGCATAGATGGAGGAATGGATGGATAGATAGATGGAGAAATGGATAGATGGTGTGGATGGATGGATGGATGGATGGATGGATGGATGGAGGAATGGATGGATTAATAAATAGACAGATATTACTTAAGGCCCAGTTACACACAGATAATTTTGCAGATATTGTTTGCACATCTCTGGTTGCAGTGAAATCATGGACACATCGTTCCATTTTGTGGCTGTGTACAAATATAATAATGTGTCAATGATTTCACTGCAACCAGAGATCTCTGAACAATCTCTGCACAATTATCTGTGTGTATAACTGGGCCTTTAGAAGGATGGATAGAGATAGTGGCTGACTTACTCTCTTGGGCACAACATCCAGTGATGACCACAAACAGGAGAACTTGAATCTTCATCCTATACAGAGAGAGGACATCACTCTAGTTGTCTATATGTTACCACCAAATAAATCAAAGTCTCTGCTAGAATTGAGTAGATTGACTTTGAGCTGAATCTCCAAAATTTCACATTCCCTGTGAATTGTAGCGGCTTGTAATTTGATTTGCGAAGACCACAAAAAATGATGCCTGAAGCCATTTTATACAAATTGGTCTGGGATGGCATCATTTGTCCTTGAGACCCTCTTCATAGACTAAGGGCTCTTTCGGACATCCATGCACCTCAGTCTGATCTCTGATTGGAATACACAGACAGGCTCCAGCAGTACTGATCCGAGTATGAACACTTCCTACATGGCTACCAGGGTGTCCCGCTCTGGTCAGTAAACATGTGGCCGTTCCATGCATTGCGATTTGAGATCGGGCTGATGATCATGGATGTCTGAAAGACTCCTGAGACCACCTTTGGACTCATGTTAATTTTTCTTGCAAGCGAACTTCATATTTCATGCATAAAAAATTCTACTCTTACAATTAATTAATTACCGTAAGTTACTTTTTCCGATTGCTCAGGGAGTTCAATTTTCTACAAAGGTGTCTCTGAATGGCTGACAACAGGGAACAACAGTTGTAGTGACTTATATAGAAGCCCAAACAAGGGTCCATCTACTTTCCTTCAGAATTAAGAAGGGACTTTCTCAATTTGTAAAAACCAGCTCCACAAACCCCCATAGTTATTTTTTTATATTACATATATGGAGAATATAAAAATGCACTTACTTGAAAATCAGACTTGATTGATTGTTCCACAAAGTCTCATCTGATATGTGAGTAGGTCGTGTAATGACTATACTACAATCGTATGCTTCGTGCTGTCATATACTGCTCACACACCCATCCCCCAACCCATCCTCTGGATATTTTTTTGCTTTCTCCTTCACTTTTTAATAATTCCCGGAAAACAGGGGTGAAGCCACCTGGACATCCATGCTGACTCGAAAAAAGAAGTTCTGACATCTGATAGTTGAGTTCCTCAGCGTCACTAGTCCATAGTGCAAGAACTAATGACAAACAAAAACAATTAGGATAATCCTTTATTTGGTAGAAAAATCCCTTAAAGGGAATCTGTCGCCAAGTTTTGCCACCAAATGTGAGCACAGCATAATGTAGAGCCAGAGACCCTGATTCTGGGAATGTGTCTTTACTAGGCTGCTTGCTGTAGTTTTGATAAAAATCACTGATTTATTAGCAGGAGATCTGCTGACTGGTAGTCCTCCATATATCCCTGCCTCCACTACTGATTGACTGCTTTCTCTGTTACGAGGTAACCGCCTACTGAGCATGTTGGGGAACACTCAGCCACACAATTAAAGCACGTCGCACCCGCTAGGGACTGGTGTACTCGGGGCCGGACCGTGCTGTCTCTGGGGTTGCCATGGTGGTGTGGCCCCAGGTGTGGCAAATAAAAAGTGGAAAATAAAAGGGGTAGAATTTGTGACACCACCCGTGGGTTGCGGGCAATGTGGCCTCCGCTGCCGTGTGATCTGCCAGGGACGGTGGTTGTAGCGGCAACCAGGATGGTGAGCCCGCCACAGGTAGGGCTGGGTCTTGGGGCAGAGGGAGATGTCCTGCGCACCAAGGATGCTGCACTTCTCCTCTTCACGCAGCTTCTTCAACCAGCACGCACAGTCAGCAGGAGTATGGCGTTTTTCAATTCTATATTACTACTACTGTTGGAATATCACTGGTGGCCTGCCCAGACCCATGACCCAGGTGGTCTGCTTTTAAAAAGGGGAAATTGAAATGGAAAAGTTCACGTGATGCCACCGGTGGTTTCTGGTGATTACACCAGCGCTGCGTGGGGCCTCCAGGGATGATGGATGGGCAGCTAGGTGTTGAAGCTCTCCACAGGTGGAGCTGGATCCCTGGGGAGTTGGGTAGTGATGATGAGAAATGGAGCAGAGATTTGGCTGGGTGGTTAAGTAAAGGTTCAATTATATAGCAGGATATGGGTTCTCCCCAGTGACTGTTTATATCACACCTAGGGAGATTGTTTCGTTATGTAAACTAAATCAGTATTAGGAAGTTAAGAGGTTAAAACTTAACATTTAATCGATTATTCTAAAAGACAAGATTGTCCCACAAACTATACATATCTATTATATAATTGCCGTAGCGACTTCCGTCGGAGCGGCGCAACTTCCGGTGGCTTTGTTAGCGCGAGCGAGCTGCTTCTCCTGGACTCAAAGCGGGCATTGCGAGTCGTTGCAGTCTTGCGAAGCAATGCCCGCGAAGCGGGCATTGTGAGTCGCTTCGCTAACAAAGCCAGGGCTGGCTAAGAGCATGGCGCTGTAGTGTACACCGCTATGGTATACTACAGTCCCATGGCCATACGCTTTACACCTGACAGGCGTATGGCCATGGGACTGTAGTATACCATAGCGGTGTACACTACAGCCCCATGCTCTTAGCCACCCCCTCAGTGCGCCGCCCCTACCCCTAAGTCGCCACCCGCTAAGCCCCGACCACCTAACCCCCGACCCGCAGCATCCTAACCCCCCGCCGATACCCCCTAAGCCCCGCCGCCCGGCGCTGTAGTGTACACCGCTATGGTATACTACAGTCCCATGGCCATACGCTTTACACCTGACAGGCGTATGGCCATGGCACTGTAGTATACCATAGCGGTCTACCCCCTAAGCCACCGCCGCCCTCAGTGCACCGCCCCTACCCCTAAGTCGCCACCCGCTAAGCCCCGACCACCTGCGCCAACCCTACCCCTAAGTCGCCACCCGATAAGCCCCGACCACCTAACCCCCGACCCGCAGCATCCTAACCCCCCGCCGATACTCCCTAAGCCCCGCCGTCTACCCCCTAAGCCACCGCCGCCCTCAGTGCGCCGCCCCTACCCCTAAGTCGCCACCCGCTAAGCCCCGAACACCTGCGCCGCCCCTACCCCTAAGTCGCCACCCGCTAAGCCCCGACCACCTAACCCCCGACCCGCAGCATCCTAACCCTTCGCCGATACCCCCTAAGCCCCGCCGTCTACCCCCTAAGCCACCGCCGCCCCTAAGCCCCTACCCCCTAAGCCCCGCAGCAGCCCCGACCACCTAACCCCCGACCCGCAGCATCCTAAGCCCCCGCCGATACCCCCTAAGCCCCTATCCCCTAAGCCGCGACCACCTAACCCCCGACCCGCAGCATTCTAAGCCCCCGCCGTTTACCCCCTAAGCCACCGCCGCCCCGCAGCAGCCCCGACCACCTAACCCCGACCCGCAGCATCCTAAGCCCCCGCCGATACCCCCTAAGCCCCTATCCCCTAAGCCGCGACCACCTAACCCCCGACCCGCAGCATCCTAAGCCCCCGCCGTTTACCCCCTAAGCCACCGCCGCCCCGCAGCAGCCCCGACCACCTAACCCCCGACCCGCAGCATCCTAAGCCCCCGCCGATACCCCCTAAGCCCCTATCCCCTAAGCCGCGACCACCTAACCCCCGACCCGCAGCATCCTAAGCCCCCGCCGTTTACCCCCTAAGCCACCGCCCCCCCTAAGGCCCTACCCCCTAAGCCCCGCAGCAGCCCCTAAGCCCCTACCCCCTAAGCCCCGTAGCATCCTAGGCCCCCGCCGATACCCCCTAAGCCCCGCCGCCTATCCCCTAAGCCCCCGCCGTCCCCTAACCTAACGCCGCTGTCACCTAAGGCCCTACACCCGAAGCCCCCGCTGTCCCCTAACCTAACGCCCCCGTCGATCACTTACATCCCTTCAAGTCATCTGATCGTCCGTCCGATCCTCAACTCCTCCGTCCGGCCAGGCGTCCTCTTCCTCCGGCCCCGGGGGTCTTCTCTCTTATTTCCGCCATCTTCGCCTCTTCGTCCGGCCCCGGGGATCTTCCACCTCCGACGTCCTCTTCCTTCTCATTAAGATAGAATGGAAGAAAAATCCCCCATTCTACCTCAATGAGATCTCAGGCCCTCTTCTGATTGGTCGAGGTATACTGCCCTCAGCCAATCAGAAGAGCCCCTCAAAACTGAGACGCAGTTCTCATTCAGGTCCGCCTTTTTTTTTACCCATTGACATACATTACCGGTGTGTCGGCGATTTTATGGCCGCCCACCTGGTTCTATTTGCCGGCCCTAAAATCGCGGACACACCGCTAATGCATCTCTATGGGCAGTCAGCCCGATTTCGGATTGAACGCCGACCAATCAGAATTCGAGCTGACTGCCCATAGACATGCATTAGCGGTGTGTGTCCGCGATTTTAGGGCCAACAAATAGAACCAGGTGGCCGGCCATAAAATCGCCGACACACCGCTAATGTATGTCAATGGGGAAAAAAAAAGGCGGACCTGAATGAGAACTGCGTCTCACTCTGACTTAAAAAAATAAATAAATTAAATAATAAAAATAATAATTTAAAAATAATTAAAAAATAATAAAAAAATAAATAAAAAATATTAAATAATTAAATAAAAATAATAATAAAAAAAAAAAAAAGGCGGACCTGAATGAGAACTGTGTCTCACTCTCCCTTAAAAAAATAAATAAATTAAATAATAAAAAAAATAATTTAAAAATAATTAAAAAATAATAAAAAAAATAAATAAAAAATATTAAATAATTAAATAAAAAATAATAATAAAAAAAAAAAAAAACTGCGGACCTGAATGAGAACTGTGTCTCACTCTCCCTTAAAAAAATAAATAAATTAAATAATAAAAAAAATAGTTTAAAAATAATTAAAAAATAATAAAAAAATAAATAAAAAATATTAAATAATTAAATAAAAATAATAATAAAAAAAAAAAAAAATGCGGACCTGAATGAGAACTGTGTCTGACTCTCACTTAAAAAAATAAATAAATTAAATAATAAAAATAATAATTTAAAAATAATTAAAAAATAATAAAAAAATAATTAAAAAATATTAAATAATTCAATAAAAATAATAATAAAAAAAAAAAAATGCGGACCTGAATGAGAACTGTGTCTCACTCTCACTTAAAAAAATAAATAAATTTAATAATAAAAAAATAATTTAAAAATAATTAAAAAATAATAAAAAAATAAATAAAAAATATTAAATAATTAAATAAAAATAATAATAAAAAAAAAAAAAAAAACTGCGGACCTGAATGAGAACTGTGTCTCACTCTCACTTAAAAAAATAAATAAATTAAATAATAAAAAAAATAATTTAAAAATAATTAAAAAATAATAAAAAAAATAAATAATAAATATTAAATAATTAAATAAAAATAATAATAAAAAAAAAAAAAAAAATGCGGACCTGAATGAGAACTGTGTCTCACTCTCACTTAAAAAAATAAATAAATTAAATAATAAAAAAAATAATTAAAAATAATTAAAAAATAATAAAAAAATAAATAAAAAATTATAAATAATTAAATAAAAATAATAATATAATAAATAATAATGCTAATAATAATGCTATTAATGCTATTTAATGTTATTAATGCTAATAATGCTATTATTAATGCTATTTATGCTAATAATAATGCTATTAATGCTATTAATAATGCTATTAATTCTATTAATGCTAATATTTATCTTATTAATGGTATTATTAATGCTATTAATGCTAATAATAATGCTATTAATGCTATTAATGCTAATAATAATGCTATTAATGCTATTAATAATGTTATTAATGCTATTATTAATGCTAATAATGCTATTATTAATGCTATTAATGCTAATAATAATGCTATTAATGCTATTAATAATGTTATTAATTCTATTATTAATGCTAATAATGCTATTATTAATGCTATTTATGCTAATAATAATGCTATTAATGCTATTAATAATGCTATTAATGCTATTAATGCTAATATTTATCCTATTAATGGTATTATTAATGCTATTAATGCTAATAATAATGCTATTAATGCTATTAATAATGTTATTAATGCTATTATTAATGCTAATAATGCTATTATTAATGCTATTAATGCTAATAATAATGCTATTAATGCTATTAATAATGTTATTAATGCTATTATTAATGCTAATAATGCTATTATTAATGCTATTTATGCTAATAATAATGCTATTAATGCTATTAATAATGCTATTAATGCTATTAATGCTAATATTTATCCTATTAATGGTATTATTAATGCTATTAATGCTAATAATAATGCTATTAATGCTATTAATGCTAATAATAATGCTATTTAATGCTATTAATAATGTTATTAATGCTATTATTAATGCTAATAATGCTATTATTAATGCTATTAATGCTAATAATAATGCTATTAATGCTATTAATAATGTTATTAATGCTATTATTAATGCTATTAATGCCAATAATAATGCTATTAATAATGCTATTAATGCTATTAATGCTAATATTTATCCTATTCATGCTATTAATGCTAATAATAATGCTATTCAATGCTATTAATAATGCTATTAATGCTATTAATTATGCTATTAATGCTATCAATGCTAATATTTATCCTATTAATGGCATTATTAATGCTATTAATGCTAATAATAATGCTATAAATGCTATTCATAATGTTATTAATGCTATTATTAATGCTAATAATGCTATTATTAATGCTATTTATGCTAATAATAATGCTATTAATGCTATTAATAATGCTATTAATGCTATTAATGCTAATATTTATCTTATTAATGGTATTATTAATGCTATTAATGCTAATAATAATGCTATTAATGCTATTAATGCTAATAATAATGCTATTAATGCTATTAATAATGTTATTAATGCTATTATTAATGCTAATAATGCTATTATTAATGCTATTAATGCTAATAATAATGCTATTAATGCTATTAATAATGTTATTAATGCTATTATTAATGCTAATAATGCTATTATTAATGCTATTTATGCTAATAATAATGCTATTAATGCTATTAATAATGCTATTAATGCTATTAATGCTAATATTTATCCTATTAATGGTATTATTAATGCTATTAATGCTAATAATAATGCTATTAATGCTATTAATAATGCTATTAATGCTATTAATTCTGCTATTAATGCTAATATTTATCCTATTAATGCTATTAATGCTAATATTTATCCTATTAATGCTATTAATGCTATTATTAATGCTAATAATGCTATTATTAATGCTATTCATGCTAATAATAATGCTATTAATGCTATTACTAATGTTATGAATGCTATTATTAATGCTAATAATGCTATTATTAATGCTATTAATGCTAATAATAATGTTATTAATGCTATTAATAATTCTATTAATGCTATTAATTATGCTATTAATGCTAATATTTATCCTACTAATGCTATTAATGCTAATAATAATGCTATTAATGCTATTAATAATGCTATTAATGCTATTAATGCTAATATTTATCCTATTAATGGCATTATTAATGCTATTAATGCTAATAATAATGCTATTAATGCTATTAATAATGTTATTAATGCTATTATTAATGCTAATAATGCCATTATTAATGCTATTAATGCTATTAATAATGCTATTAATGCTATTAATTAGGCTATTAATGCTATTAATGCTAATATTTATCCTAATAATGCTATTAATAATGCTATTAATGCTAATAATAATGCTATTAATGCTATTAATAATGTTATTAATGCTATTATTAATGCTAATAATGCTATTATTAATGCTATTAATGCTAATAATAATGCTATTAATGCTATTAATAATGTTATTAATGCTATTATTAATGCTAATAATGCTATTAATAATGCTATTAATGCTAATAATAATGCTATTAATGCTATTAATACTGTTATTACTGCTCATAATACTGCTAATAATGCTATTAATACTGCTATTACTGCTAATAATAATGCTATGGCTTATATTATTGCTATTGATGATGCGATTATTATTTAAAAATCTTTAAAAAAACAATAAACATATTTTAGATACCCGATGCATTTGCATCAGGCTAACAGCTATAACTACTATAATCAAATTAATGCACGTTCTAGAATCCCGATGCATTTGCATCGGGCTCACAGCTAGTAAATTATAACAGTGCCCAAGTGTCACACTATTAAAAAGCTCCGTTACCATACTAGGAGCTGTTTCTCATTCAAAGGTGTTACCCATAGAGCTCAGTCTGCCCTTTATCATAGTTCACCTTCAAACCTTTATGCTAGTTATATATAGGCTGGTGTTATCTCTTACACCCCACAATAACTTGCATTATTCCTGCATATGAAAGTCAAACAAAGCCCACTTCCCCTTTGTATAGGAAAGATCTCACCGGCTTCTTTTCATCAGAGCAGGGTTCATTTAGAGTCACTTCCTTCCAGGAGGTCCTTCTGCTAATGACAGCCTGGTTTAGAACTCTCAAAGTATTCTACATATCACCACCATGTTCCACTCCCTACGCGTTTCAGACTTATAATCCTCATCAGGGGATGTGTGGTTTGGTTTTCAGTGGGGTCCTAATTACAGGTGCCCCCTATGATGGTACATGGCTCTGTAAAACAAGACATTAGATATTATCCCTCTTAGTTATGCCATTTGGTGCAAAGCACCACGATCTACATATATAGTTCCAGTCCCCCTTTGGTGCTATCACCCCCTGGGTACTTACCCAGCATAGCTTGGTGGTCTGAGTGTGGAGGACGCCGCCGCGGCCATCCCGCAGCTTTTATGGCCGTATTTCCCGGTCACCCGGCGTCCCCCGCCCCCGGAAATGACGCGCATATCCTCCCGCGACGTCACTTCCGGTCCGGCGCTTCTGTGGAACGCAAACATGCGTTCCACACCTCACTCCCGGTCCGTTTTCAGTAGTGGGTGGAATCTAGGGCTCATTGATTCCTCCCCCGGGCTATGAGGTCATCAAAAGAGGCAGGTTCTTTACCAGATCCTATTCCTCCTAGTAAAGGGGCATTTACCTCCATATAAACACTCCCTTTTGTCCAAAGTAAGGCAAAAGTCTTAGTTTCCTACCATTTATGTTCTATCTGTATCTTTTGGAACAAAAATTAGTTACTTTGACAATCATTTAGCGTCCCTTCAGGACGGAGCTCGTTACATGTGGCATTCTCATGATGGTTTTACTACATGATAGGGGTGAGGAGACGGATAAGATACGCATGATCACTACCTACTCAAGTGGGGCGGATAAAATCAGAGAAATTATGGCCAAGTATTGGCCAATTTTACAAATGGACCCAGAACTAAGTCCACATCTAACTAATGGTCCGAATATCACATATAAAAAACCAAGATCTTTGAGAGACAGACTGGTATATAGCCACCTACTGGCTCAAGATAAAAACTGGATAAAAAGCACTGTGAAGGGGAGCTATAGGTGTGGACATTGTACAAGTTGTAGTCAGGTCATAACTACAAAAAGCTTTGATAGTAGTGCAACCCATCGTACCTATGATATAAGATCATTCATCAATTGTGGGACGAGGGGGGTGATATACAAAGCGAGATGTCCATGTAACCTAGAGTACGTGGGGAAAACAACCAGAGAGCTAAGAAAAAGAATAGGGGAACATCGGAGCGATATCCGCAACAAACGTGACAAACCAGTGGCTAGACATATCAACACCTTCCATGGGGGAGACGAAAATTGCTTAATGTTCATAGGCATTGATCATGTCCCACCACCCGTAAGAGGAGGGGATTGGGACAATAAGGTCCTCAGAAAAGAGGTTTTTTGGATCTATACCTTGAACACAGTTGCCCCGAAGGGAATGAATGAGGCACTTTCCTTTTCTCCATTCCTTGGAACACGATAGTAGAGGGAAAGAATAGGAGGGAGAGTCAACGAGGAGCGGGGGCGCCATGGGCGGGGAGGGGGTACTTTAGGGTGCCAACCTCCGCAGCTAGGTAGGGACAGAGGGGAAAGTGTAGGAGAATTCAGATGGCACTTAATCTATCACTCTCTACTGATAATCTGTTCTAGCCTTATCTTCTCCCATATTCTAAAATCTCACTGGAAGTAACGCGATCCCCCTAAAGCCTGTGAAAAAGGAAATATCATCTTCCAGTCTGTGTCCATAATATATAATATGTGATATATATCTGCCCCTATTGGGTTAGTGTGATCATGTAGTAAAACCATCATGAGAATGCCACATGTAACGAGCTCCGTCCTGAGGGGACGCTAAATGATTGTCAAAGTAACTAATTTTTGTTCCAAAAGATACAGATAGAACATAAATGGTAGGAAACTAAGACTTTTGCCTTACTTTGGACAAAAGGGAGTGTTTATATGGAGGTAAATGCCCCTTTACTAGGAGGAATAGGATCTGGTAAAGAACCTGCCTCTTTTGATGACCTCATAGCCCGGGGGAGGAATCAATGAGCCCTACATTCCACCCACTACTGAAAACGGACCGGGAGTGAGGTGTGGAACGCATGTTTGCGTTCCACAGAAGCGCCGGACCGGAAGTGACGTCGCGGGAGGATACGCGCGTCATTTCCGGGGGCGGGGGACGCCGGGTGACCGGGAAATACGGCCATAAAAGCTGCGGGATGGCCGCAGCGGCGTCCTCCACACTCAGACCACCAAGCTATGCTGGGTAAGTACCCAGGGGGCGATAGCACCAAAGGGGGACTGGAACTATACATGTAGATCGTGGTGCTTTGCACCAAATGGCATAACTAAGAGGGATAATATCTAATGTCTTGTTTTACAGAGGCATGTACCATCATAGGGGGCACCTGTAATTAGGACCCCACTGAAAACCAAACCACACATCCCCTGATGAGGATTATAAGTCTGAAACGCGTAGGGAGTGGAACATGGTGGTGATATATAGATTACTTTGAAAGTTCCAAATCAGGCTGTCATTAGCAGAAGGACCTCCTGGAAGGAAGTGACTCTAAATGAACCCTGCTCTGATGAAAAGAAGCCGGTGAGATCTTTCCTATACAAAGGGGAAGTGGGCTTTGTTTGACTTTCATATGCAGGAATAATGCAAGTTATTGTGGGGTGTAAGAGATAACACCAGCCTATATATAACTAGCATAAAGGTTTGAAGGTGAACTATGATAAAGGGCAGACTGAGCTCTATGGGTAACACCTTTGAATGAGAAACAGCTCCTAGTATGGTAACGGAGCTTTTTAATAGTGTGACACTTGGGCACTGTTATAATTTATATGTATAGTTTGTGGGTCTTTTAGAATAATCGATTAAATGTTAAGTTTTAACCTCTTAACTTCCTAATACTGTTTTGGTTGAGTAAAGGGACAGTCTTTGTGGATGGCAGGGGCAACGGTTGATGAATTGACACACACACCATAGATTGTTTCTTTACCTTTTACTGATGGTTTGGCAGGTAATAGTCCAGGTACTGTCAGGTAGGTCAAGAATCACTTTTGGATCTCCACAGTGAGTGGGTATAAGGCCTCCTTGTCTCTTTTCCCATGTGTGTGGAGCCCCTGCCCTGTATGAAACTTGGCTGGCCTTCTCTGTTCTCCTATCACCTGTGCTGTTGTTTGGAAACCCTTGATGGACTGCCGCTATTCCTCTCTCCGCTGTGCCTGGCTCCCTTGTTGGTCGTGGCACGGGAGAGTGGAGTCTCCATGGTAACCGGTATTCTCTGCTGGACTAGGTGCTCTCCAGCAGACTCGGACTCCGGTGTCCAGGGTGCTTTCTGGGGTGAACCCAAAGATGGCCCAAAGATGGCTCCTCGGTCCCCACTTTACTCTTTCTTTGTTCTCTCCTCGCCTTCCGACCCCACTCTTGGGCCCTGCAGTACTGCTCTGAAGGCTGTTCAGGGTCACTGGCTCGGGCCTAGCGCAGCCCCAACCACCAGAACGTCTTCACAAACTCTTGTAACGTCTGCACACATTAACTAACTCCGCCCCCAGCACTAGTATTTATAGGGGATATTGCCTAAGAGCATCAGGTTTAGCTCCCCCTACTGTGCTGGGGTGGAAGGTGTTGTTTGTGTCTGTGTACCCACTGTGTAAACCCATCCGTGCTGTGGGTGAGTCTGTGGTTACCTGTGTGAGCAGGGTGCCACATTCCCCCCTAGGTAAGATAAGTACTCCTGGACCTTCCTTGAGGGTCTTTAGTTTTGGCCATTCCTTGATGACAGTGACCTTGTCTGGATCTGGAGCCACGCCTTCTGAACTGACGATGTGTCCCAGGAGCTGAACCTTTGGCTTTAACAGATAACATTTGGATGGTTTCAGCTTCCTTCCGTACTTGGACAAGGCTTCAATTACCTCTGCTAGATGGGTTAGGTGTTGTTCATAGGATTTAGAATACATTATTACGGCATCTAGGTAAAGAAGTACTGTTTCAAAGTTCTTATGACCCAGGCAATACTCTGGAACGTTCCGGGTGCATTACATAGTCTGAAGGGCATGCTGTTGAATTCACATGGGCCCATGGGCATGGTAAATGTCATCTTCTTACTGTCTTCTTCTGCAATGGAGACCTGCCAATACCCGCTAGTGAGATCTAGGGTTGAAAAGTAATTAGCAGACTTCAATGTAGCTAGTGATTCTTCAATGCGGGGCAACAGGTAAGCATCTTTGTGTGTTATGCAATTTATTTGCCTGTAATCTACACAAATTCTCATGCTGCCATCATTCTTTCTGACTAGGACTAGTGGAGCTGCCCAGGGACTACAACTATCTCTTATGACCCCTGCGTCCTTCATGTCCTGTAACATCTCTTTGGCTTTTTGATAGTGTGCAGGTGGAATAGGCCTGTATCATTCTTTGATTGGTGGATGAGTACCTGTGGGGATGTGATGGTGTACCCCTTTGATCCTACCAAAATCAAGTGGATGCTTACTGAATACCTGTTCAAATTTTTGGACTACCCGGTAGACTCCTTTCTTTTTATGCATGGGAGTGGAATCAGTTCTTACATGGAGCTGCTGACACCAGTCCTCTAGGTGACCCTTGGCGTTGTTATCCTCCACCTCTTTGGGTGGAGGTAAAGGTCCCACTGCTTGTATCTCGTTGTTATGCACAGTGTACAGCTTAGCAACATTGGAATACCTGGGTAGTTTGACCTCCTCACTGCCACAATTTAAGATGTGAACTAATACTCTTCCCTTGTGTACATCAACTACCCCCCTGGCTGTCACGAGGGTAGGCCTATGCTCTGAGTTGATGGGCTCCACTACCGCCTGATAGTCCTGCCCTCTTAGACCTATAGCTGCTCGACACCAAATCATCATTTCACTCATTGGAGGTATTACAATAGGAAGCGGGTCTGTTACCCGTGCAGTACCAATTTCACCACCTGTAAGTTCTACCTGTTGTTGATGCAGGAGGGCTCTTATATCTCTCTGAAGAACCTTCTTCTGCCCAGGTTTGGCACTGTCTGCAATAGGTTGAAGCAAGAACAACACATTCACCCATGCAATTGCTAACAACATTTGTACCAAGAATAATGTAAGGATCTCGGTAGTTATTCTTTGCTGCTACCACAATAATCCCCTGGTCTGGCAACTCCACCTTTCCCACCTTTATTGGTACTTCTCTAACCCCCACTATAGTAAGTGGTTCACCATTAGAAGCATAGATGTTAAGGTTTATGGCAGGTGGTTTGAGTTCATCACATGACCAGTATTGCTTATAAAGGATATAGGGGATGGTGATCACCTGCGACCCAGTGTCCAGCAAAGCAGGTGTTGATATGCTGTCCAGCATGATTGACAGGAATGGTCGCTGTCCAATGTAAGCATCATACCAGTCGTCTGGGCCCTGTTGAGCTACTCCTGAGGTTTGGCCTCAGCCCCCAGGGTCTGCTCGTTTACAGGACTGTATCGTGCGATGTGGCCGGTCTTGTGGCAGCAACGACAAATGGGTTCTCCTATGGAGCCGTAGCGGTCGGTGGTCCTCCCTCTGGGTGACGTGGTCTTCCCTCCTCTCATCCGCAGGACGTCCTCTGGGCTGTCAGCAAGCTGGATCAGAGGTTGGGGTTTAGGCTGTGGCTTTGGCCCCTGCTGCAGCTGTAGGGCTTCCATGACTGTGGCTATGCTCTTGCCCAGCTGTGCACCTCCAAGCACAAAGAGTCAATCCTTGCCGCCTGACTCCCGAGTACCTCAAAGCCTGGGTGCTACAATAGTTTAAGTGGGGTTAAATTTCCTTTTGTACATTAAGGGTTAACATTTTTGCTGTGGCTCTGCAGTATGAGTTGCTGTTGCTGTGTGTATCATGTGATGTGCTTGACCACTCCTCCAGTCTTTAAATAGTCCCTTCACCTATCACCTGATGTCACTGGTAGATGTCTTTCTCTACATGACCGTAAATTGTGTGGATGCTGTTGCAGTTTCTGCTGAAACTGTCTTGTAGCTTGCCTGGAGATTGCTATCATGTGTGGGAATTATTGTGCTTTTCCCAGTCACTGGCTGGAGGTGAGGGGGTGTAAGCATAGTGTTGGTTAGGAGCAAGGCAGGGATTGTGGTCCAGACATCCTCACTGTTAGTGGTTCTTGTGGGAAAAGGGTCAGCTAGGGAACCCCAGTCTAAGGGTCAGACTAGTTCCCTGATTGCCTGTGCTTGTCACTGCCATCTTGCTACATTACCCCTTAGTCTGTTTTAACCACCCTGTGACACCTGTAAGTCAAAACAAAAAAACACAAACACTGAAAAAAATCCTTCATTTGGAATGAAAAACACACACACCCTCTCTAACCCCTTTATTGGCCCCTAAAATACCCATGCAGGTCCAAAGTAGTCCACACAAGATCCCTTGACAAATTGGGCTGTGTTACATCCATGAGGCTGCAGTGATGGAATACACTACCACTCACTGCAGCTTCTGGGATGTAGCAGCCGCGGGGATGGGGTGATGTCACTAAGTTGCTGATGCTTCCCCATTGCTGTTGGTGAAATCAGTTGCTGTGTCCACAATCTGGCAGCAGGTTCAACTGAGTTCACACTATGGTAAACTACAGCTTTGAACTCAGTTTAATCCACTGGCAGATTAATGGATTGCAGGACAAGGCGGCACAGTAACCTGAAATCCAGCAGAAGGTTGAACAGAGTTCACAGCTGTAGTTTCCCACAGTATGAACTCTGTTGAACCTGATGTCAGATTACGAGACTACAGTGTCGCTGTGTCTAGCAATCCGGCAGCGGGTTCAACTGAGTTCACCTACGGCAGCGGGGAATCCCTCAGTGACATCACTGCTTCGCCATGGCTGTTAGTGTAATTCCAGAAGTTGCAGTGAGCAGTTGTGTATTCCATCACTGCAGCCTCTGGGATGTAGCAGAGCTGGATTCATAGAGGGACGTTGTGGGAAGTACTTCAGACCTGCAGGAGTGTTCTGGGGGCTAATAAAGGGGTGAAAGAGGGTATGTGTTTTTTATTTCAAATAAATAATTTTTTTGTGTTTATTTCTTTTGACTTACAGGTTAGTGATGGGGCATCACATAGATCCATTACTAATATAGGACTTGATGACAGCTGTGATTTTTTGACAGACTCCTTATATTACCTTTATTGCCACTGCACCAAGGTAATTGGGTTTAGCTGGGTAAGCAACATCTAATGGATGCACCAATTCTGGGGTGGATGTGGGCTGCTATTTTTAGCCAGGGAGCTCAGTAACCATGGTCCTCCTCAGGATAAGTATACCAGCCCTCAGCTGTGTGTTTTATCTGCATTGGGGACCCCATGCCATTGGTTTTAATTATGAGATCCCCTCAATTTAATAAACTGCCACAATACATTTCACCACTGGGGGTTGCAGCTATCGTTGCTGCTTTACCTACGCTTATTAGCAAAAATGGCATGGGGGCTCACGTTATTTTTTTTTTCACACCGGTACGCCGGCCAATCACAGCCATGTAAATACTTGACATGGCTGTGATGGGGCTGGAAGGCGGAAGCACCCACACCAAAAAAGCTTGCTGATTGGCTGCTATGCAGTCATTGGACAAGCATTATTTGGATGACAAAACCAAACAGGAAGCGGACATACAGTGAAATGTATGTGTTCGAGATTCAGCACAGGACACAAGGTTTTCGGTATGAAGCCTGAAGGTTACCCAACAGAAAAGCATCCCCATCATTTCAGAATGTCTCTGCCTATAGGTAAATGTGATTTCCAGAGGTTACGCTACAAAACGCATATTTATTCAATTATTTATATACTACCATTAATTCCATTGTGCTGTACATGAGAAGGAGTTACATTCAAAATAGAGATATTGGTTAGAGTATACAAATTAACAATGACAAGATTGGTACAGATGCGAGCTTACATCCTACAAGATGATGGTGAAGGAGACACAGTTTGAGTCACAAAGACTTTGGCTATAGGTGTCGTTCCCAGAGGTTACCCTACAAAAATCTCTATAATTTCAGAAAGACTTTGGCTATAGGTGTCGTTCCTAGAGGTTACCCTATAAAAAAAGCATCTCTATAATTTCAGAAAGACTGGCTATAGGTGTCATTCCCATACGTTACCCTAGAAATAAAGTATCTCTTTAATTCCAGGAAGACTCTGGTTTTAGGTGTTGTTCCCAGAAATTACCCAACAAAAATGGATCTCTGTAATTTCAGAAAGACTTTGGCTATATCAGATATATCGTAATGTATTTTTGTCAGAAATGTATTTACTTACATACATTAAGGTTTGATGGATGGTTTATACAAGATGATGTCTCCATGAATCTCATAGTCCACAGACTCCCAGCTAATTACACTTCCATTACAGTAATAACAATTATTATAGTACATTGATTGTATCTCACTTGGGTGGAGTGCACGATCCCACACATTGACGTTTCTTATTTCCCCCACATAAGAGGGTCCTCCTGTGTAATAATTTAGGCCAGCAGCGACAACGTTCTGCCCAAGGACCACAGTAACCTTTGATTCTATGATAAAACCTGGCTTTAAAACTCTTCTTGGGAAGAGTTTCCCATTGACAACCAAATGGATGACCCCAGTGATGGATTCCCAGGACACGCAGATGAGTTTCCATTCCATGCTCTCTTTACTGGTCTTATAGAAAACTTGATCTCCATCTATAGCAATGTGGTAATAATCTAAGATTTGGAAGAGATGGAACTGTGTCTTGGACTTTTCTGAATCCAATCTTAAGAGGGAGTCTCTCTGGACATTGTCCGTGTAAGACTGTAGACAGGCAGTGATCTCGCTCAATGGCCCTGTGATGGTGGGCTTCAAAACCACTCTTGATGTATCGCTGCTTTTAGAAAACAGAAAAGATGAGCCATACAAATCTAAAAAAAGAAAAACAACAATGCCTGATGAAAACGTCAGTCCAGATCAAGATTAATCTCACAATGTTTAGTAGGAAAGCAAATGGGGTTGTTAGTGTTATGAAGCCAAATAAGGCTCTACCCAGGACCAGACTTAGGATGCTTTCACATCTGCGGTAAGGTGTAATTCCTGGCAGATCCAGCAGATGTCGCCGCATCTGCTGGATCTGCCGTGTAATGGATGACTTGCTGCCACGGATCAGGCAAGCCCCATTCATTTTCTATGGGACTTGCAGTCGGGTGCGGCAAGTGCGATATTGCCGAATCCAGGACTGCTAGCATCAGTTTTTTTGCGGCGCTGCAAGTGCCGCACATGCCGGATCCAGCAAAACCACACTTGTTGCACCTGACCGCGAGCCTCATAGAGAATGAATGGGGCTTGCCGGATCAGTGCCGCAAGTTGACCGTTACGCGGCAGATCCAACAGATGCAGAGACATCTGCCTGATCTGCTGGGAATTACACCTTACCACAGATGTGAAAGCAGCCTTAGATATATGGAGCAAGAGACTTTGAGACAGTGCAGAATGTCTTCTATACATTGCATACAAGTCTGGAAACCCAACTCTGAATCTAACCTTTTCCAATGACGTGTTCAAACATGTATATATTGATTCACCCCTAATTAAAGACGCGGAAACGTCTGAATAACAGCCAGATAGGTGATCCTGGCTGCTGCATTAAGGATGGACTGGAGAGGGGAAAGCGTAGTGAGGGGGAGGCGGCCAGTTAATAAAGAATTACAATAATCAAGATGGGAGTGGATCAGGGTGAAGGTGAGGGTTTTTGTTGTTTCCATGGTAAGAAAAGGGCGGATTCTAGAGATGTTGGTTCGAGACACAAATAAATCACTCATTGGTCTGATAAACCAGCTTATTTAGGGATCATTTTTTTCTTCTTTTTATTGCAAGAATAAATTTAATAAGAAAATATGGCACACATTGCTGACTAAATGGAAATTGTCTGGGTTATTAGTTATGATTAATGTGTTATATATGATCAGAGGCTGTATAATGATAAATATGGTGATTTGAATTGTATACATATATATTTTTTCACGCACAGCCAGACGCACTATACGTCATTATTATCTACTTTCTATATATTGGCGGTGCACTCACATGTCTGTAAGTTTGTATTTCTCTGAAGAAGTGAGCAACTGGCTCGGGAAACACGTCAGATTAAGGTACAATTTTATCCAACCTTCCTGGATCCTGGCTTCTTTTGGATATTGGGACGCAGCACACGACAAACCACCCTCTACTTCCAATTCTTGATCAGCATAAAGATGGTACTGGTAGTCAAATCGTTGATGGTCTGCCTAATCGGGGCTGTGTAGAAAGAGAAGAAAACAGGACCGAGGACTGAACCCTGAGGAACCCCGATATTGAAGGGAAGAGGGAAGGAAGTGGAGCCAGTGAATGATACACTGAAAGAGCAGTCAGAAAGATAGGAAGAGAACCAGGAGAGAGCAGTGTCCTTGATGCCAATGGAGTGCTGCATAGAGAGTAGGAGATGGTGGTCAACAGTGTCAAAAGCTGCAGCGAGATCAAGACAAATAACCAGAGAGTGGTCACTAGGGATGAGCGAGTATGCTCGGCGCTACCCGTTACACGCACGAGTATCCCGGTACTCGGGATGCTCGACGAGCACCGAGTATCGCCGAGATGCTCGGACTCCTCGCTAATAGCAATCTGACACAAATACACACCTCCCTTCTGTGCACACAGTGAGCTGGCACCTCACAGAGAGCAGATTAATTGTTAGGATCCCTCTGGGGGCCACAGCAAGGTGTTGTATGCTGCGGTGATTTGAAAAAGCCCCCTCCTGCCCTTTCCCAGAAACACTCGTTTTATAACCGGAAGTCTGTGGGTGGAGCCTGTCACTAATTGACTTACATTGGGCTCGGTGCTCTGGCCAAGTACACGAGTATCTTGGGATGCTCGGCCAGAGCATCGAGCACCCGAGCATTTTAGTGCTCGCTCATCTCTAGTGGTCACCATTACTTTTTGCTGTCAGAAGGTCGTTGATCACTTTGGTGAGAGCAGTTTCTGTGGAATGTAGGGGGTGGAAGCCAGACTGTAATGGATCTAGAAGAGAGTGAGTGGAGAAGTAACGGCTGATGCGGGAGTAGACCAGGAGCTCCAAGAGTTTAGAGATGAAGAGGAGATTGGAGACAGGTCTGCAGTTATTAGTGCAGGGTGGGTCAAGAGACTTCAGACCAGATCTCCCTAAATAAATAAATAAGACTCTCGACTAGACTCTCTAAATTAATTTGACCCAAAGCCAAACCCTACTAAATAAATCAGACCTCAGCCCTTATACTGTATGAAAACAAACAAGACCCATTTAAAAAATATCAGACCCCAGACCAGAAAAAATAAATAAATCAGGCTCCAGACTATTTACCTTCTTTTATTCCGTCTTTGCACACCAAATCCTGGCGCTAGTCAGACAAAGTGTGTTGGCACCCATACAGAGATCAAGGAGCTTGGTCCGGGAGCACTATGGTGAGGATGTAGTTGATGGCTTTATTTGCTGTATTTGATTTGCATGACGCAAACCAAATCCAATAAATAAGTGTTAATATGAAAATCAATCTTAATAGGCACCAGGAGCCATCAGAACCATGAACGTGTGCTCCGCAGATACTTATGAAATAACAACATAGTGACCAACTTACTCTCTTTGGCGCAACATCCGGTGATGAACACAAACAGCAGAGCCAGGATCTTCATCCTGTACAGAAAACAGAGATAGAACAGGACTCTGGTTGGTCATTGTCTATATGTTAGTAACCACTTGTACTCCCTCACTCACATGTACATTTTCCTAGAGGCCCACATGACTGGAAAAAATATTATTATTGATTAATGGGGCATGGATTTTTCTGGACTTCTAGACCGTCTTCCTGTTGAAGAAGTATTGACCACCTCTCTACTCACTGGTTTTTGAGGGAGGCAAACTAGACAGTTTCCAAGGTTCCATTTCCAAGGAAACCAAATTGGACCCCTATGACAACTTTAACATTGTTGGCTTCCAGAAAATGTAAATGTATGTAAATCCTTCACTGCTTAAAGTGATCCTTTATGCTGGGACTGAAAATGACTATATATTTCTCATGTATAATCAACCTTCCTGGTGGCCTCTGTTTGCCACCCTCCTGCTCATAACGTTTTCTTCTGCTTCCAAGATGGCCACCACCATGGCAAGGAGGATTCAGAAGTGTAAACCATGCCTCCCTTGTGCTGCATGATCTCTAAGGCAGGGGGAGCATGGTTTAGACTTACCACTGCACTCCCCAAGCCACTGTGGTTTCAGCAGGAGGATAGCAACACATATATGATCAGAGGAGGCAGTGGGAGGCAATTGTAGATTCTCAGGTAGGGTGATAAGAACTGACAAATATATAGTCACTTTTGAGGCCCTTGGTGGAGGGTCGTTTTAAGATGAACATTGAATTTTAAAATAATTCTGTTACTACCTCCAGCCACCAGGGAAATGTAAAGAAAAAGTGACTGACTGAACACCCTGTTGACGCCCATCAACTGATAATGAAATGAGAGAGCACTACATAAGCTGAGCAGCCCTGACACAAGCCCCTACAGAGTAAACCCCATTATTAACAAACCACATGTGTACAAGATTATATAAACTAGATACAATAGTATAAAATGTTTTCACTTACTTGGATTCAGCCTTGATCGAAAGTATTTCATCTGGTGTGTAAAGAAATGGTGTAATGAAAAATCTGCAACCATATGTTATTACTTAGATACCATCCCCCAACCCTTCACCGCACACCCTCCATTCTCCTATACTACTTCTCCTGAAAAACACTGCTGAAGCCACTAAACCTGTTGTAATGATATGGAACGCTTCTCCTCCAAGTCTTGACTTGCTGGATCTGCATGATGAAGTGTTATCCTTCTTTCCCCTGTAGCCATGGACTTCTGCTACCAGATACAGTCATGGTTGAAAGTGTTGGCACCCTTTAAATAGTTCCACATAATGAAGTATTTCTGACAGAAAATGATTGCAATTATACATGCTTTGTCATACATGTTTCTTTCCAGAGGAAAAAAGGCAAATTGGACATAATTTCCCACAAAACCCCAATGATGGGCCAGACAAAATTGTCACCTTTCTAAAAATGTGGTTAACAACTTTGTTTCCAGCATGTGATGTTCATTCGAACTCACCTGTGGCAAGTATCAGGTGTGGGCAACATGACAATCACACCTGAAACCAGATAAAAAAGGGAGAAGTTGATTCAATCTTTGCACTGTGTGTGTGCCACACTAAACACATAGAACAGAAAGAGGAGAAGAGAACAGTCTAAGGACTTGAGAACCAGAATTTTTGAAAAATATCAACTATCTCATAGTTGCAAGTTGATCTCCAGAGATCTTGATGTTTCTTTGTGCATGGTACGTAACAAGAAGTTTACAATCCATGGCACTGTAGGTAATCTCCCTGGATATAGATGGCAGAGAACAATTGGTGAAAGGTTTCAAAGCAGGATAGCCCAGAGGGTGGATAAGCCCCAATCAAGTTCCAATGGAATTCAAGCTGCCCTGGAGGCTCAGGGTGATTCAGTGTCAATGCAATCTATCCATACAGTATATATTTAAATGAAATGAAATACTATAGAGGAGACCCAGGATGACTCCACTGCTGACACATAGAAACGTTAGACTACAGTTTGTCAAAATGTACGTGAGTAACCAAAATCCCTCAGTCTGGTGAGACCAAGATAGAGCTGTTTGGTAAAGCACATCGCTACTGAAAATGGAATGAGGCCTACAAGGAAGAGAACACAGAACCTACAGTCACATATGGTGGAGGTTCAAAGATATTTTGTGGTTGTTTTCCTGTCTCTGGCACTGGATACCTTGACTGTGTGTAAGGCATCATAGCAGCTGAAGATAACCAAAGGATTTTGTGTGACAATGTAGTGCCAAGTGTCCGAAAGCTGGGTTTGCATTGTTTTAGGGCAATGACCTCAACCATACTTCAACAAGCCGCCAGAAATGGAAGTAAACTAAGCTGGAGAGTTCTGAAGTGTCAGCAATGAGTCCAGATCTAAATACCATTGATCACCTGTGGAGAAATCTAAAAGTTGCTGTTGGGAGAAGGCGCCAGCAAATATGAGAGATCGGGAGCAGATTATAAAGAAGAGGCCGAAATTCCAGGTGAGAAGAAGCTTGTGGAGGTTATAGGAGGCGACTGATTGCAGGGATTTATTCCAAAGGCGGAAACTGTAATGTTGTTCTATCTTCTGCAGTTTGCTTGTTGTCTTCCCTGTTTGTTTTTCTGCCTAGTAACAGTGATGTAAGATAGAGGAGGAGCTATGGCAGGAAAAGGGGGAGCTGGGAAAGGGAAGAGATTCATTAAGGTATGGCCGCTCGACTGAGCAGTTCAGCATATCTGTGTGTGCTTCTGGATTTATCCTCATCTGCACTACAACACTACAATTGGCGACGAGGAAGCGTTCATTCATCAGCTAAAGGTATTTCAGTGCCACAAGATCATCAGTGCTCACCATGGCCTGTCTACCTGCATTCCCAGCTTTTGATGTGCATCAGTCCCAAGCAAACTTAGCAGCATGTTGGGATAAATGGCTGAAGCGCTTTGAGATATTTCTACAAGCCATGAACATAGCCGATGATACAAGGAAGAAAGCCATGTTATTACACTATGCAGGGGAGCAAGTCTATGATATCTTCACTACTCTGCCTAACACAGGGGAGGACAAGGACTATGAGCTCAGCAAAGCAGCATTGAGCAAACACTTCTCCCCGCACAGAAATGCAGCATTTGAAATCTTCAAATTTAGACAATCAAAGCAATCAGCCACAGAAAGCATTGATGAATATCATGTCCGGCTACGGCACCTTGCAGCTTACTGTGAGTTTACAGACATAGACAAAGAAATCCAAATGCAGATATTACAAGGATGTGTTTCTTCAAAGTTAAGAAGACAAGCACTCAGAGACCCTACTATGACCCTTGCAAAACTATTAGACACAGCACGTATAAATGATACGGCAGAGAAAGAGGCAAAACTCATAGAGAGCAGTGAGCCAGAAGCACCATCTTCTATAGCAAAGCTTACACAGAAACCACAAGTACAGGCGGCAACTTGTTACAACTGCGGTGGGTTGCATCCTCACCAGAACGTTTGTCCAGCAAAGGGTACAACCTGCCATAATTGTGGAAAACAAAACTATTTTGCAAAAGTGTGCAGATCTACACCGCAGCAATCTGCTCGCCTGGTGAACCTGGTCAACAGCGTTACAGGCTCTTCAGTCCCACATATTATGCAGAGGTACCCCAGTCTCTTTAAAGGCCTTGGTAAGCTAAAAGACGTTCAGATCAAGTTACATATTGATCAGTCGATACAGCCCTCCATCCAACCTCACAGGCGCATTCCCTTTCATGTCCGCAAACTTGTGGAGCAAGAATTGCAAGACCTGGAGGCATCTGATGTTATTGAACGGGTTGAAGGCCCAACTCCCTGGGTCTCGCCAATCGTTGTTGCGCCTAAACCAAAACAGCCTGGTAAAATACAGCTTTGTGTGGATAAGCGGCATGCCAATCTAGCTATTCAAAGAGAAAGACACATCACGCCTACTATTGATGACATTCTCACAGATCTGAATGGTGCAAAGTTGTTTTCAAAAATTGATCTAAAATCTGGCTATCATCAACTTGAGTTGCATCCAGACTCCAGGTTCATCACAACTTTTAGTACTCATATGGGCCTGCGTAGGTTCAAGAGGTTGAACTTTGGTATCTCATCAGCAGTGGAAATTTTTCAAAGTGTTATCAGTTAGGTTCTGTCTGGAATAGCGGGAGTCCTCAACGTCAGTGATGACATTCTCATATACGGAACAACCCAAGAAGAACATGACAGTCGCCTGGAGCAAGTGTTTCAGAGACTGCAAGCCTGCAATCTAACTGTCAATCCATCAAAATGTGAGTTCAATCAAACGTCATTAAATTTTTTTGGATACATCTTTTCAGGACAAGGTGTGTCAGCAGATCCTCAGAAAATCACTGCCATCAAATCTGCTGGTCAACCTCAAAATGCCTCAGAGGCTCGCAGCTTTTTAGGACTGGTCACATACTGTGGACGATTCATACCCGACCTAGCCACTATTTCTGAACCCCTGAGACAACTCACAAAGAAAGATATTCCTTGGTCATGGGGTACTGAGTATCAAGCATCGTTTGTTGCGTTGAAGTCCAGCCTAACTGGTGACACTGTCATGGCTTACTTTGACCCATTAAAGTCCACAGAACTGATTGTAGACGCTAGCCCGGTAGCCCTGGGTGCAATGCTCACACAAGTGTCCAACAATGGCAACATTTCTACAATTTCCTATGCAAGCAAGACATTAACAGATACAGAACAGCGCTACTCACAAACTGAAAGGGAAGCTCTTGCAGTTGTGTGGGGATGCCTTCACTTTCATCTGTACCTTTTCGGACACAAGTTCACAGTCATAAGTGACCACAAACCGCTTGTTCCCATTTTCAACAAACACTCTTCCAAACCCCCTCCACGAATTGAACGCTGGTTGCTCCGCTTACAGAACTACCATCTTCAACTGAGATATGAGACAGGAGTTGGAAACCCGGCTGACTATTTCTCAAGACACCCAATACCACAACCTACTAAGGACAACATTCCAGCAACTATTCTAGCGGAGGAACATGTAAACTTCGTTGTTGCACATTCAGTGCCAAGAGCTATGACCATGGAGGAAATACAACAGGCGGTGGACTCTGATCCCCAACTTCAGTTGGTTATAGACTCTGTTCGGTCTAAGAAATGGAGCTGTTTTCTTGCTGAGGCTCGCCTTCAACCACCAGATCGAGTAGGTTACATGGAGGCTTTCTTTAATGCACGACATTCACTCTCAGTGTCGGACTCAAATCTGCTGTTGCGTGACAATCGCCTGGTGATACCTCAGAAACTGGAGGACCGTGTACTTGATCTAGCCCACGAGGCTCATCAAGGGGTGGTAAAAACAAAGCAACTACTTCGACAAGAAGTATGGTTTCCAGGACTGGACAAAAGAGTAGAGGCATTGATCCAAACATGCATTCCTTGTCAAGCAACTATAGTTGACCATAGTCGTGCGCCTTTACAAATGACACCCCTGCCAAAGAGCCCATGGACTGCTGTCAGTGTTGATTTTTGTGTTTTACCAGACCGCTCCTACCTGTTGGTGGTCATGGATCCAGTATTGAACATGTTTCGACAACATCGGTCAGGGCTGTTATACCAAAATTAGACAAGATTTTCTCGGCTTATGGCATACCCGAGACAGTGAAGACGGACAATGGACCTCCATTCAATAGCACAGACTTTCAGTCATTGGCAACTTATCTTGGCTTCTCCCACAGGAAAGTAACTCCGTACTGGCGTCAAGCCAATGGAGAAGTGGAACGATTCATGCAATCAATCAACAAGACCCTGAGGATTGCTACCATGGAGCACAAGGACTCGCAACAAGAATTACATAGATTCCTTAGACAGTACAGAGCCACACCACACAACCAAATATTAAGTTAAGGGTACCAAGTTTTGTCTGGCACGTTTTTGGGATCTTTTCTGAAATTACTTCCAAGATGCCATTTTTTTCCAGTTTTTTTGTGCTGCTCCAGTGCACACAAAGGAGACAATAAATGTGTAATTGCAATAGTCTTCGGGGAGAAATACTTCATTTTCTGGAACCATTTCAAGGTACCGACACTTTTGGCCATGACTGTATGTAATACTAATTCAGGAGTCTCCCCTGGCTGTAACCCTTTATGGCCATGTCCTTTAAAGTGTTAAAATCAGCGTCCGTCTGGCTGACTTAATGACCACCAGCGCAGGGTTTTGTTGTCCTCTAGTGATAGGAGCCCCGGGTAAACTGCTCAATCAATAGTTTATTCTCATTAGGGACACTGGTAGGGCTGACTTGCTTCAAGGCTCGCAGCGCCTCCTGTAAGCGCCAGGCATAGCTCCGGATGTCATCTTCTAGCTATTGGTAGCAATGATAGAAGAGCATTCTAAGGTCAGCCTCATTACAGTCCTCAAAAGCAACTTTTAATTTATCAAGGATTACAGCTCCTGATCCCCATTCAGCGGTGGACCAAGATTCAGCCTCTCTTTCTGCTGCACCAGTTAACTGTCCCAATACAACACTTGCACACTGCTGACCGGTCATTGCATACATGTCCAACACGCTGCAAATCTTTCTTTGGAAGGTGGACAAAGTATCAGGGCGGCCTTCATACTGGGGTAACCACTTAGCACACGGGATGTACGGTAGCAAGATCGGCATGATCGGGTCTACTGCGCCCAGTGGGTCGGCGGCTCTACTGTTTGCCATGGTTGCTTGGGGGTGATTTACGGGGTCTGCGAAGGTGCTCTGCGAAGGTGCTTTCATAGTCGCTGGATGTAGCGAAGTCTTTAAAGAGTTAAACAGTTCGGGAGTTTCCAGATTAGGCCACTGCTTTTTGGAAGTTTTCGGCAGAGTGAGGGTCGGGTTTTGTTTTCGCGTTCTGCAAGCCATTACGCCCCCTTTCTTTCCACTCCACTGCGCAGTAATGGCGGCTTGATTTAACAGTCACAAATCACAGTTCAAACATGGCACACAGTACCCCGTTGCACCAGGCACAGGGTCCTGTTCACAGCACCAGAAAAGGTGTATGACTCGCCCAGGCCCCAGGGTATGGGGACTCGGGTGTCTGGGCCCTTTGCTGCTGTTGGGTTGTCACTGGTGGCCTGCCCAGACCCGTGGCCCTTATGATCTACTTTAAAAAGGGGTAGTTGAAATGGGAAAAATAGAGTTTATAAAGTTCACGTGATGCCACCCACAGCTTCTGGTGATTGAGCACCGGCGCCGCATCAGACCTCCGGAGGGCAGTGGTATAGCGACTTAGATGGTATAGCTCCTGCAGGTGGAGCTGGCCCTCTGGAGCAGGGATGCATCGGTGGTGACGGAGGTGCTGATGATGGATGGAGCAGGGATTTGGCCGGGCTGCTGGAAGACAGGACAGTCTCTGGGGCTGGCAGGGACACGGGTAAGGAACTGACACACACACACCGATGGTTGTTCTTTTACCTCTTACTAGTGTTGTTGCAGGTAAATGTCCAGAGCACTGCCGGGTGTTTGGGATGCACTTTTGGGTCTCCACAGTGAGTGGGTATAAGGCCTCCTTGTTACTTTCCCCATGTGTGTGAAGCCCACACCTGTGTGGAACTAGGCTGGCCTCCTCTGCTATCTGTTCACCAGTGCTGTCGTCAGGATACCCTCGCTTGACTATCTCTGTCTCTCTCCCGCGGTGCCTGGCTCCCTTATGTGTGACTGTGCAGATGCCCGGGAGATTGAAGTCTCCACGGTGTACCGGCACTTTCTACTGGGCCTGGTGCACTCCAGTAGACGCAGACTCCGGTGTCCGGTGGTTGCTCAGGGGTGAACCTAACGCTGGCTCCTCGGTCCCCACTGTTCCTTCTCTTCTTCCTGCCTTCCGACCCCACTCTTGGGCCTTGCAGGACTGCTGGAGAGGCTGGTCGGAGTAGCTGGCTCGGGCCTAACACAGCACCGACCACCAGTACGTCTTCACAGCTCTTATAGCATCTGCCACACTCTAACTCCGCCCCCAGCACCAGTATTTATAGGGGATCTTGCCTAAAAGCAGCAGGTTGAGCTCCTCCTACTGTGCCCAGGGTGGAAAGTGTTGTCTGTGACTGTGTACCCACTGTGGAATCCCATCTGTGCCGTAGGTGAGTCTGTGGTTACCTGTGGTATCAGGGCGCCACAATAGCATTTCAGAGTCAAACATACATGGCTGAAATTATTCAGTCAATGCCTGAGCCATGTTTCTTGATCCATGGGAAGCATGTATCAGCTGTCAACTTCCTTTTAACATCAATTTTTCTTGTAGTTTATGGTACTGTTGAACATTTGTAGACAATAAAATGAGGTTTTCAATGATTATGGTGGCTCAGCATGTTTAGACCTTCATTAAAACGAATGTGCAGACCTAGGTGACATGTGCCGATCGGGCAGTATCTATGAGGGAGCTTTGTAGACCTTGTAAGAACATACTGCATTCTTATAATTTGAGATGTAAATGGTGCCAAATTCTGGTTGAGGTATTGGTAAAACCTTTCTTACTCTCTTTGCGGGTGACTGGATCAAGGTGAAATTACTCGAAATGGTGGAAGAGCCAAAAAGAGGGTCCTAGTCACCAAGTATGTGGATCCCCCAAAGAGGAAAAATATTGAAGCAACATAATCTTCAATGAAGCTGCAAAGTCTAGAACCAGAACCAGACCAAAACTCAAATCTGAAAACCTTGATTTGGATAGAAGAACATCTTTCACAAGGAAGTTGCAGAACAATAATACAGCTTCTAGTGGGCTTCATACCTGTTGACATGGGTGGCACTTTGGTGGCAGCTCTTCCTCTGTTTTAGGTAAGTCTTCAGCAGACATTTTCCTTTGCTATCCTGTTTAGGCATTTTCATGAGAGCACTCCACTTCCATGACTAAATCCATCTTCTTGGATTCCATTTCTTCACCAGTCGGCACTGACTCTTTCTCTTCAACCTTTTGTTGCTTAAAACAGACTGAGTCTTGACACCAACCACATCTGTCCTCTAGCCCCAGAGTAATATTGCAAAGTCACTGTGCTAATACATTGGACACTTGCGCCCAGATGGTATCCTTCTTGACAAACCCATAGATAAATCTGGACAAATTAAAGTAATTTGCATTTAGATATGTGGACACTAGTGATGAGCGAACACTACCACGCTCAGGTGTTCAGTGCTCGTAATGAGCAGTTGGACATTCCGATGGTTGTAACTCAAGAACCCGAGTATGATGGAAGTCAATGGGAAACTCAAGCATTTTTCCAGTGGCATGACTCAAGTACCCAAGGATAATGGAAGTTAATACGAAGCTTAAGCATTTTTCCAGGGGCACAACACGGGTACCCGGGTATATTGTCAGTTAATGGGGAAAGTCAAGCACTTTTCCTGGGGTGCGACTCAGATACCTGATGATAATGGAAGTCAATAGGAATCATGAGCATTCAGGAATGTGAGTTGAGTACCCAAATATAATGAAAGTCAATGGGGAAGGCAAGGATACTTCCAGGAATTCTTCTGGAGAAATGCTCGAGTTTCCCATTGACTTCCATTATTTGAGTCGCACCTATCCAAACATCCAACTGCTCATTATGAGTATTGAGCATGGAACTGCTCGCTCATCACTAGTGGACACTATGACCAGCAAGCCCTATTATGTGTAACCCCTTATGCCCAGTCTAGTGGTTGTAACTTTCACAAACTTTCCAGGTAAGCACATTTACTTAGTGATACTACTTTTCTATCAAAGACCCTATTTTGCGCTATTTTGCCTCTTCAGCCTCTTTTCATTCTCCAGGCTCTATCATGTGGACACTATGACCTGCACTTATATGTAGTAATGGCGGCATTTTTTATGTTTGCACTGTAGCAGGCACTATGATATGCTCACTCATACACTATGGCATGGGTCATGAAAAGAAGAATATGTATATATTGAAAGGTAAAAATAAATGAAGGGTTAATGCAAAGCTAATATATTTATGTAGATCAATATATATCAGATCCTATTTTTTTTAGGATGTTTCACTGTAGAGGGTAAATTGTCCTCAAAGTGAGGTAAAAAACTAATAAAATCAGAAAAATACATCAAAATTGAACACTAATCTGATTCAAAATGAAACAAAAAAAAGAAATATTGCAGTTTTCATACTGGCCACTAGATGTCAGCCTAGGATGCTGTCTGGAAATAGGTTTGCAGAGTGCTGGGAAATGAATGTGGTAAATTCATCAATGGGGGACAAAGAGTTAAACACTAGATGGTCTATTGTCAAGATCAATAGCTGAACATGTAACAGAGATGTGACGATAATAACATGAATTACCATGGAAAGCAAAACTAAAAGACGCTGGATGGTGAAAGGAATTTCCTGCAAACTACATCTTCCGAACTATAAAATAAGAGGAAGCCGAAAAGGTCCAGAACCAGATGTTGTCTATCCGCCACCGCCCCACTCCCAACTGCAGGGTTTACATTAAACTCCAGCTGCTGTACACAGGGAGGGATAATGCCCATGCAAGCTGTAATATAGGAATGGGGGTGAGCGGACCTCTGGATGTTCAGACAGACTTTAATTAAATATTTGGTGCTGTAAAATGGTTGAAGGGGGGCTGCAAAAAGAAGCAAAATGGGGGTAGGAGCAGGACAATTGCTCTGCAAGATTAAAAATAAATTACATGAGTTTCCTCCCTATTTTTGATAAGCAGCTAAGTTAAATCTGACCGCTATCATACTGGAAACGCTAATGGTTTTTGGGCCCTCCCCAGCCAAAATATACCAGCCACAGCCACCCAAAAGTGTCATATTAGGTTCGCCATTTCTGGATCTTTGCCCCCAGCTCATCCCAATTGCCCTGGTATGTTGTCAAGCGGGGTAACATTTTTGGGGTTGTGTAGCACCCCACCGGGTAGGCGACCACCAGAGGTACTGCACTCCTCCATTAGAGGAAGGGCTGTGCCTCTGCTCTCCTGGTGCTGGGATGGTGCAGTTGAGCTTCACACACACAACACTAAGGACCCTGGGACGGTGGGTGGATCCAGAGGGAGGCATAGCCGAGAGGGAAAAACAGATTTAGTGAGTGGAAAGAGTGGAGAAATAGAGGTCAGGAGTGCTGTCGACTCCCGTGGGCTGGAGCACTACCACGCTCGCCCAGGGAGAAAAAGACCAACAGGTGTGAAGGAAGAATGGAGTGTGGCGCCCTGCTCACACAGGTAAGCACAGACTCACCTACAGTATGGATGGGTTTCCACAGTGGGTACATGGACACAAACAACATCTTCCACCCCGACACAGTAGAGGGAGCTCAACTTGCTGCCTTTAGGCAAGATCCCCTATAAATATTGGTGCTGGGGTGGAGTTAAAGTGTGCAGATGCTACAAGAGCTGTGAAGACATACTGGTGGTCGGTGCTGCGTTAGGTCCAAGCCAATTACCCTGAACAGCCTTTGAGTAGTCCTGCAAGGCCCAAGAGTGGGGTCGGAAGGCGAGGAGAACAGAAAGAACAAAGTGGGAACCGAGGAGCCAGGGTTAGTGACTTACCATAGGCCGGGTGTTTGGGTCTCAGGCGCTGGCTGTCAGTCACGGTTGCGGTGCCTGAGGCTGCGGGCCCGGTGGTCAGTAAAAGGGGTGAAAGTAAAATAATAAAAAGGAGTTAAAGTTATTTGTTCGTAACGCCACCTGTAGGGTTCCAGTGATGGAACCGGCGTTGTTGGGACCTCCGGGGTGATGGGCGGCATCAGGATGGAACCGCTCCCTACAGGACGAGCGGGGGGGTCCCCGGGGTCGGGAGCTGCCGTAGAGGAATAGGGCAGCTCGGTCGTTTCTGTAAGGCAAGGTGATTAATGGTAGTCCTGAAATAAAGCTCAGACACGTTACTCCTCTGAATGGGTGTTTACTCAGTTCTTTCACGGCAGACAGGTGTAACGGTTTCCAATGCCAAGTAATGGACCGCGTGGTCCCGGCAGTGAATAGTGTCCCTCCAAGGCTCCACAGGTGTCCTTCTCTATCCTGACTGTCCCTCTCTCGTCGCTGCTTCACTATACCCGTATCGGAACACTGAGTACTCTCGATTGGAGATTCCGTGTCCGCGTCTCACGGCCCCTAGCCCTCAATTGGTGGGTGCTCCTCCGGTATAAGCTGCGGTGATGGTTAATTGTGGCATGGGCCCCTATGAGGCCTTCGGCTACTCCGGTTCTGTGGCACAGGGTTAGATCACCTGGACCACCTCGGAGCCGGTACTCCAGTTTGTGGACTGGGCTCGGGCCTTCCTTCGCCCGTTCTCTCTTTCTTGGCCCCCTTCTCTTCTGGGTCCACCAGTGCTCGGTGCCCTCCCTGGTAGCTGTCTCTCTGTCACGACTTGACTTCCTTGCTCTTATCTCTCCACCATTCTAACTCTCTTTACTCTTCTCCCCACTGCTATGCATCTAACTCTCCTCCCACCAGGACCAGTTGCCCAGGGAAAGGGCGCCTAATTGGTCCTCTGCCTCTAGGTGTTGCGCCACATTAGGTTCACCCAAACAACACATCGGACACCGGAGTCCGCGTCTACTGGAGAGCACCAGGCCCAGTAGAAAACACCGGTACCCGGTACACCGTGGAGACTCTATTCTCCTGGGCATCTGCGCAGTCACTCACCAGGGAACCAGGCACCGCGGAGAGAGGAACAGCGGTAGTCCATAGAAGGTGTCCCAACGACAGCACAGTTGGAGAGACAAAGCAGAGGAGGCCAGCCAAGTTTCACACGGGGCAGGGGTTTCACACACACGGGGAAAGAGACAAGGAGGCCTTATACCCACTCGCTGTGGAGACCAAGAAGTGCATCCTGAACACCCGGCAGTGCCCTGGACGTTTACCTGCATCTACACCAGTAAAAGGTAAAGAACAACCAGCGGTGTGTGTCAGTTCCTTACTCACAACCCTGCCATCTACAGAGACTGTCCCGCTTTCCAACAGCCTGGCCAAATCCCTGCTCCATCGCTCATCATCATCACCAAACTTCTCAGGGATCCAGCTCCGCCTGTGGGGAGCTTCAACACCTAGCTGCTCATCCAACATCCCTGAAGGCCCCACGCAGCGCTGGTGCAGTTGAGTCGGTTGACAGGGTAGGGGATACTCGGACGGATGGTCACTTTGATGTGGGGGGGTTGCAGCTGGCCGGTTCCTGGTTCCATGCCCTGGACCCTCAATGGCGGGGATGGTGGGGGATGATGATGATGGATGGGGAAATGGTAACGTGACACTACCAGTAGTACCTGGTAACGTGGATACCAGCGCTACGGCTGGCCACTGAGGTGATGAAGGTGCAGCTCATAGTAGTACAGCTCCCCACAGGTGGAGCTTTACCTCAGGGCAGCGGGAAAGATGAGGGGAGTTGTTGTCCTCACCTCTTTGATGCTGTGGGAGCCCTCCGGGTGGCGAAGAAATGGAGTACAGACACCAGTTCAGCTCAAGAAGTTCTTTACTGGTACCGGGCAGATAATGAAGTACACAGTACAGTCTGGTTTAGCGGGGACGTAGCCACAGATTTTGAGGTAAAAATGCAGAGTCTGTCGGTAGTCCCTTTTGTAATAGCTTTCTGGGTCTGGGTTCCTCTTTAACTCTCTTTAACCACACTGAAGAGCCCTTTTGCCTGTCCCCTGGTCTGCTACTGTTAGGTACAGTCGGTTCCTTACCGGTACGGACGGGAGCAACAGTACAGTAATCCTCCCACCACCGGAATTCGGTCCTTTCCCTAAGGTGTCCTGGACCCAATTTGGTACTGAGGTAGGTATTCAGTCCATGGCGTTATGGCTTCCTTATGTCGGTCGGGATAGACCGACTGACTGCCTCGGCTCCGGTATGCCGGTGTCGACCCCGGACTCCCCAGCCGGCTCCATCTGGTCCTGGTTTGTCCCCTCCGGTTTCTGGGTCACCCCTCTCCAAAGAGGTGCCCTCCTGTCAGAGATGCTGTCTCCTGACGTCCGTCCTCCTGCTCCTCTCACGCTAACTAACTGACACTTCAGTCTCCCACTCTACTCTAGGCTTCACCCCCTGGACCTACTGAATATACAGTCCCTATGCTAAGGTGGCCTAGTGTATGGGTGTGTGGCACCCCATGGGTTAATGTGCCACAATAACATCACATGGTTTCTCTCCCCACTACACACTGACAAACACTAGCACCTCTGGGCCAGGAGGGGAGCACAACCTGCTTCCTTATATACTCTTGCCCATGAGGAAGTAGCTCAGACCGTGCAGCATGGTGTAGTGCTGTGAAGAGCACACAGAGAGCAGAGTTAACTCAGTGCAGACCTAGTGAGGGTCAGAGGAACAGGAGAACGACAGACTGAGGAACACGTCTGGGAGCTGGAGTGATACCTTCACTCGCCCCAGAAGAACGCACAGAACGGACACCGGATCCGCTACTGTGTCTGGCACCCACAGCACAGTGAATCCAGGAACAGTGGGATTTCTAGATGCCCCTAGTACCAGTGCAAAGCAACACGGAGGGGTCAGCACAGCACAGAGGACTCAAGTTGCCTAGCCAAGTGGTACCAGCAGAACACAGAGAGAGAGACGTGAGAAATCCCAGCAGCTCAGCTAATTGCAGCAGCCAGGACACACACACAGTGCAGCACGAGGAAGCTGACAACCCCGGACAGGGTGGGAAGAGAGCTCAGCCCCATTACAGACTCCGTGGACTATAATCTGCAATAACATCAGCAGTAAAGCTTTGGAAAACAGCAAAACTGTGAGTCTGTGTATTGATTGCGACCTCTGCCTTACATTCAGCACCAAGAGCTTCCCCCTATTACAAGCCTGTCAGCTCTGCAGCCTCAGGAGAGAAGGAGAATTGCACCAGTGTCTACCAAACGTGAGTGTGTGTCCTTTAAGCCCGTCTCCACCATCTATACCCCTTATAGACTATACCATCACTGCCCCGGGGAATACAGTTCTACCCACAGGAACTATACCATCTATGCTGCCACTACATCATCCCCGGAGGTTCTGCAGCAGCGGCGGCCCCCTTACTGGCCGCATATAGTGGGTGGCGTCACGACTGACATTTCCCCTGTAAATAATCCCCTTTTATTGCCGAGCCCGGGACACGGTCCGGACCAAGCCACCCGTGACTTCCCCGGCACCATCCGGTCCGGTACTGAATACCTCCCGTCCCGAGGGGCCCGACAGGTGCTTATGACAGACTCGGTATGAGACCCTATATCCATGGCTACGGAGGCACTACACCTTCTGTTTGGGGTGCAGTACCTCCCTGTGGCGCCTTCCCATAGGGGTGCCACACAGTCACCAGATACCACAGGTGGCGTCACGATAAACTTAAAAACTATTTCTCCCATTTCAACTACCCCTTTTTAGTTGACCACCAGGGCCACGGGTCTGGGCAGGCCACCGGTGACATCCTTACCGCAGCAGAGGCCCAGACACCTGAGTCCCCATACCCTGGGCTAGTCAATTTCTGGTGTTGTGAACAGGATCCTATGCCCGGTGCAACCGGGTACTGTGTGCAATGTTTTAAACTGTGATTTGTGACTGTTAAATTGCGCCGCTGTTACTGCACCGTGGCACTTGCAGAGCGCAAAAATGAAATTCGCCCCTCGCTCTGCCGAACACCTCCGAAGCGCAGCGGCCTAATTCGAAAATTCCCAAACTGTTTAACTGTTTAAAGACTGGCCGTGATTCACTAGGGGGGCCCCAAAAATGTCCGCTACATCCAGCGACGATGAAAATACCTCCTCAGACCCCATGAATTACCCCCAAGCGACCATGGCTGCAACCAATAGAGCCGCCGACCCACCGGGTGCAGTAGACCCGATCATGCCGATCTCACTACCGTATATCCCGTAGAGAAGTACCCATAAAAGTGGGGAGGGTGGAGTTACAAGACCAAGGAGTTATTGTGGTGGAAGAGAATCCCAATAACCGGGATCCGTACATTATCCTGGGCACAAATGTTGTTAGCAATTGGTATAATTTCTTAAAACTATCTACTATATAACACTGGTCAACAGCATTTTTGGTGCCAAAGATATTTCATTGAATTTAGGGTAACTTTGGGGTGCTGATTCTGAATATGTCATCAGTTTTGCCAGATTGGCTCAAGTTTTTGAGATTTTTCGTAAAATGTGTTAAAAAAAAGACGTTTTTTTGCTACTTTTTTAACGAAGTCTGTTATGTTTCTTCTATGTTTTGTCAGTGTATATTCACCACAAATGTAACAGAATGAGTCTGGATCGTTAAGACAACTTCTTCTTGATGAGTTCATGCTTTTCACTGAACAACAGACAACAACATAAAGTTAGTGCCAAAAACCAAGCTATGAACAAACTTTTAGAACACTAATTAACACAAAACTATATTGAGAACTGCTCAGTTCAAGTACTAATCCAAAGAAATTAATGAGATGATGCGTCGCATTTACCAACAAGTGCTATAAATAAGATACCAAAAATCTCAAAAACTTGAGCCAATCTGGCAAAACTGATAGCATATTCAGAATCAGCACCCCAAAAATACCCCAAATTCATTAAAATATTTTGGGCACCAGAAAAAAAAATTTTTTTTGTTGACCTGTGTAATTGCCTAGAATTCTACTTCCTGTCAAAAGTCAACTTCCGTGGCTTTGTCCGGAGATAAATGTCCGGAGATAAATGTCCGGAGATAAGTGACGTCACCAGCATCACCATCGTCATCTACGCCCGCTCAGGGTGGACCAAGATGGCGGCCCTAAGCGGAGCGGACCTCAGGAAGGTCTGCTGCACTTAGGGCCGAGCTCCGGCGGACGGAGCGGGCGCGAGCTAGCCGGGAGCCGACCTCGGAATAGCGCCGCGCGCCATGGCGCCATAATTCAAATGCACTGTGCTCAGTGTATTAAAGGGGCCATCCCCAACCAGTTCTTAAAGGGGCAGACCCCAACTACTTTTTAAACGCGCGGTCCCCAACCACATCTTAAAGGGGCAGTCCCCAACCATGTCCTAAAGGACCGGTCCCCAACCATGTCTTAAAGGGGCGGTCCACAACCACGTCTTAAAGGGGCCATCCCCAACCACTTCTTAAAGGAGCGGACCCCAACCACTTCTTAAAGGGGCTGTCCCCAACCACTTTTTAAAGGGGCAGTCCCCAACCACATTTTAAAGGGGCGGTCCCCAACCACGTCTTAAAGGGGCAGTCCCCAACCACATCTTAAAGGGGCGGTCCCCAACCACGTCTTAAAGGGGCAGTCCCCAACCATGTCTTAAAGGAGCGGTCCACAACCACGTCTTAAAGGGGCCATCCCCAACCACTTCTTAAAGGAGCGGACCCCAACCACTTCTTAAAGGGGCTGTCCCCAACCACTTTTTAAAGGGGCAGTCCCCAACCACATTTTAAAGGGGCGGTTCCCAACCACGTCTTAAAAGGGCAGTCCCCAACCACATCTTAAAGGGGCGGTCCCCAACCACGTCTTAAAGGGGCAGTCCCCAACCATGTCTTAAAGGGGCGGTCCCCAACCACATCTTAAAGGGGCAGTCCCCAACCATGTCTGAAAGGGGCGGTCCACAACCATTTCTTAAAGGGGCCATCCCCAACCAGTTCTTAAAGGGCCGGACCCCAACCACTTTTTAAAGGGGCGGTCGCCAACCACATCTTAAAGGGGCGGTCCCCAACCATGTCTTAAAGGGGCGGTCCTCAACCACGTCTTAAAGGGGCAGTTCCCAACCATGTCTTAAAGGGGCGGTCCACAACCACGTCTTAAAGGGGCCATCCCCAACCACTTCTTAAAGGAGCGGACCCCAACCACTTCTTAAAGGGGCTGTCCCCAACCACTTTTTAAAGGGGCAGTCCCCAACCACATTTTAAAGGGGCGGTCCCCAACCACGTCTTAAAGGGGCAGTCCCCAACCACATCTTAAAGGGGCGGTCCCCAACCACGTCTTAAAGGGGCGGTCCACAACCACTTCTTAAAGGGGCCATCCCCAACCAGTTCTTAAAGGGCCGGACCCCAACCACTTTTTAAAGGGGCTGTCCCCAACCACATCTTAAAGGGGCGGTCCCCAACCACGTCTTAAAGGGGCGGTCCTCAACCACGTCTTAAAGGGGCGGTCCCCAACCATGTCTTAAAGGGGCGGTCCACAACCACGTCTTAAAGGGGCCATCCCCAACCACTTCTTAAAGGAGCGGACCCCAACCACTTCTTAAAGGGGCAGTCCCCAACCACATTTTAAAGGGGCGGTCCCCAACCACGTCTTAAAGGGGCAGTCCCCAACCACATCTTAAAGGGGTGGTCCCCAACCACGTCTTAAAGGGGCGGTCCCCAACCACGTCTTAAAGGGGCAGTCCCCAACCATGCCTTAAAGGGGCGGTCCCCAACTACGTCTTAAAGGGGCAGTCCCCAACCATGTCTTAAAGGGGCGGTCCACAACCACTTCTTAAAGGGGCCATCCCCAACCAGTTCTTAAAGGGCCGGACCGCAACCACTTTTTAAAGGGGCGGTCCCCAACACATCTTAAAGGGGCGGTTCCCAACCACGTCTTAAAGGGGCGGTCCCCAACCACGTCTTAAAGGGGCGGTCCCCAACCAAGTCTTAAAGGGGCGGTCCACAACCACGTCTTAAAGGGGCCATCCCCAACCAGTTCTTAAAGGAGCAGACCCCAACCACTTCTTAAAGGGGCTGTCCCCAACCACTTTTTAAAGGGGCAGTCCCCAACCACATTTTAAAGGGGCGGTCCCCAACCACGTCTTAAAGGGGCGGTCCCCAACCATGTCTTAAAGGGGCGGTCCACAACCACTTCTTAAAGGGGCCATCCCCAACCAGTTCTTAAAGGGCCAGACCCCAACCACTTTTTAAAGGGGCAGTCCCCAACCACATCTTAAAGGGGCGGTCCCCAACCACGTCGTAACGGGGCGGTCCCCAACCATGTCTTAAAGGGGTGGTTCACAACCACGTCTTAAAGGGGCCATCCCCAACCAGTTCTTAAAGGGCGGACCCCAACCACTTCTTAAAGGGGCTGTCCCCAACCACTTTTCAAAGGGGCAGTCCCCAACCACATGTTAAAGAGGTGGTCCCAAACCACGTCTTAAAGGGGCAGTCCCCAACCATGTCTTATAAGGGTGGTCCCCAACCACATCTTAAAGGGGCCGTCCCAACCTCTTAAGGGGGCAGTCCCCAACAACTTTTTAAAGGGCCAGTCGCAACCACGTCTCCCCAACCACGTGTTAAAAGGCCGGTCCCCAACCACATCTTAAAGGGGAAGTTTCCAACCACGTCTTAGAGGGGCGGTCCCCTACCACATCTTAAAGTGGCGGCACCCAATCATGTCTTAAGGCAGCGGACCCCAAGTTCTCTGTTCTGCTGGTACCACTTGGCTAGGCAACTTGAGTCCTCTGTGCTGTGCTGACCCCGCCGTGTTGCTTTGCTCTGGTACTGTGGGCGTCTAGAAACCCCACTGCTCCTGGATTCACCGTGCTGTGTGTCAGTCACAGTACCGGATCCGGTGTCCCGTTCTGTGCGCTTCTCTGGGGCGAGTAATGGTTGCACTCGAGCTCCCAGAAGTGTCTCTCTGCTTGTAGTTCTCCTTTCCTCAGACCCTCACTTGGCCTGGAATCGGTGAGCAGACTGTACAGAAGCCTCTTGCAGCTTCTTGACACTACAGTCTCTCTCCTCTTCACAGCCCTGCTTCGAGCTGAACTGAGCTACTTCCTCATGAGCTGGAGTATTTAAGAGAGCAGGTTGTGCTCCCCCTCCTGGCCCAGAGGTGCTAGTGTTTGTCAGTGTGTTGTGGAGAGGGAACCCATGTGATGTTATTGTGGCACATTAACCCATGGGGTGCCACATACACACAAATTACACTACTGTACTTGTGAATGTAGTCTTATGTCTGCCTCTTTCCAGGAACAGTGCCACTCCTGCCCACTGGTTATGTCGGGTATTGAAGCCCAGCTGAGCCGCAATACTTACAACCTGTGGTGCTCTTCTTGGTTAAAAAATATATCCATGTTATTGTCATCATGGACAACCCCTTGAAGGACTGGAGTTCAAAAACACTTTACTAAGACTGTGTAAAGGAGAAAGTATCATTGTTGACAATTGCGACCAATCACAGCGCACTTTTCATTTTACCAAAGCTGTTTCAAAAATGAAAGCCAAGTTCTGATTGGTTGCTATGGGCAACAGTTCAACTACTAGACAGTGAGGCCTAGTGTTTCTTGTAATTTCTAGAAAGATCCTTTCTTTTTCTTTATTAATCTGAAGATCAAATTGCTGATTTTGAGATTTGTTACTCTTATATATAAAGAGAGGACAACAGGTTTGTAAAATATAAAATGTTTAATTTGTGGTAACCTTTAAATCTTTACAAAGTGGATGACAAAGGTGGACAGAATTGAAGGGACTTTTTATCCTGAGAGTCCCTCGTCTTCATGGCTTGTTCAATGTAATCATGCTGTCCTGAAGAAGACCTTTACCTTTTGAGGAGCGTTGACCTTCTCGTAGGCAGGGAGATGACACATGTTTCAATTTAAAATAGGTTGGAGTCTATCTGGTGATCAGCCCCATTATGTATTTATGTAAAAACTTAGAGATTAGAAAAAAAAAGTGCCTAACAGCGCCTCCCTTATCCACAGACTGTGTCTGGTATTGCATTTTAGTTATATTTGAATGAGCCGCAAAACCAACCACAGCCTATTTAACAAGAGTGGTGCTGTTTTTAGACTATAATCTCATGCAGCCCTGTAGACTAGCGAAACACAGCAACATCGGTCACGTAATCAAAACATTTGTGTGACTAGGCAAAACTACCGATCGGTCAAATACTTGTTGAGATTAGTATCTAACTTACATTGAAGCCTATAGGGGATGAAGTCACGTGAAACTAGCAAGATTGGATATTTTGGGATGAATAAGACATGGTTGAGATTTGGTCCTTGGTTGCAAAATGACCTTGCTGACAATCATTAGATGCAGTGTTAAAATGTAACCCCATGCTAAATTATTACATCATGGAGCGGGGTCATGGGTCCCCTATGTAATCATGACTATTTCAAAAGAGTTCCAGGCAGCACTCACAATCAAGTTTATCAATGTTCGAGTCCAGGGAAATTCTTTAGCCCTGAGGAAGTGGCAGATTTGCCACAAAACGCGTCAGCACAATAAAGCTTTCAAGAATATTTCTGTCCTTGTGTGGTCAGCGCGAATACATTGAAAAACCCAGTCTTTTTCCTCCTCCTCTGTGATATTAGCACCCACGGGAGTCTGCAGTGACCACTGGTTTCTTTCATATTCTGCAAGGGGTTGTGACTTTTCACAACCTATTGAGTGCACCAACTGTGTACTGTCACCCATATCACTTTTACCCCCCTATGTGCGCTCTCCTTCCTTAATTTCAACCCCAACATTACAAATATCAAGAATGACCGGCAATCAAAATTCTTCTCTCAAATATCCTTTATTCTCCCATGATCAATTCAGACACATTTCGACTATATACGTCTTTGTCAAACAAGATACAAAGATTCAGATATCTTGTTTGACGAGGGCTTATGTTGCCGAAATGCATCTGAATTGATTATGGGACAATAAAGGATGTCTTGAAGAAGAATTTGAGTGCCGGTCGTTCTTTATATTTGTAGTCATCATGGCTAGTCTTGGCAGCCGATGGCCAGTTGAAGGCCCCCTAACACCCATCTTCATAGGAGACCATGATTTTTCATACAAACTGCAATTTCCCTAATACAGAGTAAAAAAAAATATATCAGACAACCTAAGGCCGAGGTTGCACTAACATGAGACATGCAAGACATTCAGCAAGTCTCGCATTGGCATCACCCAGCACAGCCTCCCACTCCCCGGACTGGAGCATGCAGCTCCATAGAAATACATGCAACTGCTCCTGTCCAGAGAGCAAGCGGTGGTGCCGGGTGATGTCGATGTGAGACTCGGCGAGTGCCTCACATGTCTTACGCTAGTGGGACCACAACCTTCATCCAAAAATTAAGCAATTTTAAAAAATAAACACATTAGATATCACCTGCGGTCCGATCTATCAAAAAATAAAATTATTTAGGCGATAAAGTAAACTTAAAAGGAGTAAAAAATCGGAATGCCAAAAGTGCACAAAAAATGCAATAAATAGAATGAAGAATGTTGTATGAACCCCTAAATTGTACCATCAAAAACTACAGTTCGGCACATAAATGGAGGAGATTAAAAAATAAAAAAGGGTAAAAAAAAGTTTTAAAAGTTGACCTCTAGTAGGACAACCCCTTCTGAATGGATTTCTTTACACCAGTTAAATTAATAAACCCTGTATTCGTCTCCCATTCTGGCGTCAGTAAATGTGTTTCCTGGGTTCACGTAATATTTTGACATCATGCGACCCCTGTGCCAAATAACCGCCAGCTTCTCTCTCCCCACCTTTGGACATAGAAGCAATCAACAGTGTCAGCCTCAGCATCACTTCCTGTTGATAGCCTGTTTGGGCCGAAGGTGGGGACAAGGAAGCCGGCGATTATTGTATGCGACATAACGATCTCATGTGAGCCCTGGAACCACAACTACTGACACCAGCATGGGGGTGAGTACAGGGTTTATTATTGTAACTGGAGGAAAAAAGTTGTTGTCCTAGTAGTGGACAATCCCTTTAATGTCATGTGACCAGAGTCCCCATGTAACTGTAGCCTTAAGTTTACAAGACTGACCAGGGTAAACTAAGCCGAGACCGAGAAGGATAAGGGGTCGTCTTTACATGTCCTCCACTCATGTCGTGACTCTATTGTGTTTTAGAATTTTCTGTTGCATTCGTGATGGATGTTTTTATGTCAAACTTTTAAAAAGTTTTAAAAAATACTTTTTCTTCCATGTCGGTTTTAAGGCCTTTGTTTTACCATTGATGGTAAAATGTAACAATCACAGAGTCAGTGTTTTGCTTTCATTAATGTATCCCTGCAGGCACCGGGTGCTGAAGACAAACTTGTCCCTCTCCTGGGAAGAGAAGTGGAGACTGGATATAATGCTGGACCAGATCGATGACGCACGGTAAAGATGGGCCGCTGTCACCGAGCATGTACCGGCCATCTGGCAGGCCTATCACTTTTACATGCAAGATGCTGCCACGTCCTCTGTCAAATAGAAAGAATTTTCAGAATATTAGCTGATTGGAGAAAGTAAAAATTTGATCTGAAGTCCCTTCATGAAATACATTCTCGCTGTGGCAAAAAAAGAAAATTGTTACCTATATAAAAGGTTAAAAAAAATTCTGTAAAATGTTACTAATCAAACTAGTAGTAGAGCTGTATAGGTCATGAAATAACTACAAAAATGATACCTCTCTTGTAGAAATCTGATGTGTAAGTGCTGAGAAATTCTGCTTTAAAATCATATTCATCTTAGGACTGAAGTTCCTTGGGGGCGTGTCATTGCACTCAGAGCACACGCCTCCAAACTACTTAATAGCTGATTTGAATATGGCTTCAAAGCTTGATTTCTCATTATTACCATATCGGATTGCTACGAGAAAGGTATCATTTTTAGAGTTATTTTACGACCCATACCATACCCATACCACTAGGATGATTAAAAAAAAATTACAGTAAGGTTCTCTTGAAGGATTAACATAGAGAAAAATGTATCTCTTCTCTTGTTATTGAGAATTTATTTGGTAGAGGGACTTCAGCTTAACTGTCATTTTTATTGTTGTACTATGGGCTATAAAACCATATTCAATTCCTATGGAAGGGATCCATTCAAGTTCTGAAAGCCACTACGGTGATTTTAAAGGGATATTCCTCTTTTCACAGATGGATGTTGTGGAATAACGCTGGTAAAAACAAGCACTTTTACAATTTACAGCTTAATAAAATGTACAGCCATTCTAGAGATATTAACACTATATTTGTGTTTACAGCTCGTTACCTAGACCGACCACTGTTGTCATTTAACTTCTAAACACTGTACTTAAACATGGCAGGATTGAGCGGTAACAGTGCGCTCCAGCTTTAACACAGTCATTACAAGGTCAATAGAAAAATGCCTTCAAAAGTTGTTATGCATGTTTGGTATAGGAGCAGTGGTCGGTCTCCGAGTCAATGAGGTGTAAACAAAGGAAAAGAGTTAATATCTCAAGAACAGCTGTAAATGTTAATAAGCCGTAAATGGAAAAATTGGCAATAAAATTGCACTATACTTCAATACTCGTTTGTAAAGATGGTGCAACCCCTTGAAGCCCACATACATATTAGAGAAAAGTTGCCCAAAGCCATTGATTTCAGGTGAACTAGCCAACCATCTAAGGCTGGCTTCACATCACGGTACAATCAGGTCCGGGGCTGTCCGAGGTGAAACTGACAGCCCTAGACCCGATTTGCAAACAGAACCGGAGGGCAAATAGGCCCTCCTGTCCTGTTTGTAGCCGGATGCTGCAGAGCGCAGCTGAGGTAGCTGTCCCCTGCTGAAATGGTGCTGAACCATTTCACAGGGGAGAGCTCCCTGGTGCTGAAGTTCAGCGTAGCACCCGTCAGTGTCCGCTTCCCGGATTCTCCCGGATCTGGCAATCTGGCACCATAGACTCCCATGTTAGGGAATGCTGGGTTGCTCTGGATCCAATTTGGGCAGAATTTTCGTCCCGAACACAAAAACGCAAGCAATGTTTTTGTGTCCAGTAGAAAAATCCGAATTGTCCCGGATCCTCCGGACAGATGGAAACCGGATAGCAGATAGCTGCCAACCGTCTCCATCCAGCCCCATAGGGCTGCATTACAGTAAAATCGGGTCCGGGGCTCTCAGGTTCACCTCGGACAGCCCCGGAACTGATTGTACCGTGGTGTGAAGCCAGCCTAATATGTATGAGAATTGAAGTGCATGGGAGAATCAGGAGAGATAAAAACAGTGAACAGGATAAAACTAACTGATCCAATATTTACCTAACTGATAAGAAGAACATGCTCTCAGCCTCTGTACGCACTAAAAAGCTCCCAGGTTCACTTTTGTGCAAGCGTCTCTCAGCATCGGTGCAGCTCAAAGCTCCATGGAACCACCTAAACGTGGAACAGATTTAGGGTTAGACTAGAACTTTCCTCTACTCTCTCACCATCTGATGAAGAAAGACTCACGTTTGCCTTTGCAATTCTGCAATGTTTGCCTTCCGCACCCTTGTCGAATCTATGAGCTCTTTAGGAGGAGACCCATGTTCTCGTAGGTGAGCAGTCATCTCGGGGCTAGATGGTCTTAGACTTACTGGACTTCTTGGAGTGGATTGTAGAAGTCGTGCTCTCGTGTGGGGAGAATTACATGGCCAGGCTGAGCTCTCAAACTGTACTGAAAATGACAAAAGAGAACACGTTAACCTCTTTTTAGATGGCAAAGACTGACTGGTTCTCTTTAAAACCAAAGCCAGCCCCCTTCTCTGTCACAGCTGATCCATACGCATGCTCAGTAAGTATGCAAGTGTTCTATATGGGAAAAAGGGAGTAAACACCTCTACCCTCTCCTGAGAACAAAGGGTCGGACATATTGAAATACAGCAAGGTTGATCCTTTTTCTCACTGATATCTTCCATAATGGGAGAGCAAATACATCTCTTATACTCATACAATAATCTGGTGTAGGGACTAATCAAAAGTGTCTGGGACAAGATTCGTCCACTGCTCCCCTACCGGCAAATGCTCTGCTGATGTCATCTTTCTTCCACTCCCATGGCTGGTCGTACTCATCAGCTGGTCTTTCATCTTCAGATGGCTGACATCTTTCATGGGGTATTGTCCTGTATTTGTCATTATAGGGTGAATCATACAGCTGTAATACCTTGTCTGTCATCTTCTCTCCTCCATCCTGGTGATCTGTAGATGATGAAAAATGAAGTCATGGTGGTTCTACCATCATTTTTAGCCTATCCCCCACTTTTTTGACCTCCTTTCCATTCCAAGATAACAATTTATTCCAGCTTCTGCTTTCACTAAAATGTCAATGAGTTTTATTGGCCCTGGTGTTTAGGAGGAGACTACTAAGTCAATCTGGACCTAGGAAAGTGTTACTATTCCACCAGGGCTTCCACTACAGCTGACACCGTTGGATGTGCACAACACCTGGTTTCACAAGTTGCCTGGCGAACTTCATCACCCAAGGATTTATAGGGTTACTCTGACACCCATACCAGATTTCTAACCTGATAATCATCTTAGCAACCTCCTGTTTTACTTAAATCTGTATTTATGTCCTGGCATAGACCTGCTGTTAACTATTCATCTGCTGTAAGCATAACAAATCCTCTAGAACTGTTCACATTACAAAACACTAAAGCAACAGACTATATCTTGTCTAAAAACTACCTGTTTACTACCTGTCTACCTGTTTCTCACTGTTGCCAGCATTGGTTTGCCAATTAACCCTTTGCTGTAAGCATAACAAACTCTTCTCTGAAGCTGTTCACACTACAAACATTGCTACAACTGGCTATACATCTTCAATGTTGGTGTATAGAAGCACCTCTAACTCGGTGTCTACTGGTGTTTTCCTGCTCCGCTTTTCTCTCTGCTATCCTAGTCTTCGCTTTTCCACCTGCTATCTGCCAAGTCCCACCTGCTGTGCTATCCCCTTGGGTCCATGTTGTCTACCTTGACTTGCAGCTTAGAGCATCCACCTCACCAGGAGAGTCCATTCAAGAAAGACTCAGGGATATTAAGTAGTTAGGCTTTCTCTGACCTTTTGAGGCTTAAGGTGGCAAAAATACAAAAAGTGACAAATGTTGTAAACGAATTAGCAAAAATTACTTGTGTATAATGGAACCCATTTAAAACTTAATTATAAAGGCCCAAGGTACTTCTGCCTGGAGGTCCTTAGCTGGACCTCATTGATCAAAATAATTCCTTGTGCTCTAGTGATTAGCTATTGATTACCCTTTAGGGCACTGTAGAGAAATTACCTTGAAATTATTAATTTTGCCATTGTATAAATATATTACTGTAAGATGGATTCACAACAGGCAACCATGAGAGGAACAACTACCCCCTGCTCCACCCTCCTGTTTTGGTTCCTTTACTGTTTTTCTTCCGTCCTTGGCTTTCTCCTTGCTCCCTTTCAGCTGCATTGTTTCTCCATGCTCTCTAGTGTAACCTGATGATGACACTATCGATGGATTATATGTACTCCACTCAGCATAGGCTATCAGCATGGTCCCTGGTGTCTGTACAAGACATATTCTCTGTCCTGATCTAATGTGTTCTCTTCATCAGATTTCATTGCTGGTTCTGATTTGGCCAAGTATCTTGACTTGTTTCTTCAACCCTATTTCTTACCTGATTGTTGTCTCTTAGATGATTCAGTTATGATTTTGAGAGGTCCAACTTCTGGAAGCACTACTGGTCATAAGTCGTTTGTATGAGTGGAGCGTTAATATGTATGTGTGATTAACGTTACATTTATCACGTAGGTCTGTGGTGATCGTCCATGCTCACTATCACTGTTCATATAGTGGACTTACACACAAGCTAAAATAGGGTGAGATAAGCACAAATAGGGTCTTATCTGTGTAGAAGAGTGAATAATGGTGGTAAACCACTCAACTGAAGGGGTTGTGAGAGTCACAACTACCAATGGAGCTTAGATCAGTATGCTGCACAGGACCCCAATGGTAGAAGTATCTGATCAGCAGCGCATGGTTTAACCCTTTTTCCTTCTACCATATAGGGGACTTATGAGTTTCCAGCAGTTGGATCACCAGAGGTCAGATATTTATCATCAATTATCCATATAACTAAACATCATCAAGGATAATGTAGAGACATTATGGGGATTTATATATGATCCAGGGCTATATGTGAAGACCCTATATGGAAAGGATCGGTGGTTACAGATGCACAGTGACTCCTCCCCTGTGACAACCAACTGTTTCAAAATTAAAAAAGAAGGAGATACAAAGAGGCGCAGATTGTGCCTTATCAAAGGGACACTGAATGTTTCTATGTGGATTATAACGCTATCCACTCACCTTTTCTGGTTGTGAGACTCACAACCAGTATGAAAGCATGAGACAGCTGCTGCAGAACCTCCACCAACCGCAAAACCGCGGGGAAAACAGGAGACAAAACTGGAAATGGTGTCCACGGTCCGCGCTGCTGCTCTTTTCCAAAGGATTTCACAAGACGGTTATTACCATAAGAATGTCCTTTATTTACATCACACCTACGCGTTTCGGTGCTGTCCCAGTGGAAGGTGCTGGGACAGCACCGAAACGCGTAGGTGTGATGTAAATAAAGGACATTCTTATGGTAATAACCGTCTTGTGAAATCCTTTGGAAAAGAGCAGCAGCGCGGACCGTGGACATCATTTCCAGTTTTGTCAACTGTTTCAAAATGATTTCTGTCACTATTCTTCAACTCTGTGTGTTTTCTGTGTAGCGCCCCACTGGTCAGCGTGCTACAAAAAAGTACTGCACCCCGAACAGTAGGTGCAGTATTCTTGTCCTGATAATGGAAGGCTGAGGCTCCGCACCACACACATACACCTAGAGACAGGAGGCCACTTGGACAGCCCGTTACCAGGGTAACCGACCCGGTGGGAGGAGAGCTAGGGTATATAGTGAGTGGGAAAAGAGTGGGAAGTGAGAACCTGGGAGAACTTAGGAGAGTGAGAGAAGAAGAAGAAGGGGGAGGACACCTCAACCTGGTGACCCAGACAGAGAGGGGCACGCAGAGGGTGACTGAACACTCAGTCCAAAGCGTGGTCTGAAGCAGTGCAGAGGTCCATCCCTGAGCCGCAAACACCGGTATGATCAACAGCTTCATAGGAGCACAATCTGCCCAACATACGCGTGGTCCCCACCAGAAGCACCAAACAGGGTTGAGCCCCTTAGAGAGAAGAAGCGTATCTCATGTCGCCCAACAGGGCTGGTAGTAAGCAGGATTCGTGCAGGGCAGTGCGAGGAAGAAGGAGTGCGCAGAGGTAGGACAGTGGAAGAGAAAAGAAGGAACATAGCTGGAGCTTCAGACAGGCATTGCCTTTTGCCCGGACCACCCGGTCTACTACCCTGGCTGTAACAACCACATACCCTGTAAACTGCAGCTTAACGGAGTAAAGACCCGTGCAGAGCAACCAAGTGTCTGTGTTTCCTTCCTTGTGAACTGTGACATTCCAGTCTCACAGCAGAGACTGCGCTGTACTACTCCAATCATCACACTACACTGCCTGGGGGACCCTGCTCTACCTGTAGGGAGCTACAACACCTTGCTGCCATCCACCCCCCCGGAGGTCTGCAGCAGCGCCGGTGCCATCACCAGATCTTCAGGTGGCGTCACGACTTCTATAAACTTTTATCCCTGCAATACCCCCCTTTTTATTGTCACCCCAAGGGCATAGGCTCGGGCACCGACCACCCGTGACATCCCTGTATCCAAATGCCCGAGATCTGTGTACCCCAGACCCTTGTGGGCCCGACATCTGTAACTATGGAACCAGGGCATGCTGAGCTGTCAGTTTGCTGAATGACAGCTCAGTTGTCCAATCTACTGCTAGGAAGCACTGAGCTGTCAGTGTGTTAAGTGATAGCTCAGTCGTGATTTTGGGAGGTGCTGGGTTATTCAGGTATTTCCTGATCCCAGTGATTGCCCAGCTCCTTAACTGAGCAGTTTCTCCCATAACGCTGCCTGTCGTAGCATTTTATTAAGTGGTGCTTGTTGGCCTGAATTCCTGTGCTCTGTTTGATTGATCTATTGTTGCCTGACCTTGGACCTTGTTTTGACCATCTATTTGTTTAGCAATTTAGCTCCCATCTGCTACCCACTAGATATTCTGACTCCAAACCATGACATTATTACGCCTCTGTTTATACCCTTAATTTTGGAAGCGATTTCCAAGTACCTGACCCCGGAACGCTTGACTACCCTGCCTCACGACTTGTTATTATAAGTTGTGACGCAAGTCACCAATCACTCAGTACTGGGATATGCTGAACGTTGTTTTTCAGCAAGTGGAGAGCAACAATATAGGGAATAATAGTCTACAACATGCTGAGATATTGACATAGATGTCTTGGCCCCCATCCACTTGCTTGCTGCAAATTGGGGACACAGTGAACCAACTCTCAGTATCATGGTTGTAATATTCGTCAAATAGTATTCCCACCTATCAAAGTACGACTAAATTAATATGCTATGCATTTACCTTCTGTTGGCCTGTGGCTCTCATATGGTTCCATATAACCAGTGTCTTCTATATCTTCATGGTCAAGATGATTGTTCTTCATATCAAATGGATTAGAATAATCTGTTACTCCGGGAATCTGAGTAAAAAAAACATCATAACCATACAATAAAATGTATTAACAAATGCAATAAGCATAAACTGAGTGAGTGGTATAATTGCTGTAACTTTTTGGTTAATAGATGTGATGCTGTGACGTTTTTGTTATTAGGAATGTTGCTGTGACTTCTTGGTTTATAGGAGTGCTGCTATAGCCCCCATCACACATAGCGAGATCGCTGTTGCGTCACAGGTTTTGTGACGCAACAGCGACCTCGCCAGGGATCTCGCTATGTTTGAGATGCAGCAGCGATCGGGCCCCGCTGTAAGAACGCCGATCGTGTCAGAATGTCCTGGACCATTTTATGATCGTCGGCTTCCAGCTGGACAGCATGCATTGGTGTGTTTGACATCTTAGCAATAACCTCGTTCGCGACTCAGAACTCAGCCACGTAGGTCTGCGTGGTCAGACTAGCTGCTGTGTTACAGGGTCCCAACGACCGCCGAGGTCGTTATATGGGTTGCTGTATTGTTGTTGCATCGTTGAGTAGATCTGACTGTTTGATATCTCACCAGCTACCACGTAGCGACATTCCAGCGATCTTTACCAGGTTGTATCGTTGTCGGGATTGCTAGAACGTCGCCAAGTGTGACGGGACCCTATGACTCTTTGGTTAGTAGGAGTTCTGCTATGACTTTTTGGTTAGTTGGGAGTGCTGCTCTAATTTTCTTGGTTAATACAAGTACTGGTGTGTCTAATGTAGAAGAACTGCAGTGACTAATGAGCTCTGGGAAACTTGTGCCACTGTGACTACTCAGAGTTTTTGAGAGAGTCAAGGAGATTATATTAACTACTAAAGATGGGGTAACTACCAAAGAAACCTCTAGCCTGCGGTAAAACCCCCAGAAAACAAGTCTCCATTTACCGATCATTTTAACACCTTAGATGTATTGATGATCATCTGAACACTGACCTTTGCTCCCACGTTTTCTTCCGACCCAACTCGTGGTTTCCTTTTACATTCTGTCGGTTCCACCTTGATAAGACGATGTCTAGGAGACACTATGGTAAGCTGAAGCTCCTCCAGCCGGGCCTGGGAACCTTTATCATTGCTCTTTTCTTCATAGGGGTCCTCAAAATCTAAGTTTTTTTGAGCTCTGTAAGCACGGAGGATTTCACTTTCCGTATAATCTGGCTTGGGAGGCTGTGGTGGAGATCTCTTACTCCCGAAATGTAGGTAATCCTTCAACCACCTTGCCATTAGAGCCCTGGATAAGAAAGAGAATCAAAGACGTAAAGGTAGTACTGATGTCAAGCAGTATTCTGGTCAGATTGTTCAATAGGTCTGTTCAATGCCTGGCCATCAAGTCTTCTCGAGGGAAATCTTGGATTTCCTGGTCAAGCATGTTCACTTTCTTCCAGAGCCCTAGAAACAACGCTCCTTTTGGGAACTACTGTCTAAAATTTCTTAGAAGTACATGGAAATCAACCACAAATTTTGTCTCTCAGTGGCCCATCCCCTGTTCTATTAATTTGCACAAGACTAGGCTATGTTCATGGTATTGATCTGTCATAGTTATATTACATGAAGGTGTAAAACATGTTTTCTTTGCAGTCTTCATTTTTTGGGGGTGGAAAATTTTACGAAGAATAATCTATTTTTGACATTTTTTTAACTTAAATAATTACCACTAAAATGTATTTTAAAGTGTTTGACCCTTTCCAAAAATAGCAATGGTTAGATATCCTATGGAGGCAGGGATTTAGCGGTAGTTGTGCTTGTGGTGTTCTTTTTTTATTATAAGCAAACCACTTCCAGGGATGACATGGTGGGGTTTTGTAATTTTTTCATTTTTGAAACATACTACAGCCAATAACTCTACTTTTACCCCAGTGCAAGCTGATCAAACTCTGAAGGCAACTCACATTGGGCCAAGCACCAGGCGTACCTGAACACAACGATGCGTGCTTGAGTGCTTTGGATATGTAAAGCACCCAAACTCCTACCCCGAATAAGTTTGCTCATCTCTAGTTGCAAGACCTTTGGCACACAATTTATACTGATATAATTTTTTATAGTTACTAATTCCTGTGCCTGAAGCTTATATATTTTCCATATTACCCTTCCAACTGAAGAACTGGTAAAGTCTACAAAGAACCATCAGCCTCTACAGAAACCAAGGACCTTCATTTTTAGCAGCAGCATTATATGTTATCCAATGAGCAAAGAATAGACAGGAACAGGAAGTCAGAAACATTTAAAAACATCTCTGCCTTCTTGAAAGGACAAATTGTAAGGAAGCCAATAGGATATATTAGACGTCTTCATGGCCCCTCTTCACTTTTAGTTTTTCGAGCTGTGGGTTTTTATCAGTATCATTTTGGGGCCCATATGACATTCTAATCTTTTTTTTTTCTATTCAATTTTTCAAAGGAAATGAAGTGACCAAAAAACACACATTCTCCCAGATTCTGGGATAACTATTATATTTTGTTAGTGTTTTCCCCAGGTGTACAAATATGGCAGAAACGTGTCTTCTGTAGGCTATACTGATAATTATGTCTGATTGTACCCCCCTCCCGCAATTAAGATATCCGGACTTCACTATCATATGTGCCCAATACAGCCCAGTCCACCTGGTAGGTTGGAGATATATATGGATATAAACTGTTCGGTGTCACATATGCTTTTACTCAACCATCTATGTCACGTTCCCTTTTGTTCTGGCATTGAACAGAAGAATCAATAATTCCTATTTATAACAATGACTATTTAATGTCTACATGTGGCAGAATATACCAAACCACTGTAGCCAAGGGACCGGTGCACCATGTCGAGGAGAGCAGCTTATGACCATCGTGACCGTTACTAATGCATTTTTATCTTTCTTTCAAAGGGACTGATTCAGATGCAAAAAATGTCATTATCTCAAGCCATGATGACTGTGACCTAGTAGTGACCCACCACTAAACCAAGCCTGCTTCCTTCGTTCACAAAGACTGCTTACACCTAATGAATGCTTTACTGTCAGACAACGACAGGCCCCACAACGGCCCTGATTACTGTCAAAGGTGACGTGATCACTATCAAAGTCATCCATACCATCTTGCCACACATCCATCTCCCTTTCCACAGTTTAACAGCACTTGGCAGTAGGTCAAAAGGGTTTACTCCTCCTTTATTCCTGCTGCTCTCATGATTATTCTGTTTTTGTTTTTTTCTAAATCCACCATTCAGTTATTGCGATACAGCCTTTTCTTTAGTACAAATTTTTATGCTCTTTGTATGGGGCATGGATCACAAAGTAATAATGCAGAGCAGCTAAAAACACACCCCTGAGGATCCAGTGAGCCACGCCTCCTTGTGAAAACAATAAATATTAGCACAAAATTAAAAAAAAAACATCTCTGGAACCATACGGCATATGGAGTTTAACGAAACAAATACTAATTACTCAGGGGAGTGGCAGGAATAAAATGCTAGGAAAAACCATCCACTTTTGACCTAGTGATAGGTCGTCCTTAACCTCAGCTATGTCCTCCTGTCAGGAGAACATATTCTTCTATCTTTGAGGCTAAGCATGTTTAACCCTTTAATGACCAAACATTTTCAGTTCTAAATAACCAGACATTATTAGTAATAATTTAGTGGTTTTTTTATTTGTTTTTTTTTAGTAATTTGTTATATATTTTAATACATTTTTATTACAGTAGTTTTTTATCTTTTTCGTTTAACTAACAGTTCAAAATTTAAAGTTTTCTTTTCTTTTCTTAGAAATGCACACTAAAATAAAATGTTAAAATTCTATTTTGTCTGGGTGGATGTGTTTTTATATGTATTTTTTTTACATTTTACTTAATTACTTACATTTCCATATGTAAATGAGGCAATGACTACACCTTGGAGGACGTAGTCACTCTGGCAGGTTTATAGTTAACGCCCTGAAAACTTCTCTGTATAAAGGACCTGTGCAATGTATTGATCATGTGACCATAGTGGGTGGAGCTAAGCAAGCAAAATCATTATGGGCTATGGAGCTTAGCTCCGCATATTATAGTCACATGATCATGACATTCAGCAGAAATGTTAACTATTAACCTGCCAGAGTGACTACATCCTCCAAGGTGACTACACACTGCCTCCTTTAGCATTAACAAATGTAAGTGTATAAATCCTCTTTTGCACCTTTAACATTACACTATTAGTTCAGACAGTGATGATTAGAATAGTACTATGAATCTACCAGTACAGACAGTGATAGCTGGGGGGGGGGGGGGAAGATAAACAAGCTGAGGGAACCTGTCATGTAGAAAAATGCTTTTAATCTGCAGATATGGGATTAATCTGGCAGTTAATAGCATTCAGAACCTGCTAGGCACCTGCACCTTAAACTCAGGAGGAAATTAACTTTAATTCTCCTGGCAGCATTCCAGTTTCAGTCATGGAGGTGCTGCTGATTCGGGTTAAGGCACTGCTGTATGTATGGAGAGTGTCGGGTGTAATCATGTCTCCCCCCCCCCACTCTGACAGTCACTCTTCATTAGAGGAGGCTGCTCTGGTGTATGGTTTCAGCCACCACTCTCCAAACACAGAGCGGTGACTGAGCCTGTGCAGGTACTGCCCCATGACCGAAACCGGAATGCTGCCGGTAAGAGTAACGTGAATGTCCTCCTGGTAGGGGGTTTAATGTGCAGGGGCTGGGCAGGTTCAGAATGTTATTAACCTACAGATTAACCCCATCAATTTTTCACATGACAGGTTCCCTTTATGTACAGTAGCTTAACCTGCCTAGGGAGGCTTAAGAAGTTTACCCTGATATCAAAATTCTTAGAGGCGCTATTTAAAAAAAAAAAAAGAAACAGTGCCACCGCTAAAGCCAGAGATACAAAGCATTGAACATGCCCTGGACTTTCTGATATGGCCATGATGATGATATACAGTTAGGGCCAGAAATATTTGGACAGTGACACAATTTTCGCGAGTTGGGCTCTGCATGCCACCACATTGGATTTGAAATCAAACCTCTACAACAGAATTCAAGTGCAGATTGTAACGTTTAATTTGAAGGGTTGAACAAAAATATCTGATAGAAAATGTAGGAATTGTACACATTTCTTTACAAACACTCCACATTTTAGGAGGTCAAAAGTAATTGGACAAATAAACATAACCCAAACAAAATATTTTTATTTTCAATATTTTGTTGCGAATCCTTTGGAGGCAATCACTCCCTTAAGTCTGGAACCCATGGACATCACCAAACGCTGGGTTTCCTCCTTCTTAATGCTTTGCCAGGCCTTTACAGCCGCAGCCTTCAGGTCTTGCTTGTTTGTGGGTCTTTCCGTCTTAAGTCTGGATTTCAGCAAGTGAAATGCATGCTCAATTGGGTTAAGATCTGGTGATTGACTTGGCCATTGCAGAATGTTCCACTTTTTTGCACTCATGAACTCCTGGGTAGCTTTGGCTGTATGCTTGGGGTCATTGTCCTTCTGTACTATGAAGCGCCGTCCAATCAACTTTGCAGCATTTGGCTGAATCTGGGCTGAAAGTATATCCCGGTACACTTCAGAATTCATCCGGCTACTCTTGTCTGCTGTTATGTCATCAATAAACACAAGTGACCCAGTGCCATTGAAAGCCATGCATGCCCATGCCATCACGTTGCCTCCACCATGTTTTACAGAGGATGTGGTGTGCCTTGGATCATGTGCCGTTCCCTTTCTTCTCCAAACTTTTTTCTTCCCATCATTCTGGTACAGGTTGATCTTTGTCTCATCTGTCCATAGAATACTTTTCCAGAACTGAGCTGGCTTCTTGAGGTGTTTTTCAGCAAATTTAACTCTGGCCTGTCTATTTTTGGAATTGATGAATGGTTTGCATCTAGATGTGAACCCTTTGTATTTACTGTCATGGAGTCTTCTCTTTACTGTTGACTTAGAGACAGATACACCTACTTCACTGAGAGTGTTCTGGACTTCAGTTGATGTTGTGAACGGGTTCTTCTTCACCAAATAAAGTATGCAGCGATCATCCACCACTGTTGTCATCCGTGGATGCCCAGGCCTTTTAGAGTTCCCAAGCTCACCAGTCAATTCCTTTTTTCTCAGAATGTATCCAACTGTTGATTTTGCTACTCCAAGCATGTCTGCTATCTCTCTGATGGATTTTTTCTTTTTTTTCAGCCTCAGGATGTTCTGCTTCACCTCAATTGAGAGTTCCTTTGACCGCATGTTGTCTGGTCACAGCAACAGCTTCCAAATGCAAAACCACACACCTGGAATCCACCCCTGACCTTTTAACTACTTCATTGATTACAGGTTAACGAGGGAGACGCCTTCAGAGTTAATTGCAGCCCTTAGAGTCCATTGTCCAATTACTTTTGGTCCCTTGAAAAAGAGGAGGCTATGCATTACAGAGCTATGATTCCTAAACCCTTTCTCCGATTTGGATGTGGAAACTCTCATATTGCAGCTGGGAGTGTGCACTTTCAGCCCATATTATATATATAATTGTATTTCTGGACATGTTTTTGTAAACAGCTAAAATAACAAAACTTGTGTCACTGTCCAAATATTTCTGGCCCTAACTGTAGTTGGTAGAGCAGAAAGCCAAAGGCCCAACAACTGTCAATCCTGTACCCTGCAAGATGACATTTTTACTATGGGGAAATATTAATGTTTTGAGTCCATAAAAGAGCAATATTAATGAGAGGGCCACAAAGGATAACATTTTTACTGTGGGGGAACAATCGGTGTGTGGAGACTGATGAGGGGGCATGATTACTATTCAAATGAAGCAAGGCTAGATATGTCACATAGTTAAAGTGAGTGCAAAATTCTTTTAAAAAATTAAATTTATTACCAGTTACATTACTAGTGCCAAAGATCCAGTTAAGTGCATATACCCTGAACTTAAAGCTAGGTGCCATGGATATGAAGGTTCTTGACAATATATACTGTATTGGCATCAACATGAGGTTGATACAGTTTGATTCTGTGGTGTCCTGTAGGCTGCGATCGGTGCCATATTGGCTACTGTATTCACAGCTCATTTGGTGCACAGGGGAGGAGAGGACTCTCTTGTGCAGAGTGTGGGCCACTATAACTGTGTGGGGCACTGTGAGGAGTGCTACTACACTGCTGAGATCAATGAAGGCATGACCTCAACAGAGTCAGATGCCATCCTTTTTTGAGCCGCAAAGCTTATGTGTGGGGCGCATAGAAAAATAAGGAGACCTATTAATATACAAGCACAATGGATGCCATTATTATTGACAGGGTACTATTACTCTGTGGGTACAGTTGGGATTAATGTTAATATGTGGGTTAAGAAGAGTGGCACTTTTACTTTCTGGAGACTCAAAGGGGAGCACTGTTTATGTGTTGGGTTCAAAATGAAGAACAATTAAAGTGTGAAGCAAAATAATACATTATCACTGTGTAGGGTCCCAAAAGGAGCATTATTAATATGTGGGGAACACTATTAATGTGTATGGCAGTATAACCCTTTAGGGAATTAGTTTGGCACTTTTGTGTGAGTAACTTTAGGTATAGGCCCACCCACAGCAACAGAAGGGACACTAATTAGGAAAAAAGTAGGATGGTGCTGTTAAACAGGTGACAGAAAGGGATGTTTGAGCCTGAAGAGAAAGAATTGACAAACACCAGCAGCACTCCACCTTTTATAGTATCAAATAATACAAAGTTTATTAAAGACCAAACCACAATACATTTAAAAACCATTAAAACCATTCAAAAAAACTCAGACCATCAGAAAGGAAATGAACCCCTGCTAATATATTCCATAAGTTTTCAATATCAACAGATCCCCAGTAATTATCAGAATAACAATAATTGTGACACAGCACCCCTATAGTCAAAAAACCATCAACAATTTGGTCATAAATCAAATTAACATATGGCTTGACATATTACAAGTATAGACCGTAACAACATGCAAAGAAGAGCGTGTGTCTGCCACAAATGGAAAGGTAGGGAACTGCAGTGAACTGCTCAAGGGCAGCCCGGCATGCACAAATAGAAAATGTACAAGTAAAAAATGAATGAAATGAACCACCCCACTGAAACTACTTTGTCACCCAAACAATAAGACTCCGCGGTGTACCAGTCATCAGGAGAAGTGTCCAAGAGCTGGGAGGCAAAGTCAGTGCATGGCCGGCTGAGCCACTGGGAACAGAGCGTGGAGCAGGGGGCCTGTCTCCCACGCGTATCGCTGCTGCATGGCGGCTTCCTCAGGAAGGTGTCACTTTCTCTTCACAAGAAAGGGATGTTTGTGTGGAGAGAGGGTTTAGGTAGGGAAAGTTCTTAAAAAGCGAGGATCCAAAGATTTCTAGGTGATAGATGATATGAAAGAAATGAAAGTGATAACCTCTAGCCAAAAAAAGTCACCTGTACCCTACAATTTGGCTTGGCAAAGGCCTTGCAGCCAGGAAAGAATCACAGCAGTACAGGGGAGAGAAATCCTCCATTACACCTCTTTATGTCACTATGTGGAAGTAATTTGGGGTCATGATGTGGAGGTATTATTAAGCCCTTGTACTGTACAGATCTTACATAGTTCAGGGAGGAAGGAATCACAGGACCATTATACTAGATGAAGAGTAGGGGTGGGCAAACTCGAACTGTAAAGTTCAGGGTCCATACCGAACACCTTGTCCGTGTTACAGTTTGGTTCGGTTCAGGGGCGGGAGAACTGTATAAAAAAAGAAAATAGTGATTAAACAACAGTTCATAATTACCAGTGTCCTGGCTTCCTCCCGCTTGTGCTTCCGGGGCCACTCATTAACTTCCTGGGTATTACTGCTGAAGGGCAAAACAGCCAATCACAGACCCTGTCACAGAGAGTGGATGTCTGTGATTGGCTGTTGGAGTAACCTGAAAACAGTCCATACATTTTAGTATCTCCAGTGCAGGGTAGATGCTAGAATGTATAGGCTGTATTCAGGTTACTCAAACAGCCAATAGATGCCCATTCTCTCTGACAGCTTCTGTGATTTGCTGTTCCGCCCCTCACCCATTGACTGACATCATAGTACTGTAAAAACAAATACAGTATATACTCGTGTATAAGCCGAGTTTTTCAGCCCAAAAATTGGGCTGAAAAGTCTCCCCCTCGGCTTATACACGGGTCAATACGGTACATGGTTTGGTGGGGGCTGTGTCCGGGGCTGAGGAGGCTGGAGGAGGCGGGGGAGGCTGCTGTATGAGCGGCCCCGTCACGTGGGGCCGCTCATTATATATGCACTGCTTCCCCCTGTCAATCAGCGGCAGGGGGAAGCAGTGCATATCTGCCCCCCAAATGCTGGCACTCGCCCCCCTCTGTTTAAGGGCTCCCCCTCCCCCTGTGTAAGGGCTCCCCCCCTCGCTGCTTATCTTACCATTCCCGGTCTTCTGCACAGCGCCGCTCCTCGGTGCTCCATCCGGCTACATCCGGGATCCTCGGCCGTCGCAGGCATATGACGTCATCGTGCGACGGCTCCCGGATGCAGTGAGGACGGAGCATGGAGAACAGAGCACCGAGGAGCGGCGCTGAGCAGAAGACCGGGATGGTAAGATAAGCAGCAGGGGGGGCGAGTGCCAGCATTTGGGAGCTTCTGTGCACCCCTGGGGGCTTCTGTGTACCCCTGGGGGCTTCTGTGCACCCCTGCGGGCTTCAGTGTACCCCTGGGGGCTTTTGTGTACCCCTGGGGGCTTCTGTGCACCCCTGGGGGCTTCAGTGTACCCCTGGGGGCTTCTGTGCACCCCTGGGGGCTTCAGTGTACCCCTGGGGGCTTCAGTGTACCCCTGGGAGCTTTCGTGTACCCCTGGGGGCTTCTGTGCACCCCTGGGGGCTTTTGTGTACCCCTGGGGGCTTCTGTGCACCCCTGGAGGCTTCAGTGTACCCCTGGGGGCTTCAGTGTACCCTGGGGGCTTTTGTGTACCCCTGGGGGCTTCTGTGCACCCCTGGGGGCTTTTGTGTACCCCTGGGAGCTTTTGTGCACCCCTGGGGGCTTCTGTGCACCTCTGGGGGCTTCAGTGTACCCCTGGGGGCTTTTGTGTACCCCTGGGGGCTTCTGTGCACCCCTGGGGGCTTCTGTGTACCCCTGGGGGCTGCTGTGTACCCCTGGGGGCTTCTGTGTACCCCTGGGGCTTCTGTGTATCCCCAGAGACTGCTGTATACCCCCGGGGCTGCTGTATATACTGCTGGGGCCTGTATACCACTGGGGCTGCTGTATAGACTGGTGGGGTCTGTATATACCACTGGGGCTGCTGTATATACTGCTGGGGCCTGTATATTCCACTGGGGAGGCTGCTGTAATACTGCTGGGGCCTGTATATACCACTGGGGAGGCTGCTGTATACTACCACTGGGGAGGCTGCTGTATACTACCACTGGGGGGGCCTGTATACCACACTGCGGGGGGCTGTATACCTGTGCTGGGGTCCACCCTCGGCTTATACACGAGTCAATAGGTTTTCCCAAGTTTTGGGGGCAAAAGTAGGGGGGTCGGCTTATACACGGGTCGGCTTATACACGAGTATATGCGGTAATAAAAAAAAGGCATAGCACTTTGCTGTATTTTTGATTCTCAGCGCAGATAAAGTGGACAGCAATGGGTTGCCACCCCCAGCTACCTGGCTTTACCTTGGCTGGCAACTAAAATACAAGGAATCCTATTATTTTTTCATTATTTAAATAAATAATAAAAACATATGTGGGCTTTGCCCCATGTCTGATTGCGAGCCTGCCAAGGTAAAACCCAGGCAACTGGGGCTGAGATTCTCAGCGTGGTAAGGCCAAGTATTCTGGGTCTCCCATGCTGAAAATTGCAGCCCACAGCTGCCCTGAACATGGCACATTCTTTCATAGCCCCATTTTCAGGCGCTTTACCCAGAGGCCCTTGTGGCTTTGACATGCTGGGTAATAAAGGGGTTAATGTCAGTTTTGTATTGCCAGCTGGCACTAATCCTGAGATTCATAATGTCGGGCCAATGCTAGACCTGCCCACTATGAATCTCTCTAGTAAACATTATAAAAAAATGAGAAAAAAACACAGAGAAAAAATCATTTAACTGTAATAAAGCACAAAAGACATCTCCGGTTCCCATCTTTAATAATCCAAAACAAAACCCTCCAACAATAATCCACAGGCCAACACACAAAAACGTCTGGTCATCACGCACAATGACAAGAAAATGACTTATGATGTGCTCGCCGTGATGTCAGAGTTTGATACATCTGAGTTCAAAATTGGCGCATCAGCTGTGAACTCATGTGACCCCAATGAAGTGCATTACAGCACCTGGATCCCAGCCATAAAGTGAATGCTTTACCAGGTGCCGTGATGCAGTTCATCGGGGACATGGCAAGACCAGTTTCCTGTGCTCCATGGAGAGTGATTAAGGCGTAAGGTGAGTTAAAACCCATATGCACTTTTGCTCTAACATTGGCCCGACATTATATATCTTGGTTTTAGTTACAGCTGCCAACACAAAGCAGTCATTAACCGCTTTATTACCCAGCATGCCAATGCCAATCAGGGCCACTGGAAGAGCTAGGTAAAGTGCCTGAAAATCGCGCTACAAAATAATGCACCATTTTCAGGGGTGGCTGTGGGCTATGATTTTCAATGTGGGGGGTCCGGAATGCTTGGGCCTTACTATGCTGAGAATCCCAGCCCCCAACTGCCTACGTTTTACCTTGGTTGGCAATCAAAAATAGGGTGAAGCCCACGCATTTTGTTTTAAATTATTTATTTAAATAATTAAAACAAAATAATGGCCTTCTCTTTATTTAGATTGACATCCAAAGTAAAGCCAGACAGCTGGGTGTGGCAGCCCATATCTATCTGCTTCATCTGCACTGAGAATGAAAAATACAGCGAAACGCTACATCATTTTTTCTTCTTCTTTTTTTTATTTTTACAGTACCTAGATGTCAGTCAATGGGTAGGAGGCAGAACAGCCAATCACACGTTGTTGTGGCACCCCATAGGGTAGGCTGCCACCAGTGGTACTACACTCCTCCATTAGAGGGAGAATTGTGCCTCTGCTCTCCAGGTGCTGGGATGGTGCAGTTGAGCTTCACACACACACACACACACACACACACACACAAGACGTAGGGACCCTGGGACGTTGGGTGGACACAGAGGGAGAACCCAAGAGTAGCCAGGAAGAAAAGAGTAGTAGTTGGAAGGAGAGAGAGCGAGGAGGGTGAAGAAGAGGTGTTGGCTCCCGTGGGCTCAAGCATGACCATGCTTGCCCCAGGAGGGAAAAACCAACAGGTGTGGAGGAGACACAGAGCCCTTCGGGTACGGAACGAGATGTAGACCTCTGTATACACGTATCTGGCGAGAGTACAGAGGGGCTAGTGGATGACACAGGGAACCAGCCCTGAACACAACGCAGATGCTGTAAGCCCGAACCGTTGAAACTGGAGGCCCCGAGTTCCTAAGGGGAACCTGCGGCCGAACACCTGGAACAACTTGGAGAAGGCGGCCGAAGTAGGGAGCAGTACCGCGGAGAGGTACAACTGAGCACCCGTGACTGACAGTACCTGAGCTCTGTGTGCGAAGGTGCTGCAAGGAGCGGAGAGACTACCTTATAGCGCTGAGGGACCACCAGAGAAAGGAACACCCAGAAAAGAGAATGAAAGAGACACACCCAATAAGAGAGACAGTAACATCAAAAGAGACTCGACTGCAGTGTCCCAGTTCTGGAGACAACGCTGAACTGAAGTATGGCAAAGGGAAGCACCCAGTGGCCATGCTGAAACAACTAAAAGTTATGAAACTCCAGCTGTGATGTGTAAGGCTTACCTTAGCGGTGACTACCGGCCGCAAGGGCAGCATGAAACTCCAGGGTGCTAATGATCTAATGAACATCTGCTGAGGTACGAGCTGAACCCTCCTTCCCGCTGGCCTGGGGACCGCACTCCGCCTGCGGGAAGCAAAACCATCTAAGCTGCCGGTCACCATCCCCAGAGGTTCTAAAGCAGTGGCGGCCTCCCTTGGCCGCACACCGCAGCGCCATCATGAATACCCCACCTCCCTGTCTTCCCCATCATTCCCCCTCTTTTAAAATGCTGTCAGAGAGAATGGGCATCTATTGGATGTTTGAGTAACCTGAAGACAGCCCATACATTCTAGCTCTACCCTGCACTGGAGATGCTAAAATGTATGGGCTGTTTTCAGGTTACTCCAACAGCCAATCATAGATATCCATTCACTGTGACAGGGTCTGTGATTGGCTGTTGGACCCCTCTGCAGTGAATATACAGAAAGTTAATGAACGGCCAAGGAAGTATAATTGAGCGGATGCGGTAAGTATAAGCTGATGTTTAATCACTGTATTGTTTCTTTTTACAGCCCTCTGCCCCATCTCATAACTTTGAAGTCCGAGTTTGGGGTTCATCATACTTTTTAGGAGCATTTTATGAGTGCGTTTTTAGGACCTATACCACATGAATGAAGCACGTCCACAAAAGAGAATAGCATAGACCATCCCTTCATGTAACTGAAGCTGGTGGACCATTTATGATTAGACTAGATTGTGGCCCGATTCTAAACCATCGGGTAGTCTAGAATACATATAGTTTATTTATGAAGATTTAACAATAATGCAAGTCATACACAATATCTATCTAAACTGCGTCACAATGACTGACAGACCTGATAAAAATAAACTGCGTCACACTGACTGACAGACAGCAGTAAACTGTGTCACACTGACTGACAGAGTCTATGGAGCCTCGGTTAGGAGTCTCAAACACAGGACTAGCCAGATATCCCTCTAGGGAAAGACACAGCCAAGGTGTGGCTCCTTGCGGAGAACACCATAACCACCATGTTAAGTGGCCCTTTTAGTTAATATCCAGCTCTTTTACAAGCTTAGAGATATGACAAGGGAATACCAAGGCCAGGTATCCATCCACAGACAGCTGTTCCTGGGTATTACCAGGCTCGGACTGCTCTGCCGGGTAACCGGGCAAAACTCATGGGAGGCCCTCAGCTCTAGAGGCCCCGCCCACCTAGCCCCGCCTCTCACTACCCCCTGCTGAACAGAGCGGCCAAGCAAGTCGAGTGGGTCCCATTCTCCTGAGCTAGAGCTACTACTGTGGCGTTCTGAGCCAGGGGACAGGGTAACAGATGTCCCCTAGGCTGGTGCTTCTGTTCCTTCTCTGGGGCGGGGAACTCAGCTCCCAGCGCTTGTATGTAGATCCCTGTGCTGCTGCTGCACAGTCAGGGATCCCCTCTGGGCTCTGTGTGTGACTCACCTCCCCCTCCCATGTGACGTCTCCTTCTTGTTCCCGCTCCTCGGAAGCCTCAGTGATGACGCTGGGAATCATGGTGGCTGCAGCCAGCCCAGCAAGAGCAGTGAAGACATGGCGAGCAGACAGCTCTCTCTGCAGGGACACAGACCCCCCACACTCCTGTCTGTGAGTAAGGCTGCCTTCACATTTGCGTATGGGAAGGCAGCGTATTGCTGCGTTCCCATACGCAGTCAAACGCATGCGCACTGCGTTCCTATGTTTAACATAGGAACGCATGGTGCCTGCGTTTGCTACGTTCGGGTGCGGATGCGGACGATATCTGCTGCTTCCGGTGTCCAGCATCCGCACCCGGGACGCAGCATGTTGGGTTTTTTTGTGCGTTTGGGGAGCTTGGACAATCAGCAAGCGTCCCCAAGCGCACAAAAAATGCATTGGCTTCAATGGGTCCGCAGTGTCCTCTGCATGACACCGCAGGAGAACGCTGCGGACCCATTGAAAAATCTCCCGGTGGCCGCCGGTGATGTCACAGGAGCTCACCGACGGCCACCGGGAGATCAGCTGACCCTCTGCTGTCCTCCTCCTCCCCGCCGCCTGTAATCTCCTAGCGATGTCGGCGGGGAGAACAGCTGATCTGAAAGCTGTTTGAATCTTCCCGCGCCGACATCTCCTCTCAGTGTCGGCGCGGGAAGATTCAAACAGCTGTAAAAGATCAGCTTTTCTCCCCGCCGACAGTCCCGGAGGTTACCGGCGGCCGGGGGGCGGAGATCTCCGGCGCTGATCTCCACCCCCGGCCCGCCCCCGGACAGCGCCGATTGGCTGCCGGGCTCCATAGTGATGTGTCCGCAGGCGGACATTATCCGCTGCGGACACATCATTTGGACCCTGCTTTTGACAGCGTTTGTGTCTGCATGCCATCAGCATGCAGACACAAACGCTAATGTGAAGCCAGCCTAACATTGTCTTGTGAATTGATATAGAGATGTCCTGGGGGTTGAAGGGCCTGCACTGTGGTGAGGGGCTGCTCTCACTGAACAGCTCCTTATCAGCTTTTATTACCACTGTACCTGTTAACCCCTTCATTGCCTCCTTAGACTGTGCCCACACTAGTGCATTTGCTGCACATTTTCACAGTGTATATGAAAATAGGAACAGCAAACACACATAGTATATAGGCAGCCAGCAGCATCAGTGTGACTTCGCTTGTGCTGACGTCTGCGCTTTTTTGCACAGTGTAATAGCTGTGGATTATTACATTGATCATTGATCTATAAACATCTGCAACATCTCAATTAAGTACACATCATGCCTTGTGTACTGTCCAGCACTTACAGGTGGGTTTTGGCCACATCACACATCATGTGGGTAGGGGTCATGCATGACGTGACCGAAACCCGGAAGTGCCAGACAGTACACGGTGTACTACAGTGCAGACGCTCAATGATGGATAGATGCAGAACTTTCTGCAAAAAAACCCAGCTATCTGTACCAAAAAGGCAACACTTTTGGTATGTAGCAGCTAATAAAAGCGAATGCAGCATATTCAGCATCAAATCTTAGGCCAGTTTCACACTTGCGTTTTGGATGCAGCGTATGTGAACGCAGCCAAACGCGTGTACCACATCCCTATGTTTAATATGGGGACGCATGGTACCTGCGTTGCGTATGGATGCGCATATTTTCGGCGTCCTCCAAACTCAACATGTTGCACTTTTTGTGCGTCTTGGATGCTTGCTTTCTATGCAGGCGTCCTGAAGCACACAAATGATGCATGGAGGTAAATGGAGCCGCACTGCCATCCGCATGTCAGTGCAGCCAAACGCAGCAGATTCTTCTTCTTCCTTGTTCTTCAACGCCGCTAATCTCTAGCAGCAGCAGTCGAGAGGAGGAGATCAGAGGCAGTGGCCGGGAGGAGGAGATCAGCGGCAGTGACCGGGAGGAGATCTCTTCTTCGCTGCCGCCGCTGATCTCCGCCTTCTGGGTGCCAAGACCACTGATTAGTTGGCCGGACACATTTAGAATGACACGCTATGTGAACACATGCGGACAATCACCGCTGCGGTCATATCAGAATGGCTGCATTCGCACTGCATTTGTGTCCACATTGTAGACAACGTTTTCCTGTGCGCTCAGCTAAAGCGCACTTTCTGGGGCTTTGTGTGTGGCCGGCTGCTAAGGTAAACAGTGGGTTATTATGGGCTTCGTTGCCTAGCAGGGCTTCCCATTAATCGCTATGCGCTGTGGCTTAAATTTCTAAGTCTTTAGCGGTAACGTAAAATGTGGGTCACCCTCCAAGTGTGACCCTAGCCTTAAGGCCCCGTTACACAGTACGATGTTCCAGCGATCCCACCAACGATCCAACATGGCCGGGATCGCTGGGACATCGTTATCTGTTCACTGGTGAGCGGTCACAAAGGCAGACTCACCAGCGATCAGCGAACAAGCTTGTATCCAGGGTAAACAGCGGGTAACTAAGCAGAGCGCGGCGCTTAGTTACCTGCTGTTTACCCTGGATACCAGCTCCCAGGGTGTGCTGTGCGGCGCTGGGAGCTCGTTGATCGTTGGTCTCCCACTGTCACACACAGCAATGCTGGCCACCCAGCGGGAGACCAACGATTAAAAAACTGGTCCAGGTCATTTACCAACGATGAACAACCTCATCGTTGGTCGTTGGTAAATGTCAGACACAACGATGTTGTTTCGACATCGCTGCAACGTCACCAAACCAGTGACGTTGCAACAATATCGTTAACGATTTTGTTATGTGTAATGGGGCCTTTAGTTCAACGGTACATAGCCTTACAACTGACTGAGAAAGGCCAGGGTCACATTTGCGATGTGCCCCTAGCCTGCCGGATTCCGGTATTATCTTAGAACTTTTTCCAGCGCCGCATAGCGTTTCCGCTATGCGGTGCTGGAAACCGCTGCCCTTAGTTACCCGCTGTTTACCTGCACGACCTGTCACACAGGCAGCGGCTCGGAGGGCGTTTTACAGCGCCGCACAGGAAACCGTTGCAGACACGATTTCCTGTGCGGCGCTGTAAAACGCCCTCCGAGCCGCTGCCTGTGTGACAGGTCGTGCAGGTAAACAGCGGGTAACTAAGGGCAGCGGTTTCCAGCACCGCATAGCGGAAACGCTATGCGGCGCTGGAAAAAGTTCTAAGATAATACCGGAATCCGGCAGGCTAGGGGCACATCGCAAATGTGACCCTAGCCAAATGAGTATAGGAAGGCCATGAAAGTGTTAACCTTGTATGGTCAGTATAACAGACATGGCAGTGCACAGCAAACTGCGTACGTCCTTGTCTGCTGCACTGTGATGCGGCCATGCCAGTAAACTGAGGCACCGTGCCCACTATTAGGGATTGCAGCGTTTTGGACGCAGCATGTCTTCACTGCGTCCAAAACGCTGCATTGTACCGTACCAGCACATGGGATGGATTTATAGAAATCTCCTATCCACTGTGCTTGTTTTCTGCACAGCATCAGGCTATGTTCACACAGTGTATTGCTGCATTTTGTGAGGATCCGTTTTTGGTGCAAAACTGCCGCCAGTGATCTGTTCTCATACCAGGAGGCCGCAGCGAGTGCTGCCTCTAGGACCCTGCAGCCTCCCATGTGACCAGGTGACGTTGATTAGTTACATAATGCTGTCCTGCGCCACCAGTCTATGGATCTCTATGGCAACCGGACACTTACCGCAGCCGCCGGCTCCACAGAGATCTCCCGGATATGCGCTTTTGCCGAGCACACAGGAAGATGCTGTAAACAGCGTTTTCTGTGCGCCCTGCAAAAGCACATATCCCGGAGTTGTCTGTGGAGCCAGTGGCTGCAGTAAGTGTCCGGTTGCCATAGCGATCAATAGACAGGCGGCACATAGGCTACTCCGGCCAGAAACTAGGTTTCTGCTGGATCCTGCAGGCTAGGGGCCTCCTCTTCTATGTGTGGCCTCCTCCTCTTCAGCGCCTGTGCCTCAGCGTGTCAATTCATGCAGGCGCACACCAAGGACTTGGTAGGAGCAGGTCCCGGCTGCTGTAACAGAGCATGCGCGTGGCGTAAGCACCAGAGCCCGCCCTGCATACAGCATAATCTTTAGCAGGACGGGCTCTGGTGCTTTGTGCACTCACTGAGTATTTGGTGTTTTTTACCTCAGTATTAGTAAGGCCTCGTGCACACGCTGAGTATTTGGTGAGTTCAGTATTTGTAAGACAAAACCAGGAGTGGATAAAAAAATACAGAAAAAATACCTGTGATTGTTCCACTACTGGTTTTGTCTTTCAAATACTGAAGTAAAAATCTCACCAAATATCACTTATCCTTAGGCCATGTGCACACATTGAATAAGTCATTTATTGGTGGGGGTCCGACTGCTAAATCTGCAACTTTTATCCCCATTACATGTCCAAAAAAATAGAAAAAAGACCCAACACAGAATCCTGAGATCTAGATCCTTAAAAATGCATTTTATTAGAAAAAAACATTAAAACCCATACATTAAAATCATCATCCTTAAAGATGTTCCTTAGGCTATGGTCTGACTAGTGTCAGCCCTCAGCCAGCCGGATCCGTGAAAAACTTAGAATTTGCCAGGCTGAGTGCATAGCGTTAACAGCATGTAACGCTGTGCGCCGCCTGTATATACATCTCTATGGCAACCTAAATAATCGCGCAGCCGCCGGCTCCACTTAAAAGTCCCGGATATGCGCTTTTGGAGAGCGCACAGGAAAACGCTGCAAACCCTGTTTCCTGTGCGCTCTGCAAAAACGCATATCCGGGGATTGTTTAAGGAGCCGGTGGCTGAGGTAAACATCCAGTTGTCATAGGGATACAAAGGCAGGCGGTGCATAGCGTTACCTGCTGGTAACGCTATGCGCTAAGCCTGGCAGATTCTAAGTTTAAAACGGATCCAGCAGGCTGAGGGCAAGACGCAGGTCTGACCCTAGCCTTAGTCATAGGTTTGTTTTCTACCCATTAAGGTACCGTTACACGGTACGACGTTGGAACGATGTCTGCAACGATCTCGTGGGCGCGCGGACGTTTCCGACATCGTTTTGACATCATTGGTGAGTTGTCACACGACGTGATATTGTGGACAACTCACCAAAGATGTTGTGAGCAGGGATCGTTCGCAAACCCCGTGAACGATCAATGCTCATTGCTGTGAATGGGCTAAGCCGTCCATGACGTCGTTATCGCGGTGTCACACACAACGATCTACCAGGTTGGTGAATCGTTGATCGTTAGGTTTGATAACATATTCTCAAATCTGTGATGAACGATCCACCAACTTATCATTGTTGGATCGCGGTGTTACACGTGATGACATCGTAACGATGTCGCTGGTACGCCTCCAAACCTGTGACGTATCAGCAACATCATAAACGATGTTGGCCCGTGTAACGGGGCCTTATCACTGGAGCTGATGTACAACTCAACCACTGATCTGCTCATTCCCTCAGTGAATGTGAGCGCTGGGTTTGGCTTTTTCTGGATGCCCCAATGATGATGAATTGAGTCGCGGTCACATCATTACAGGTGCTGCATTTTATAATGAGGACAAAAGCGCCACATTTCACACAGCTCAGTTTCCACTTGGCGGATTCCATCAATAAATAAGTGATCACCTACCAAACCTGCGGATCACTGATAACTTGTTTTTATTAAAGAATCCCTTTAATGCAAACTACAGTGACACTTATAGTGAGCGCACAGCAGAAGTGCAGGAGCCGCCAATATAATGGGTATAACGGCTAACAGGTATTTGTATATAGCTGAAGGGTGGGTGGGCCCCTGGAATCAATTTCCCTGGTGGGCCCCAGACACCCCAGTCCGACCCTGGGTATTACCCCTCAACAGTGTGGAGTAGGATTCTGGCTAGGTGGAAGCAATGCCTAGTAGACCAACATCACAAAGCATTCACTGATCTCAGGGAGACCAGTCCTAGAAAGCACTGCGGGCAGCTGGCTAAAGCGCTCAACACAGTGAATTCCTAGGCGTATTGCCCCCTGGGAATTATGAATATGCAAATAGAGTCTGTGGAGCCTCGGTTAGGAGTCTCAAACACAGGGCGAGCCAGATATCCCTCCAGGCAAGGACCCAGCAAAGGAGTGGCTCCTTGCGGAGAACACCATAACCACCATGTTAAGTGGCCCTTTTAGTCAATATCCAGCTCTTTCACAATGAGAGAAGCGGCGCGCGGTTTGAATGCCGCTTCTCTGATTGGTCGTCGCGTTCAGCGCCAACCAATCAACATAGCGGCACTCGCCATGGCACACATTGTATTTCAAATATGGCGGCATTGTGAGCACCGCTATTCTGATTGTTCGGCGCTGAACGCGGTGACAAATCAGAGGAGCGGCATTCAAACCGCGCACCACTTCTCTCATTGGTCGCCGTGTTTAGCGCCGACCAATCAAAATAGCGGCGCTCGCCATGTCGCACATTGTATTTCAAATATGGGGGCATTGTGAGCGCCGCTATTCTCATTGGCCGGCGCTGAACGCGGCGACAAATCAGAGGAGCGGCATTCAAACCAAGCACCGCTTCTCTCATTGTTCACCGCGTTCAGCGCTGACCAATCAGAATAGCGGCGTGCGCCATGGTGCCATATTTCAAATACACTGTACTCAGTGTATTTAAAATATGGCGCCATGTTGAGCGCCGCTATTCTGATTGGTCGCCACGTTCAGCACTGTCCAATCAGAATAGCGGCACGCGGCATGGCGCCATATTTCAAATACAATGAGTGGCATGGCGCGTACCGCTCCTCTGATTGGTCAGCGCTGAACGCGGTGACCAATGAGAAAAGCGGCGCGCGGTTTGAATGCTGCTCCTCTGATTGGTCGCCGCGTTCAGCGCCGACCAATCAGAGGAGCAGTTCACGCCATGGCGACATATTGTATTTGAAACATGGCGCCATTTCAAATACAAATTGAAATATGAAATATGGCGCCATGGCGCGAGCCGCTCCTCTGATTGGTCGCCGCGTTCAGCATCTACCAATCAGAGGAGCAGCATTCAAACTGCGCCCCAAGCCGCGCCGCAGCGACCGATCAGAAGACTACTGCAGCTTGGCGCAGTTTGAATGCCGCAAAGGGCACCACTGCTGTGAGCAGCCGGGAGATGACCAGCTGACACCGGTCATCTCCCGGCTAGCTCACTGCTGACCGGAGCTCAGCCGCAGCTACTGCTGCACAGAGGTCAGTCGCTCACCAGCCAGGAGATGACTCCAGTCATCTCCAGGCTTGGTTGCGCGCCGCGGCCACCGTCGGCCGGACCCGTGTATCCCAGTGGCGCTAACGCGCTGCTGTCGCCGGGCTGCAAATTGGCACGAAATTCGAACCAATGAGCGGCCTCTGTGCGATTTCCGTGACAGACAGACTGTCTAATGTTTTAGACAATTATATAGTAGAAAAAGCTGCTGCTGAGAACTCTACTCGCGTAGTATGCCTTACACATGAGCTGCCCTCAATTCAATAAACTTTATGCATTGCAGAATAGTTTTAAAGACAATTGAAAAAAAGGTTACATATAAAATAACATAGCAAATAATAAACAAAAAATATTAAATTACAAAACCCAAATCCTACTTAAAAAATTATATTTAAGCTGTAAATTATTTATTATTATTGTTATTATTATTATTAAATATGCTGAATATACCGAAAGATCTTTTAAGATAGCAGAGCTAAAATTAAATTAACATGAAAAATGTGGTAAAATGTAAAAATATATTGCACATAAAATTCAGTATGTCTATATAATGGACAGTGGATGTAAAAAACAAAAAAATTACAACGCTATCCAAAATGTGAAAAATATTGTATATAAAATATCACAATAAATAATTGTAAAGTTGTTTTAAAAATCTGAAATATAAAATAAAAAATTATTACAAATGTTAAATATAAAAAATTACAAAGTTATAATTACATATTTATATTTAAAAATATAATTGCAAATGTAAACAATTACCTAATTATAAATTTGACAGTACATATATATATGTGTGTGTGTGTCACTCTATTAATTTTTTTTTTGCATTTCTTTTATATCACAGTTGACTGGATCCTTAATATTTCTACATTGCTCACCATTTTTAAGTCTTTAAAAAAACAATTATAAATGTAACAGGAGGCATGCTGCATGTAAAGAATTACCTAATACTGTAAATTACACAGTATGTATATATATATAATTCGTAGAATTTGTTTATATACGTTATTTTTTATTTTTTATTTAACTTGATCTTATGACATTTTTATGTCTTTTCGGTTTTGTCACTGTATTTCATTTTAGATTTTATTTTTAACTTAAAAAAATAAAATAATTATACACATCATAACGTCATATATAAAAAATGACAAAATATAAATAAAAATATATAACTTATATGAAAAGATAAATTAATGATAAATAATTGCAAACATTAGCTATAAAAAATGGAAAATAAAAATATAAATAAATATTTAAAAAAATAAGTATATATATATACCGTAATAACAATTACCGTAGATGAATACAAGTCTTTAAATATAAAAAAAGTTAAAAAAAAAATTATAAGTGTATTAAAAATCAACCAGGGCACAAATTATTAAGACCAGCATCAGTGAGGAAAATGGAAATGAATGAAAACATAGCATTAACAGACCTTACCCTGCCACTTTAGATACCCGAAACTTTTGTTGCTTCTTCTTTGGGGACCACTACGCTAGAAAAGGTCAACCGGCATACTCCTGTCTGTGGAAGTGGCTGAAAAATTAATATTTTAATTTTTTTTTTTTTGCATTTTAGTCATTATGTAATATAAATAAGGTTAAAAAAGAGATAGACGATGAGATATACAGCATCCCTTTTGGGGGGTAAGTTTTGCAAATTGGCTAAAAGGTTGTAGAACTAAGTCCCAGCATGACAGAGCGGATCCAAGTGGATGTAGACGAGCCATAGCCACAGGTTGGCCAGGTCTGCTCCATCCAGGGTCAGATTGCTGGGAGTAGACCAGTATTGTCCACACCACACAAAGGATACAGGGAGTGGGAGAGACTGGGAGTCAGGGAAATGCAAATAGGATTATTGCAACTCTTCTAAGTTGGAGGAGAGTGCAGCCCGCGGCCATGTGCCAACCCAATACCCCAACGCCGCTTCACCTGGCAATGACTGGTCCCTCTGCCCACATAAAGTCGCCTCTTGTTGTGGTTGCTGGAGGTTGGAGGAGGTGGCAGATGAGGAGGGGAGGAGGGCTCGTCCTGGCTCCTCATGAAACTACTCCAGGGGGAGACAAGAAAGTCTGGATCTGATTGCAGGAATACAAAGCCCTGCACAAGGGTGGGAGGTATATGAGGTGGGGGAGAGGGAGAGTGGAGGGAGGTGAGAGATGGGGGGAAGCCATACAGCTCTCCATTGTGTCCAGACAAGACTCAAACTCATGGTGCTTCCATATAAAAGTGATTATTACATAACCGAGCGCAGCTCTTTAATGAAAGATTTCATGATTATCAATGGAACACAACAAAAATGTGAAAATTTACTCCAGATTTTGCCAATAACAATAGCAATAATTATCATCAATAATAATTATAACTAATCTGCAGGGGACAAGCACAGAAATAGTATGTATGTTGGAAGGAAAGAAGGGTGGGTGGATAGAGAGATAGATGATAGACAGATAGAAGGAACAATAGATAGATAGATAGAATGAACAATAGATAGATGGAACGATAGGTGATAAGTAGATAGATGGAAGGAAAGATAGATAGATAGATAGATAGATAGATAGATAGATAGATGGAAGGATAGATAGATAGATAGATAGATAGATAGATACAAAACATAAAAAAACTGCACAGCACTCACAGACATAATGTGAACTGGTGCCAGCAGTACCAAGAACCCCAAGAAAATAAAAAAATAAGATTTTTGAGTTTTTTGAAAAAAACGTAAGTTTTTTAATTTTTTCCTCAAATATATATAGCTTGTTAGCATGTTTGCACATCGGTAGTAGCTGAGTGCTGCAGAGAATTTTTTTTTCTAGTTAGATGGATAGATAGATAGATAGATAGATAGATAGATAGATAGATAGATAGATAGAATGCATAAATGGAAAGATAGCTGAAAAGATGGATATATAGATAGATGGAAGGATAAATAAAGGAATATATGGAAGGATAGAAGGAAAGATAGATAGTTGAAAAGATAGATTCAAGGTACTGTAGATGGTATTTTAGATGATATCTCAGATAGTCAAGAAATATGAGTAAGGCTGGGGTCACACACACAGATATCTGTGCAGATATTGTTCGCAGATCTCTGGTTGCAGTGAAATCATGGACACATCGTGTACAAATGTAACAGCCACAAAATGGAACAATGTGTCCATGATTTCACTGCAACCAGAGATCTGCGAACAATATCTGCACAGATATCTGTGTGTGTGACGTGGCCCTATTAGAGATGAGCGAATCAACCTGCAGAATCCTGGCCCAGTAGTCCGGTCAGCAGTCCATGGCTACTAAACTGAAGACTTACGAACCGTCTCCCATCTTTCAGCATTCCCGGCTGCTTTCTTGATTATCCTGTCTGACATCATGTAATGCCGCCATGATGATGCCATGTCAGACCTACACATTAGAAGAAGCTTGGGATTCTGGCAGGTAGGTGTTCATTGACTACTCATGCGGTGCCAGACCATGGTCCTGTGAATTGATTTGTGCATCTCTGATAGGCATGTATAAGATGCCATGCAGGACTATAGTAATAGTTACTTATAGTTCCCAATACATGATTTCTTCCGATACTTTTGGCCTACCAGACACCTGCAATCTGCTCCTCAGGAATCTACAGTGCAGAAAAATCTAGGGTCTCAAACTACAATGGCAGCCATTAAATAGTCCATTAGGTGCTCATATGTCTTGTGGGCTCAACTGAGATGACAGTGTTTAACCATTTAGATGCTACAGCCACTATTCAACCCAACACTGAACAGGTTAATCAACTGCAGTGGTTACTGGCGCGGATCTGCGGTGTAAAAGAACAGCCACCCACCGGCTATGAAGTGGGCGCCAGTCAAATCCTCTCATCCTATGACATACTTACATAAGACGGCAGGCAGGGGACTGAGCTGGTTGGCACCAGGCCACCACAGCTCATAGGTCACATAGCAGTCTTGTAGCAATACACCACTGTCGCTCCCCTAAAAGTGTCCTTTTTGTCTTGGCTTGGCCTTCTCCATTCGGTACATTCCAGCTGGTGACAGTCGTTTATCATTTATGATTCATCTAATTATCTGTCACCATTACACAATTGCAATTATGATACAAGAGTCCAATTAATTTTGCTAACATCTCTATGACTGCTTGAGAGGGGAAAATTAGATTGCGAGCACCACTGGGGACATGGACCCATCTGAGTGAGTAATGAAAAATAGGGAGATGATATTTCTGTAGAGCAATCTGCTGGCTTCAGAAACCCCCACTGATTAGCTCTTATGATACAGGGAAGCTGCAGAGGGTCGTAAATGTCTCATCTTTGGGAGCGGCTGTAGCATTCTTGTCGGGTGGTTCACCTTAAGGTTGCATTGAGATGTTGCAGCAGCTTTGAATTTTTTTTACCTAATCATGGCAAAAGTATAACATCTTCTTCAAAAATGTTTACCACGATTGAAGCAAAAAGATAATTGTAGACTAATATAATTCAAACAAGTTTAATTTACTGGCCAATTACAGCTCCAGTTGACACTTCCCAAAGAAGGTACTCCTATTGGCGCTAAACCTCTCCTTTATCTAATACAAAGATTATGTCTGCTCACCTGTCTTCTTTCTCCTGTGTTCCTCCCTCTCAGTGGGCTTCAGGCTGCCTCAAAACACATCAAATAATCATCCACGAGGGTAGGAACTTGGCACTAATGGTACCTTTACACGCAGCTACAGGTAACAGGTTTTCCACAGGTAACTTATTGGCTGCAATGAAATCATGGAGACATAGTTCCATTTGTACACAGCAACAAGATAAAACCATGTCTCCATGATTTCATTGCAACCAGTAAGTTACCTGTGGAAAACCTCTTACCTGTAGCTGCGTGTAAAGGTACCATAAGAGTTCTTCATAAAATCTCCATTTATGAGAAATAGGTTAATAACAATTTTTCAGCACATACAATTCAAAAGGTCACTGTATCATGCTCTATAGACGTCACATTTCGGCTACTTAGTAGCCCTGATGATCATGAGTAAAGCTACTATGTAGCTGAAACGCGTTGCCTAAAGACCATGATACACTGACCTTTTACGTGCTGAATAATTTTTTCAGCACAGAATTATTTTTACAGCAATAAATAGAGATTTTATGAAGAACTTGGAGTGCCAAATTCCTACACTCGCTGGATGATTATTTGATCTCCTTTATTTACTCTCCACCAAATTTACCCCTTAAAGAGTCATGAATGTATCCATAACACATTATATATGATATGACCAAGAACTGTGTCTGCCATTTTTAGCTATTGGGACTATTCTCCTACTGTTATCCAGTAAATGTTTCTTTGTGCTCATTGCAGCCTTGCAGTCAAGCAGATCAGCCAAAAGTGGCCTTGAAGATTGGCACAAGTGACTTTTGTAACTTTGAGCCTCAAGCATGGCAAGGGCACGATGTCATAGGAGGCAGTCACTCAAGAGAATCACAACACTCCAGCAACCCAGGCAACTCACGAGACTCCAGCAACTCTCGAGACTCACGAGACTTAAGCGACTCACAAGACTAACGAGAATCAAGAGATGAATGTGGCTGCAGTGGCTCACCAGGCCCTCCAGTAACTCACCAGACTCTCCAGCAACTCAACAGACTCTCTAGCAACTCACCAGACTCTCCAGCAGCACACCAGAATCCCCAGCAGCTCACCAGACTCCAGCGACTCACTAGACTCTCCAGCAACTCAACAGACTTTCCAGCAGCACCCCAGACTCTCCAGCTGCACACCAGACTATCCAGCAAACTCACCAGACTCTCCAGCAGCACACCAGAATCTCCAGCAGCTCACCAGACTCCAGCGACTCACTAGACTCTCCAGCAACTCATCAGACTTTCCAGCAGAACACCAGACTCTCCAGCAGCACACCAGACTCTCCAGCAACTCACCAGACTCTCCAGCAACTCACCAGACCCTCCAGCAGCCACCAGAATCTCCAGCAGCTCACCAGACTCCAGCGACTCACCAGACTCTCCAGCGACTCACCAGACTCTCCAGCAACTCACCAGACTCTCCAGCAGCACACCAGACTCTCCAGCAGCTCACCAGACTCTAGCGACTCACCAGACTTTCCAGCAACTCACCAGACTCTCCAGCAGCACACCAGACTCTCCAGCAGCTCACCAGACTCCAGCGACTCACCAGACTCTCCAGCAACTCACCAGACTCTCCAGCAGCACACGAGACTCTCCAGCAACTCACCAGACTCTCCAGCAGCACACCAGACTCTCCAGAAGCACACCAGACTCTCCAGCAGCACACCAGACTCTCCAGCAACTCACCAGACTCTCCAGCAGCACACCAGACTCTCCAGCAGCACACCAGACTCTCCAGCAGCACACCAGACTCTCCAGCAGCTCACCAGATTCTCCAGCAGCACACCAGACTCTCCAGCAGCACACCAGACTCTCCCACAGCACACCAGACTCTCCAGCAGCTCACCAGACTCTCAAGCAGCTCACCAGACTCTCCAGCAGCTCACTAGACTCCAGCAACTCACCAGACTCTCCAGCAGCACACCAGACTCTCCAGCAACTCACCAGACTCTCCAGCAGCACACCAGACTCTCCAGCAGCACACGAGACTCTCCAACAGCACACCAGACTCTCCAGCAGCTAACCAGACTCTCAAGCAGCTCACCAGACTCTCCAGCAGCTCACTAGACTCCAGCAACTCACCAGAGTCTCTAGCAGCACACCAGACTCTCCAGCAACTCACCAGACTCTCCAGCAGCACACCAGACTCTCCAGCAGCACACCAGACTCTCCAGCAGCTCACCAGACTCTCCAGCAGCTCACCAGACTCTCCAGCAGCTCACTAGACTCCAGCAACTCACCAGACTCCAGTGACTCACTAGATTCAAACAACTCACTAGACTCCTCAGACTCGAGCACAAAGAAGCTTAAGGCAGAAGAGAAACTGAAGTACTTTGCAGCTACATTAAGTATGAAGCCATGTTGTTAATCATTTTCTGCTGCCTCCAGAGGAGACAGCCATTCAGTGGAGGACCCAGTGTTGAACCCCAACGCTTTGATATTGGTGACCTATTCATTAATATTTTTCTCCTGGATAACCCTTTTAAGGTGAGTGTCCTATCTGGGACACTCATAGCTTATATTCACTAGTTGGTAAAAGCTGTAGAACTTGGTTCTAATGGACATGGGATATGGCCAAAAAAGTTGAAAATGAGGATAGCTCTTCAGTAGAGAAGGACTGATCTTTTGGGACACTAATTTATTAGCTAAAGCAGATAGCATCTTTAAAAAGCATCTTTCACTCTTGAGGACTAAACTGCTCATTAGTTGCAAAGAGAACTGTAATGCCTAATTTCTCCAGTTGTGACGCTGGAGGGAAAGGGAATAAATACAACAGATTAGACCATCACTGGGACGTCTAGCAGTAAGAGACTGTGATCAGCTAATTTTGAGGATAATCTTTAAAAAAAAGAGAGATTTTATAAACCATATAACCCCCTTTAAACACAATTATAGATATAGATTGTTTTAAGTCTAGATTTAGATATTTGCACCTATGTATTGGATAAATTGAGGTGGAGTGAAAAACCCTTGGATTTAGACTATGGCTCTAGGCTTGAAGTGGTTAATCCAACTGTTTAGGCCCTAAGCGAAAGTAGCAACAAGAAGGGAACCCTGGGGCTGGAGTATCTCCATAACAGCAGGGGCCCACAGGGAGGACACAGCCCTGTAGCGTTGTGTTTATGGAAACTTCCATCGACGTACCTCTTCACGTGAATCATGTTTTAGGAGCTTTATGATTCTATAAAATAATGGAAGAAATTCCTACATTATTGTATTTAACCTGTATAGAGTTATTTTAAAGGAAAATACACATAGCCCACATTCCAAATCCTTTCTTGTAATTATTTCCTGTAGTTCAGGACAACTGAATCAGTGGTGGCTTATTCCAGGAGGAAGAAAATTGGAACAAGCTGCATCTAATATCTGCCTTTAAAAGGGTAACAATAGGCGTTAACAAGCAGTGGCATAACTAGAGTCTTATGGGTCCCGATGCAAAATTTAGACCTCCCCTTCCAGCATGTTTGTCAGATGTATGCATACCCCATCTTGGTATATGATTCCCCATCCTTGCATGTATGTCCTCATCCTCGGTCCATCCTGGTATGTATAGTGGTGGCCAAAAGTATTGACACCCCTGCAATTCTGTCAGATAATACTCAGTTTTTTCCTGAAAATGATTGCAATCACAAATTCTTTGGTATTATTATCTTCATTTAATTTGTCTTCAATGAAAAAACACAAAAGAGAATGAAGCAAAAAATTGACCATTTCACATAAAACTTCAAAAATGGGCCAGACAAAAGTATTGGCACCCTCAGCCTAATACTTGGTTGCACAACCTTTAGCCAAAATAACTGTGATCAACCGCTTCCGGTAACCATCAATGAGTTTCTTACAATGCTCTGCTGGAATTTTAGACCATTCTTCTTTGGCAAACTGCTCCAGGTCCCTGATATTTGAAGGGTGCCTTCTCCAAACTGCCATTATTAGATCTCTCCACAGGTGTTCTATGGGATTCAGGTCTGGACTCATTGCTGGCCACCTTAGAAGTCTCCAGTGCTTTCTCTCAAACCATTTTCTAGTGCTTTTTGAAGTGTGTTTTGGGTCATTGTCCTGCTGGAAGACCCATGACCTCTGAGGGAGACCCAGCTTTCTCACACTGGGCCCTACATTAGGCTGTAAAATTTGTTGGTAGTCTTCAGACTTCGTAATTCCATGCACACAGTCAAGCAGTCCAGTGCCAGAGGCAGCAAAGCAACCCCAAAACATCAGGGAACCTCTGCCATGTTTGACTGTAGGGACCATGTTCTTTTCTTTGAATGCCTCTTTTTTTCTCCTGTAAACTCTATGTTGATGCCTTTGCCCAAAAGAGAGAACATTCTTCCAAAACGTTTTAGGCTTTCTCAGGTAAGTTTTGGCAAACTCCAGCCTGGCTTTTTTATGTCTCGGGGTAAGAAGTGGGGTCTTCCTGGGTCTCCTACCATACAGTCCCTTTTCATTCAGACGCCGACGGATAGTACGGGTTGACACTGTTGTACCCTCGGACTGCAAGGCAGCTTGAACTTGTTTGGATGTTAGTCGAGGTTCTTTATCCACCATCCGCACAATCTTGCGTTGAAATCTCTTGTCAATTTTTCTTTTCCGTCCACATCTAGGGAGGTTAGCCACAGTGCCATGGGCTTTAAACTTCTTGATGACACTGCGCACGGCAGATACAGGAACATTGAGGTCATTGGAGATGGACTTGTTGCCCTGAGATTGCTCATGCTTCCTCACAATTTGGTTTCTCAAGTCCTCAGACAGTTCTTTGGTCTTCTTTCTTTTCTCCATCCTCAATGTGGTACACACAAGGACATGGACAGAGGTTGAGTCAACTTTAATCCATGTCAACTGGCTGCAAGTGTGATTTAGTTATTGCCAACACCTGTTAGGTGCCACAGGTAAGTTACAGGTGCCAATACTTTTGTCCACCCCCTTTTTTATGTTTGGTGTGGAGTTAGATCCAATTTGGCTTTAAGACAATTCTTTTTGTGTTTTTCATTGAAGACAAATTAAATGAAGATAATAATACCAAAGAATTTGTGATTGCAATCATTTTCAGGAAGAAACTGAGTATTATCTGACAGAATTGCAGGGGTGTCAATACTTTTGGCCACAACTGTATGTCCCCATCCTGATTAGTGATGGGCGAATCCTAAACTACTCGGAATCGCTAGACTCCGACGAGTCTGAGTCCAGGACTCGCTACTCGTTGCGAGTCTAGCGATTCCAATGTTAATGAATGGGGAGGCGACTATTGCAGCGATTCCTCTGCTGCCGGACCCTATAAGGGGTCTGGCAGCAGAGGAAAAACCTGCAAATCCCCATGTTATTCTTTTAAAGCCAACGGCAAAAAGCCGCTGGCTTTTAAAGAATAGTAAAAAAAAAAATAAAGGATTGAACCGGGGGAGGGGTAGGGGGGAGGGGGGGAATTTGGGGAGGGTGGAGAGGGTGGGGGGTGCACCGGACCGGCCGGCTACTTACCGCTGCCTTCGCCGGCGCCGGCTGCAGACTCGCTCCCCGAGTCTCTGCTGCGTTTTCCGGAGATTCCCGAACACTGACAGAAGCAGTGAATAAATTATCTTCCGTCACTGCTCAGGAATCTCCAGAGCAGAGCGAGTCTGGCTGACAGCAGAGTTCAGCTCAGGTCATAATGACCTGAGCTGAACCCTGACTGTTTAGTCAGTTCTCTGCTCTGCTACATCCCTGTCTGTCTAAGCACAGACAGGGATGTAGTAGAGCTGAGATTGCGTTTTGGACTACGTTGGACGGAAGAGGATTTTTTTAATTAAAGATGGAGTCCCTAATGGCTTTTTTTTTTTATTTCTAATAAAAAAAAATTTTCTCTGTGTTGTGTTTTTTTTAAAACAATTTAATAGAAATTCATGGCGGTCATGTCTAACATTGGCGTGACCGCCATAAATTTCGGGCTTAGGGCCAGCTGATAATACAAAGCTGGCCCTAACCTCTTTATTACCCAGTGAGCCACCGCACCAGGGCCACTGGAAGAGCGGGGTTCATCACCAGAGGATGGCGCTTCAATGAACGCGCCATCTTCTGGGGCAGCTGCGGGCTGCAATTTGCAGATTCCAGCCCTCTGCTGCTTAGCTGTACCTGGCTAGACATAGAAATTGCGCGGAGCCCCACGCATTTTTTTTTTATTATTTCATGAAATTCATGAAATAATAAAAAAAAAGGGCTCCCCTATATTCTTGTGTCTGGCCAGGTACAAATAGGCACCTGGGGGTTGGGGGCAGCCCGTCGCTACCTGCTGGATCCGGCTGGTTCCAGAAATACGGCAAAGCCCACGTCATTTTTTTTCTGAAAAATCAATAAAACACTCCTAAAAAAGGGACTGCATCTTTATTAACCCCTCACCCATGGTCCAGGGGTTAATAAAGATGCAGTCCCTTTTATTTATATTGTTTTATGGATTTGTCAGAAAAAAATTTGACGTGGGCTTCGCCATATTTCTGTAACCAGCCGGATCCAGCAGACAGCGACGGGCTGCCCCCAACCCCCAGGTGCCTATTTGTACCTGGCCAGACACAAGAATATAGGGGAGCCCTTTTTTTTTATTATTTCATGAATTTCATGAAATAATAAAAAAAAAAATGCGTGGGGCTCCACGCAATTTCTATGTCTAGCCAGGTACAGCTAAGCAGCTGGGGCCTGGAATCCGCAGCGCAGGGAGGCCCAAGCTTTCTGGGCACCCCCCGCTGCAAATTGCAGCCCGCAGCCGCCCCAGAAGATGGCGCGTTCATTGAAGCGCCATCCTCTGGCGCTGAACCCCGCTCTTCCAGTGGTCCTGGTGCGGTAGCTCACTGGGTAATAAAGAGGTTAGGGCCAGCTTTGTATTATCAGCTGGGCCTAAGCCCGAAATTTATGGCGGTCACGCCAATTTTAGACATGACTGCCATGAATTTCTATTAAATTGTTTTGAAAAAAACACAACACAGAGAAAAAAAATTTTATTACAAATAAAAAAAAAAGCCATTAGGGACGCCATCTTTATTTAAAAAAATCCTCTTCCGTCCGACGTAGTCCAAAACGCGATGTCCTCTCTGCTACATCCCTGTGAATAGATATAGATGTCTATGCACAGGGAATGAGCAGACTGAGAACAATCTCAGCTCTTCTACACCATCTCTGTGCACAGACATTCATGTCTGTACACAGGGAAAGCAGGCGGGCTCTAGGACCCTGGAGCTGCCAGCAGCCCGCAGGACCCGAGCCCGGCACAGAGCAGACAGCCGGAAGACGGAAGAGAGGTAAGGAGAATTTCTCCCCCTCCTTTCGCTCCCTGCTCGCTCCCCCAGCCCAGTCCTAACTTAGGACTGGGGGAGGGGGGACCAGACTCGTTACTGTGCGTGTAATCCCTGCGATTACTCGCACAGTAACGAGTCCAATGCAAGTCAATGGCAATCCTAGTTTTGTCAGAGTCTCTGACAAAACTAGGATTGCCATTGATTTGCATTGGACTCGTTACTGTGCGAGTAATCGCTGGGAAACTCGCAGAGTACCGAGTCCTGCGAGTCCCTTACTACTCGCCGAGTACCGAGTCCTAGCGAGTAGACTCGCCCATCCCTAATCCTGATACATATGGCCCTCATCCTGGTATATGTGATCCCATCCTGATATACATGTCCTCCATCCTGGTATACATGTACCCATTCTGGTATATATTTCCACCATCCTGGAATATATGGCCTTATGCTGATATATATGTCCCCCATCCTGATATATATGTACGCATCCTGGTTTATATGTCCTTATCTTGGTATATATGTCCCTCATCCTGGTATATATATCCCCCATCCTGGAATATACAGTATGTCCCCGTCCTGGCATATATGTCCTTGTCCCGGTATACATAGTAACATAGTAACATAGTAACATAGTTTTTAAGGTTGAAGGAAGACTTTAAGTCCATCTAGTTCAACCCATAGCCTAACATGTTGATCCAGAGGAAGGCAAAAAAACCCCATGTGGCAACACTAAGCTCCACATTGGGGGAAAAAATTCCTTCCTGACTCCAGATACGGCAATCAGACTAATTCCCTGGATCAACGCCCTATCAAAGAATCTAGTATATATAACCGGTAATATTATAGTTTTCAAGAAAGGCATCCAGGCCCTTCTTAAATGTTAGTAGTGACTCACTCATTACAACATCATGTGGCAGAGAGTTCCATAGTCTCACTGCTCTCACAGTAAAGAATCCACGTCTGTGATTATGATTAAACCTTCTTCCCTCCAGACGTAGAGGATGCCCCCTTGTCCCAGTCTCAGGCCTAAGAGTAAAGAGATCATTAGAAAGGTCTCTGTACTGCCCCCTCATATATTTGTACATTATTATAAGATCACCCCTAAGCCTTCGTTTTTCCAAGCTAAATAACCCCAAGTTTAATAACCTGTCTTGGTATTGCAGACCCCTTAGTCCTCTAATAACTTTTGTCGCTCTTCTCTGGACCCGCTCTAGTTCAGCTATGTCTTTCTTATACACCGGAGACCAGAATTGTACACAGTATTCTAAGTGTGGTCGCACTAGTGACTTGTATAGAGGTAAAATTATGTTCTCCTCATGAGCATCTATGCCTCTTTTAATACATCCCATTATTTTATTTGCCTTTACAGCAGCTGCCTGACACTGGCCACTAAATGTGAGTTTGTCATCTACCCATACACCCAGGTCTTTTTCAGTGGTAGTTTTGCCCAGTGTTTTATAATTAAGCACATAATTATACCCTTTGTTTCCTCTGCCCAAGTGCATGACTTTACATTTATCCCCATTAAAGCGCATTTGCCATTTAGCAGCCCAAGCTTCTAGTTTACATAAATCCTCCTGTAATATAGAATTGTCCTCCTCTGTATTGATTACCCTGCAGAGTTTAGTGTCATCTGCAAATATTGAGATTCTACTCTGTATGCCCCTACAAGGTCATTAATAAATATATTAAATAGGAGCGGGCCCAACACTGACCCCTGTGGTACCCCACTGTTAACTGTGACCCATTCTGAGTGTGTTCCATTAATAACCACCCTTTGTTTCCTATCACTAAGCCAGTTCTTAACCCACTTACACATATTTTCCCCTATCCCCATTGCCCTCATTTTATGTATCAACCTTTTGTGTGGCACCGTATCAAAAGCTTTTGAAAAGTCCATATACACCACATCCACTGCATTTCCTTGGTCCAGTCCAGAACTTACTTCTTCGTAGAAGCTTATTAGATTAGTTTGACAGGAACGGTCCCTCGTAAAACCATGTTGATAATGGGTCATGAGGTTATTTTTGTTCAGATACTCCAGTATAGCATCTCTTAGAAAACCCTCTAGGATTTTACCCACAGTAGAGGTTAAGCTTACTGGCCTATAATTTCCAAGTTCAGTTTTTGTCCCCTTTTTGAATATTGGCACCACATTTGCTATACGCCAGTCCTGTGGTACAGACCCTGATATTATGGAATCTTTAAATATTAAAAATAATGGTCTATCTATGACAGTACTTAATTCCTGCAGCACTCTGGGGTGTATCCCATCTGGGCCCGGGGATTTGTCAATTTTAGTGATTTTTAGACGATACCGTACTTCCTCTTGGGTTAAGCAGGTGACGTTTAATTGAGAATTTTTGTTATCACTGATCATATTGTCTGTCATGGGATTTTCTTGTGTAAATACTGTTGAAAAAAAGTCATTTAGCATATTTGCTTTTTCCTCATCCTCATCCACCATTTCACCCAGACTATTTTTAAAGGGGCCAACACCATCATTTTTTAGTTTCATACTATTTATGTAGTTAAAAAATAATGGCAATCCTAGTTTTGTGTACATGTTCCCATCCCGGTATATATGTTGTCACCCTGTTATATATATACAGTACAGACCAAAGGTTTGGACACACCTTCTCATTCAAAGAGTTTTTTTTATTTTTATGACTATGAAAATAGTAGTTTCACATTGAAGGCATCAAAACTATGAATTAACACATGTGGAATTATATACTTAAAGTGATCCTAAACCCAGAAATGGACCCCCCCCCTTATCTTTAGACCTGTCCCTGCACCCCCTCTTATCATTTCTAGCCATCCCTTTTGCAGAAAAAATCGCTTTTGTAAAGTAAGAGAAAAAGCTATATTACTTTGTCCTGTGTGAGTTCTCTGTTTCTGAGCAAGCCGCAATGGGCGGGGCCTGTGTGCTGCTGCCTTGTAATCATGGACGCCCCTCTCTGCTTCTAAGAGCCTGGCAGCGTCATGAAAGGGGCAGGGCTAAATCGCGTCATGCCGGAGCCCCCACCCCTTTCATGACGCTGCCAGGCTCTTAGAAGCAGAGAGGGGCTTGCATAATTACAAGGCTGCAGCAGACAGGCACGCCTATTTGCGGCTTGTTAGAAACAGAGAACTCATACAGGACAAAGTAATATAACTTTTTCTCTTACTTTACAAAAGCGAATTTTTTCTGCAAAAGGGATGGCTAGAAATGATAAGAGGGGGTGCAGGGACAGGTCTAAAGATGCGGGGAGGTCAGTTTCTGGGTTTAGGATCACTTTAACAAAAAGTGTGAAACAACTGAAAATATCTCTTCTATTCTTGGTTCATCACAGTAGCCACCTTTTGCTGTGATTAATGCTTTGCACACTCTTGGCATTCTCTTGATGAGCTTCAAGAGGTAGTCACCGGAAATGGTTTTCACTTCACAGGTGTGCCCTGTTAGGTTTAATAAGTGGGATTTCTTGCCTTATAAATGGAATACAAGACATATTTTCAGTTGTTTCACACTTTTTTGTTAAGTACTGTATATAATTCCACATGTGTTAATTCATAGTATTGATGCCTTTAGTGTAAATCAACTATTTTCATAGTCATGAAAATAAAGAAAACTCTGAGTGAGAAGGTGTGTCCAAACTTTTGGTCTGTACTGTATATCCTTCACCCTGGCATATATGTCCTCATCCTGGTATATATGTCTGTCGCACACTAGGGACCAGGATACTCAGGACCGGGTTGTACTGTCTCTGGGGGGTGTCAAGGTGCCGGGTCCAGTCCTGTCGACCCAAATATGTCAAGTAAAACCTACTGCTCACCGGTCTCCCTGCCTCCTCCCTTGCACCTCTCCACTCTATCCTGAACTCAGCTGCCCGTCTAATCCACCTGTCTCCCCGCTACTCCCCTAGCTCCCCTCTCCGCATGGCACTCCACTGGCTCCCCACCCCCCAAAGATCTAAATTTAAAATCCTAACACTGACTTACAAAGCCATCCACAACCTGTCCCCCCCTTACATCTCCGACATGGTCTCCCAATACCAACCTGCACGCAACCTACGCTCCTCACAAGAACTCCTCCTCTCCTCCCCCCTCATCTCATCCTCCCACAACCGCATACAAGACTTCTCCCGCGCCTCCCCTAGACTCTGTAACTCCCTCCCCCAGCACGTCAGACACTCGCCTACCCTCAAGAGCTTCAAAAAGAACCTGAAAACTCATCTATTCCAACAAGCCTATAACCCATGATGAGACCCAGCGCCGCTCCACCAACCGCTTGGCGCTTACCCCCCCCTATTGTGTCCTCCCCCACCCCGTAGACTGTGAGCCCTCGTGGACAGGAACCTCTCCCGTCGTGTATCAGCAAGCATTGTCATATGTACTGCTCATATGTACTGTACCTGTCCTTGTTACCCCCACTGCTTATGTAAAGCGCCATGGAACCAATGGCGCTATATAAATAAATAATAATAATAATAATAATAAAATAAAAGGAGTATTTACAAGGGATTTGTTGTGACGCCACCAGAGGTATTTGGTTAGTAGAACTACCACTGCCGTATTCCTGCTAGGGACGGTGACTTAGGGTAGTGTAGATAGTAAGTCCTCCTCGGGTAGGGCTGAGGGTCCCCAGGGCAGGTGTAGTGTTGATGGAGAGGTCTGGTGAGGGATTGTGCTCTGTGCAAGACACTTACTTCGCTGCTGCAGCTTCTCCAGCCAGCATGTGTGGAAATAGCAGTCTCCGGCTCCTCAGGTGGGACTCTGCTGCGACGCTGGAAGGAAACAGTCTCAGGCAGTGGTGAGCTTACTGCGTACTTTACTTAAGGTTCTTTAGCAGCAGTTCACAACAGTTTACAAGTTACAGTTCTTTCACCTCTTCCAAGTTACAGTTCTCACACTTTAGCACTGCTCCGGGTAACTGGGTGATGCAGCTCAGGCAGTACTCTACTTTGCTTCCCTCAAGCCCTTTCAGGCCCTTTTGTCCTCCTCTGTTTTCTCGCCCACCAGTTTGGTCTGGCCTTCACGGGCTCTTGTGTAATGATTCCCTCTATGTCAGGGTCACTAGCTCTAGTCTGATGGCTGTGTTCCTAGACTGTGGTGGTAGGTAGGCTGCCGGTCATGGAGTATCTGCCCCACACCGGTGTATCTCGTGATTAGGGTGATAGAGTGCCTTCCAGTCACTTCTACAGAGCTGGCTTTCTGGCTGTAGCGGCCTAGCCTCCAGTGTCCCTGGTATGACTGTAGGATTGCCAGGCTCCCTTGTCCTCACTGTCTCTCAGCTTCAGGGTTCCTCCTATCAGCTAAGGTGTATGCGGCTGCCGGGCCCTTGTCCTCCCACCTTTCCTCTGTCAAACTGTGGTTCTTCCCTTGCCTCCGGCTATGGAGTGAGCTTTCTCTCCTAGGCATGTAGCCTCTAGGATTCTACGTCCTCCAGGGAACCCGTCCTCCTGGGAATTCTGCCTCTTGCTAACTAGCTTCTTCTTCTGCTACTCCTTCCTGCAACTGGTGCTCCTGTGTTTTTATCTATGGTGTCACCCACTGGATCAGTGCTGCTCTTGTACTCCATCCACACCACTCTTAACCCCTGCTACCCTTGCCTAACCTAGAGTCCAAGGCATAGTGTCGGTGTGTGTACCTGTGTGGGTGATTCTCAGTCAACTGTTTCTACATTACCTGGCTGCAGTTCACCCTGAGGCTGCCCTGGTCGCAGGGGCGCCACATGTCCCCATCCTGGGCCCATTTCGGTATATATGTCCTCATCCTGGTCCTCATCCTGGTATATGTGTCCCCATCCTGGGCCCTTCCTGACATATATGTACCCCATCCTTTTAAAATGGCTTCATCTTTGTATATATGTTCCCATTGTGGGATCATCCTGGTATATATTTTCCTTATGCTGGTATATATGTTCCCCATCCTGGTATTTATTTTCTCATCCTGGTAAATATGTAATCTTCCTGGGCCTACCCTAAGCCCATACTGGTATATACTGTATATATCCTAATCATGGACTCATCCTGATGTTTATTTCCCCATCTTAATATATATGTCCTTATTCTGGGCTCCTTCCTGGTATATATGTCCTTATTCTGGGCCCACTCCTGGTATATATAGTTACTGTTCTGTCTCTAACGCATAAAAAAAAACATCCTCAGACTCACATCCAGCAGAAGTAGGTGCTAGGGTTGGTGGGGCCCCTGTACTCCATGGCGATCATTACGCCCCTCTTAGCAAGGCTTAACGTGACATGTTTTAATATTTATTTTTTGCATCAATACTACTCATGGAAATATGGAACTTTGTTATATATGTTATCAGAGAAATCTGCTTCTTACTCATCATGGATTAATTCTTTGCTCTCAAATAAAGGGTAAACTCTGATTTTTTTTTATTCGGTGAAGACAGATTTCTTCATTACTGAGTTATATGACAGTTGGTGCTTCTGAAATTCCATTGAGGGGAAGGAACTTGTAGGCCGACACAGAGATTCTGCTACAAGTTCCATAGAACGTTATGAGCACCAGCTGTCATCTCCAATCTCGTCTTCGGAAAAATATATATTCCCTGAAGATGTGACCTCTTCTTGTTTGTTTGCAGACCTTGTCTTGTTAACCAACTGGGCGTTGTTCTTAAAAAGAAAAAACTACGACAACGCCCATTTGGCAAAGTAAGTCATATTAGGGCTTAGGGCAATAATAGCCATATTTATATCCCCTCCTCTTGTACAGTGTAGAGTCATAGTAGAATAGTAAGGAGGTCACGCCCACCTCCCCATCACACATAGATTGGGCTCTGGCTGGAACATGGCAGGACCAAAATATTAGGAGTTGGGTAAAAGGATGAAAAGAGGGGAAAGGGTTTGAATGAGTTGCATTGGTGGAATGGAGCTGAGGGGGTAAAGGGGAGTCTCAACCTATTTGGAGCCATCTAGCATATCAATATGGCGGTCACTGCCAGGCACAACCGGACTCCACATGGACATCCCAAACTGGGTTGCATTGTGTTTTCTAGAGTTAGTTTGCTGAGTGTTCTTGTGTTTTCAATAGGAAGAGAATGGAATGCTATGGGAAACCAAAAAGATTGGGCATTTCTTCCTTGAAACCAAAAAGATTGGGCATTTCTTCCTTGAAACCAAAAAGATTGGGCATTTCGTCCTTGAAACCAAAATGATGGGGCATTTCCTCTGTGCAACCAAAATGATGGGGCATTGCTTCAGTGAAACCAAAAGGATTGAACATTTCTTTCCTGAAACCAAAAAGATTGGGCATTTCTTCCATGAAACCAAAATGATTGGGCATTGAAATTCCATCCACGTGATCCTTCTCTCTCCAATATAATCTGTCAGAGAAGTCAGAAAATTCCCAGTCCCATCAGGTGGTTAGCTGGTCCAGCCAAAATAGGCGGGCTCATCGACTATTATCTAATGTTTATGCTTTTCCAAACAAATTGGGAGTTGCCCGTTACAACAGAAAATCCTCGAAACAAGAGTAAAGTCTACCTACAATTCCATTAATGACTTGATAAGCTCAGCAGTACTATCTAATATACTAATGGTATAGTGAAAAATGTATACAGTTGGCCTGCTCAATATTTTAGCATCTCAAGAACCCCATATACATTAGATGATAATTGGTTGATTTTTTCAGACCACCAAGACCATCTGATGTGTATGGGGTCCTCCTAATGATGTTTGGGAAGAGAAGGATCAAGCAGGTGGAATTTTAACAGCTGATCTTTTTGTTTTCTTGGGAAATACATCATAACCATAGAAGTCTGGCTGTGCCTTTCTCCTTTTTCCTTAATAAAAACACACGGATGCTCTTCCAAAAGGAGCGTCCATGTGTATGAGGTGCTTAGGAGAGATGGCTGTCTCTTAAAGAGGTTATTTGGACAAAGTAAACTTTGCGAGTGGAACAAGAAACCCACCCATACTCCCCTACCTGCACCCATGTTGACTAAGTGCAGGCTGGAAGAGTTCTACGTTCTGCAACCTATGACTGGCTGCAGTGATCAGGTGACTTTGAGCAGCACATCATGATGCACAAGGAAAGACTAGAAGCAATGGAATGAAATTCAATGGGAGGAGACGAAGATTGGATATTAGAAAAATCTGTATGGCCGGGTCATCAACGAGTGGAATAGGTGGCAATGAGAAGTGTTGAGTTCCCCTTCTATGGAAGTCTTCAAACAGTGGCTGGACAGACATCTGTGTGGGATGATTTAGTGAATCCTGCATTGACCAGGTGACTCAGGAGGTCCCTTCCAACTCTACCTTTCTTTGATTCTATAGAACATTGCTGCTCAAAACACCTGGTTGCTGCAGCCAGTCACAGAACATTGTGGTTCGATGGGAAGTCATCATTGGACGCAGGTCTAAGTGGCCTGCCTTAGAACCAGATTGATGCTGACAGGTGAGTATGGCTGAGAATTCCAAATCCTGCCACATGGACAAAGTTTTTTTTAGCCTGGAACAACCCCTTTAACGAACATTCATCCAACTGTTATCTTATTAGATTTTTCCATGGAGATTATGAAATGCAAAGTAGGACATTTTAGCCCTAAACTGAACACTTGGAGTTCACTTTTTGGTGGCGTTTGCATTAAATCCGCCCTTCAGCGGTCCTGTATGTAGGGCCATTGTGGCAGGATGACAAGAAAATGAAAATGCTGATGATATCTGTCTTCATCTTGCCTTGTCTGGATTGTTGAGAGACCCCTGTCTGGATACAATTGATTGACAGCTTGTCGAAAAACGTCTCCATCACTGACAAGAGGTATTCATCCAGAGATTTGCAAATGAAAGGCTTTAGGGTCTCCATATGTTAACAATTAGAGAATTCCTGAGCAAGGGGAACTCGCCAAGTCTGCTGGGAAGATACACAGGCCCTCCAGGAATACAGGACAATGGATATAGATAGGGCAGGATTTCTCACTCCATCTAGTAATGTATCAATTTCACATTGAACAATCCCTAATTGTTAAAAGGATCTTTTAAAAATAAGTAGATCCTAATGTTTCCCCTTGTTCTGACCCCCCAGCATCCAGATGGCATTCATGGAGAAACCTGGTAGTGAGTGTTTAATTTTTCTGCAGCACCCCCGCAGGAGAAATGAAGAAATACACAGTGCTCCATTTAAACCAATGGGTTGTCTGTGTAATATTGGGCAGTATGGGTTCTCCAGAGAGACAATTTTTGTAACCATACACCTCTTTGATAAAGAGATGAGAATCTTGAATAGGGAGCCTCCCTGTATATAAAAATACATTTTCTAAACTGGACACATCTAGAAAAAGTTTATTCTCAAAAAATCAATTTGTAGGATAGGGACTAACTTGCCGATGACTGGCAGTCTAAGAAATGGGACCTGCAGCAATCTCAAGAACAGAGCTTTGGACACGGGCTGTAGAGTCGAAGTCATGAAGTCAGAGACGTTGAGTCGTAGTCGGTGTCCCATTTTGATGGAGTCTGATTCAGGGAAATTGAGAAGTCTGAGTTGGATGTTTGGCTTACTGACTTCACAGCTATGGTTCTGGAGTCGGTGTCATGGAGTCGGTGACCATTTTGGTGGAGTTGGAGTCGGATTAAGGGAACTTGAAGAGTTGGAGTCAGATGTTTGGTTTACCAATTCTACGGCCCTTCTTTGGAAAGGAGGTCCACCTCTACCCCAATCATTGTCTACTGAACTGCTGAAATAGCTGAGAGTGTACGTATCAGTCTCATAGTCAATGATTGAAGAATGCTGAACCTCCGCTCCATGCATTGTCTGTGGGACTGACGATAAATGGAGTATGATATCTGCCAATATGGAGCACCAGAGCTCTTCCTGAAGTAGACGAGATGTACCATCCCCCTTTCTCCCCATCTTGCCTATTTGAGCAAATCTAGGAGAAACTGGCATGGAAATGACAGAAGTTGCAAACTTTTTGTGTAACTTTGAGTTGCACTAAAACTTAAAGTTTGCAACTTTTCAAACTTTTCTGCCACCTTTGTGGTGGGTTGAAGCTTTGATGAATCAGGGCCCATCTTCTTATCTTCAAACAAGAAATTCTGGAGTAAATGTTTTTTTCTCCAAACTTGTGGTGTTCCTTTTATTCCATTTGAAAATTGATGATGAATTTAACCCCTGGGTGTTACCATTCCATTTAAGAATGGGAAAAATTCCAACACAGAGAGATAGATAAATAGGTAGAAGGATTTATAAAAATGAGACAGATGGACAGATAGAAATTAGATACAGTGCCTACAAGTAGTATTCAACCCCCTGCAGATTTAGCTGGTTGACACATGCGGAATTCACTTGGCATTGTGACATTTGGACTGTAGATCAGCCTGGAAGTGGGAAATGCACTGCAGCCACAAAAATTTATTTATTTTTTTTTTTTTTTTTTTTTTAAAGCGTTAAAAGTTAATTCAGAGGGTCATTTATTATTCAACCCCTCAAACCACCAGCATTCTGTTTGGTCCCCCTAAAGTATTAAGAAGTAGTTCAGGCACAAATAACAATGAGCTTCACATGTGTGGATTAATTATCTCTTTTGCCAGCCTTTTCTGACTATTTAAGACCCTCCCCAAACATGTGAACAGCACTCATACATGGTCAACATGGGAAAGACAAAGGAGCATTCCAAGGCCATCAGAGACAAGATCGTGGAGGGTCACAAGGCTGGTAAGGGGTACAAAACCCTTTCCAAGGAGTTGGGCCTACCTGTCTCCACTGTTGGGAGCATCATCCGGAAGTGGAAGGCTTATGAAACTACTGTTAGCCTTCCACGGCCTGGACAGCCTTTGAAAGTTTCCTCCCGTGCCGAGGCCAGACTTGTCCGAAGAGTCAAGGCTAACCCAAGGACAACAAGGAAGGAGCTCCGGGAAGATCTCATGGCAGTGGGGACATTGGTTTCAGTCAATACCATAAGTAACGTACTCCACCGCAATGGTCTCCGTTCCAGACGAGCCCGTAAGGTTCCTTTACTTTCAAAGCGTCATGTCAAGGCTCGTCTACAGTTTGCTCATGATCACTTGGAGGACTCTGAGACAGACTGGTTCAAGTTCTATGATCTGATGAGACCAAGAACGAGATCTTTGGTGCCAACCACACACGTGACGTTTGGAGACTGGATGGCACTGCATACGACCCCAAGAATACCATCCCTACAGTCAAGCATGGTGGTGGCAGCATCATGCTGTGGGGCTGTTTCTCAGGCAAGGGGCCTGGCCATCTGGTCCGCATCCATGGGAAGATGGATAGCACGGCCTACCTGGAGATTTTGGCCAAGAACCTCCGCTCCTCCATCAAGGATCTTAAGATGGGTCGTAATTTCATCTTCCAACAAGACAACGACCCAAAGCACACAGCCAAGAAAACCAAGGCCTGGTTTAAGAGGGAAAAAATCAAGGTGTTGGAGTGGCCTAGTCAGTCTCCTGACCTTAACCCAATTGAAAACTTGTGGAAGGAGCTCAAGATTAAAGTCCACATGAGACACCCAAAGAACCTAGATAACTTGGAGAAGATCTGCATGGAGGAGTGGGCCAAGATAACTCCAGAAACATGTGCCGGCCTGATCAGGTCTTATAAAAGACGATTATTAGCTGTAATTGCAAACAAGGGTTATTCCACAAAATATTAAGCATAGGGGTTGAATAATAATTGACCCACACTTTTATGTTTAAAATTTATAAAAATTCAACTGAGCAACATAACTTTTTGGTTTGTAAGATTTATGCTTCTGTTAATAAATCCTACTCTCGTTTGCAGTTTGAAGGCTCTAACTTATTTGCATCTTATCAAACCAGCTAAATCTGCAGGGGGTTGAATACTACTTGTAGGCACTGTATAGATAGATTGATAGAATTGAGATGGATGGAAGGAAGGATAAATAAATATTAGATTAATGGATAGATAAATTGATTGAAGAATAGATAGATAAATAGATATAAAAAGCAAAACAAAACAGACAGCACTCCCAAAATCAAATGAATAACGTGCACTTTACTGATCCATCTGGCGACGTTTCAGCAGATATCTCTGCCTTTCTCCAGAAAGAGAAAGGCAGAGCAATAACATCGCCAGATGGATCAGTAAAGTGCACGTCATTCATTTGACATTTGACTGGGGGTGCTGTCTGTTTTGTTTTGTTTTTGCTTTCTATATCTACACAAGGTTTGAGTGTTACCTTTGCAGGTTTTTGCACCTATATTTTTCTTGGTAGTGCTGCCAATTTATTTTCATTATTAGATAGATAGAAAGAAGGATACTTAAAAATGAGATGATAGATAAAAATTAGAGATAGAGTGATATATATTGATAGAATTTAGATGGATGGAAGGCAGGATTGATAAATATTGGATTAATAGATAGATAGAAGGATAGATGGATTGATAGAAATGAGATGGATAGAAGGATTGATTGATGTGAGATGAATGTATAGATAGACTGACTGATGCTTAGATAGATAGAAGCAGGAGTGTAACTATGACAGGTGCTGGGGTTGCAATGGCAAGGAGCCTAGGGGGTCCCAAAAGTCCATTTGGCCTACAGAAAAAGATGATTGCTATGAAAGGTTTGCAATAATTGGGGGCCCCGTTGTAGCTTTCGCATCGGGGCCCATGAGCTTCAAGTTACAACACTAAATAAAAGGATAGATTGATACAAATAATTAGATAAATCAATATGAATAGATATAATCATATACAGATGTTTTATAGATACAGTTGTGGCCAAAAGTATTGACACCCCTGCAATTCTGTCAGATAATGCTCAGTTTCTTCCTGAAAATGATTGCAATCACAAATTCTTTGGTATTATTATCTTCATTTAATTTGTCTTCAATGAAAAAACACAAAACAATTGTCCTAAAACCAAATTGGATCTAATTCCACACCAAACATAAAAAGGGGGTGGACAAAAGTATTGGCACTGTTAGAAAAATCATGTGATGCTTCTCTAATTTGTGTAATTAACAGCACCTGTAACTTACCTGTGGCACCTAACAGGTGTTGGCAATAACTAAATCACACTTGCAGCCAGTTGACATGGATTAAAGTTGACTCAACCTCTGTCCTGTGTCCCTGTGTGTACCACATTGTGCATGGAGAAAAGAAAGAAGTCTGAATGAAAAGGGACTGTATGGTAGAAGACCAAGAAAGACCCCACTTCTTACCTCGAGACATAAAAAAGCCGGGCTGGAGTTTGCCAAAACTTATTTGAGAAAGCCTAAAACGTTTTGGAAGAATGTTCTTTGGTCAGATGAGACAAAAGTAGAGCTTTTTGGGCAAAGGCATCAACATAGAGTTTACAGGAGAAAAAAAAGAGGCATTCAAAGAAAAGAACACGGTCCCTACAGTCAAACATGGCGGAGGTTCCCTGATGTTTTGGGGTTGCTTTGCTGCCTCTGGCACTGGACTGCTTGACCGTGTGCATGGTATTATGAAGTCTGAAGACTAGCAACAAATTTTGCAGCATAATGTAGGGCCCAGTGTGAGAAAGCTGGGTCTCCCTCAGAGGTCATGGGTCTTCCAGCAGGACAATGGCCCAAAACACACTTCAAAAAGCACTAGAAAATGGTTTGAGAGAAAGCACTGGAGACTTCTAAGGTGGCCAGCAATGAGTCCAGACCTGAATCCCATAGAACACCTGTGGAGAGATCTAAAAATGGCAGTTTGGAGAAGGCACCCTTCAAATATCAGGGACCTGGAGCAGTTTGCCAAAGAAGAGTGGTCTAAAATTCAAGCAGAGCATTGTAAGAAACTCATTGATGGTTACCGGAAGCGGTTGTTCGCAGTTAGTTTGGCTAAAGGTTGTGCAACCAAGTATTGGGCTGAGGGTGCCAATACTTTTGTCTGGCCCATTTTTGGAGTTTTGTGTGAAATGATCAATGTTTTGCTTTTTGCTTCATTCTCCTTTGTGTTTTTTCATTGAAGACAAATTAAATGAAGATAATAATACCAAATAATTTGTGATTGCAATTATTTACAGGAAGAAACTGAGTATTATCTGACAGAATTGCAGGGGTGTCAATACTTTTGGCCACAACTGTAAATGATAATCATATGCATAGAGTTGCAGGGGATATTGAACCAAATCCAGGCCCTTCTTATTATAGTAAACAACTCATTCCCTACTACTCAGAAACTCCAAGAATTTAATTAATATCCCCTGCATGCCATCTGATTCCTTCAACTGTGCCATTTGGAACCCTCGCTCAGCATGCAACAAACACTCCTACGTCCATGACGTTTTCCTTTCACATAACATTAACTTCCTTGCTCTTACAGAGACCTGGATTCAGCAGTCAGATACTACCGCTGCTGCTGCTCTTTCTTATGTTGGCCTCCAATTTTCTTATACCCTAGACCTGAGAACAGACCAGGTGTAGGTGTTGGTCTGCTTCTGTAAACAAATTGTGCTTTTCAGGTTATCCCACCTGTCCCCTCACTTATCTTCCCTTCTTTTGAAGTACACACTGTAAGACTCTACAGGCCCTTCTCCCTGCGAATGGCAGTGGTTTATCGACCTCCAGGCCCCCCACGTCAATTTCTTGATCACTTTGCCACCTGGCTTCCACACTTTCTAGCTGTGATCTTTCCACTCTCTGAATACAACCTTCTTTCATTCTCAATCAAGTACTGTAAACCCTTCAAGGACACCGCCAACTCGTTCAGCTATAGGGATATACATGCTATTACACTCAGAAACTTATAAAGAATTTACAGTCTTCACTCGTCCCAATCTCCTCCCTTTCTTTTCCTGACTCTGCTCTAAAACTCTATAATGATACACTGCAACGTGCCCTGGATGAAGCTGCACCTCCTACACTTAGAACAACTTGGCACCAACAGCAGCAAACCCTGGCACACACTGCAAACACAGTTTCTCCTGCGGTGCTCCAGGTGTGCAGAACGTCCAATCTGGCCAAAGATTTCATCCATTATAAGTTAATGCTGAAAACATACCACACTGCCCTTCTCCTCTCCAAACAACTTTTCTTCAACACCCTTATCACACCACTAGCCAACAATCCTAAATTACTCTTTGACACTTTCCATTCTCTCCTCAGTCCAACAGTACAGGCCCCAACCACCAGCCTCAGCACTCATGATCTGGCCAATTATTTTAAGGACAAAATTGACGACAGGAAATTTCCTTACAGCCTCAAAATATCATGCATTTTCTTCCCTCCTGCACTTCATCCAACTCACTTTCAGTCTTTGATCCGGTCACAGAGGAAGAAGTCTCTCGGCTTCTTGCATCTTCTCACCCTACTACTTACACCAGCGACCCTATTCCCTCACATCTCCTTCAATCCCTTTCCCCAGCTGTCACATCTCACCTAACTTTCTCTCTCATCTGGTGTTTTCCCCTCCTCCTTCAAACATGCCAGCATAATTTCATTACTAAAAAACATCCCTCAACCAGAAGTATGCTGCTAACTACAGACCTGTGTCTAATCTCCCCTTCATCTCTAAACTCCTGGAACACTTTGTTCATTCCCGTATGATCCGCTATCTCTCCGACAATTCTCTTCTTGACCCTCTACAATCCGGTTTCCACTCCTTACATTCTACTTAAACTGCCCTCACTAAAGTCTCTAATGATCTACTAACAGCTAAATCTAATGGTCACTACTCCCTATTGATCCTCCTGGATTTCTCCGCTGCATTCGATACTCTATACTTCGATCTATTGGGGTTAAGGACACCGCTCTCTCCTGGTTCTCCTCCTACCTCTCCGACCGTTCCTTCACTGTATCTTTTGACGGCTCCTCTTCCTCTCCTCTTTCCCTCACAGTTGGGGTTCTTCAGGATTCAGTCCTAGGTCCCCTTCTCTCTGTACTCTGCCCCTATTGGACAAACCATCAGTAGATTTGGTTTTCAGTACAATCTCTCTGCTGACGACACCCAATTATACACATCTTCTCCTGACATCACCCCCATGTTACTACAAAATAGCAGTGATTGTTTGTCTGCTGTCTCTAACATCATGTCTTCTCTCTACCTTAAATTGAATCTGTCAAAAACTGAACTTCTCGTGTTTCCTTTCTCCACTAATCTTCCGAAACCTAATATTGCCATTTCTGTATGTGGTTCTACCATTACTCCTCAACAGTACGCTCGCTGTCTTGGGGTTATATTTGAATTGGATCTCTCCTTCTCTCTCCACATCCGGTCACTCACTCGCTCATGTCACCTAGACCTCCAAAACATCTCTAGAATTCGACCGTTTCTTACTGTTGATTCTGCAAAAACTCTAACTGTTGCCCTTATTCATTCTCGCCTGGAATACTGTGATTCTCTACTAATCGGTCTCCCTCTTACTAAACTCTCTCCTCTCGAATCCATCCTCAATGCAGCAGCCAGGATCATATTCCTCTCCAACCTCTTCACCGATGCCTCTATCCTGTGCCAGTCATTGCACTGGTTGCTAATCCGCTACAGAGTACAATATAAAATTATCACTCTGACCCACAAAACCCTCCACAGTTCTGCACCACCCTAGATCTCCTCCCTCATCTCTGTCTATCGCCCTACCCATGCCCTATGTTCCGCAAGTGACCTAAGGCTAGGGTCACACTTGGCTGCGTTTTTTAAGGTTGTTTTTGACAGCCTGCATTTTTGGGCTGCATTTTTGCTGTTAGGTCTGGAACAGCCTAAAAAAAACGCAAGCAAAAACGCATGGTCCCATTTAGTGCCATGCTTTTCGCATGCGGTTCCCATAGGGCCCCATGTTACAAAAATGCATGCGTTTTTGAAAATCAACAAAAAAGCACCAAAAAAGTCTCATGAGACGTTTTTTGGTGCTGAGCCAAAAAACGCAACCAGGAAACGCATGGCACTTTGGCCATGTGCTTTTTGCATTGGTGCCTATGGATGCATTTTTGCATGCGTTTTTCACAACTGCTCATCACAGATAAGCTGCCGTAAAGTAACCTCACGCATGCGCAATGCGCATCGCAAGGTGTACGTGGGTGTACGAAGTCATGAGAGCCGGATATGACGCAAATCGCGTCATACCAGCTATTCTGCGCCCATGGAGGGGTAGATGATGATCAATAAGGATTATCACGCCCATCAGGGTGTGAATAATTACAGTATAGGTGTTGGAGAGAAGCCACAGGAACGCCCTGTGTGACTTCTCAAAATCTCAGAAGCCCCAGATCCGGAGGTAATAAATGCACTTTTTTAAACTTCACAAATACACTATTTTTACAGAAAAGGATTACTAGATAAGCATACTCAGGGTGCAGGGACAGGTATTAATAGGCTGGGGGGTCATTTTTAGGGGTCAGGTTCCCTTTAAGCAAGACTTAAAAACACATCTCTTTTGACTGGCCTATCACCTCACCTCACTTGTCTAACTATCTTCCCTTTTCCAAATCTGGCCTCTTGTGTCATCTGTCTGCACCTGCAGACTGTCTGTTTGTCCCCCATGCACTATATAAAAAACAAAAACAGAGAGGCGCAAATGAGAAGCATCTGAGACACTAAATTGGTCTGTGGTGGGTAGCAGTATCGCTCACCTTGGTGTGTTGTGCGCCTCCGCACAACACCAGTTAACGCTCAGGGCTTTAGACCTCCGGATCCCACCAGGCACCGTCGCCATCGCTCCAGCGATCCTTTCCAGGAAGTCTGCCCCACGTGATCCAGGATCCGGAAACAGATAACCGCAGGTCCTTTGTTAATGGTGCCAGTTGCCCACCAACCACAGGTCCTTTTGCTCCGGTGAATGGCTCCGGGGTTAAAACTTAATCTTCCTTCCCACAGTAGCTCCTGCCAGCCTCCCAATAGGGATTCCACGAATATAAAAAAAATAAAAGGCGGTCTAATGGAGTGCTAAGAGGGAGAGGATTACTAATCTTATATTAAAGCATCCAAACATTTATTAAGATGTCCCCTATACGCCACAACATGTTTCGACAGCCTACACCCGTCTTCCTCAGGTGATATAAACATTTCTGTGATAAAGTCTCTTATATCATCTGTGGAAGACGGCTGTAGACTGTCGAAACATGTTGTGGCGTATAGGGGACATCTTAATAAAGGTTTGGATGCTTTAATATAAGATTAGTAATCCTCTCCCTCTTAGCGCTCCATTAGACCGCCTTTTATTTTGTTTAAATCCCCATGCACTATATAGCACTTTATCTGTACTTGTACAGATTCTGACCAGTGACCGGTTCATGCAGAGTTACGTGAATCCCGAATTTATTATATTGATGGCTGGACCATATATGATGGCACTTTTTACCATTTACCTTTTGTGCCTCCCCTATTTCCTCATAGATTGTAAGCTCTTGGGAGCAGGGTCCTCACTCCTCATGGCTTTTGAATTTTTGTTACTCTGTTATGATTAGATAAATCGATATGACGCTACCGGTATCATCAGTCGGATTTGTGCGGTTGCAGGTGATCACTTATTCTATTTTTTACATATCAATAATTTTCTTTGTTCTGATAATTTTCTCTCCATTCTGGGGCTTCTGCAGATAATGTGGCCCCTGGGGCCGATTATTCATTACAGGGAAATGTCCTCATTTTCTAATCCATCTTGAACAAGTGATTGCAGTGACAGACAAAGGTCCGGGCATGACATGAGCAGTGTGTGGCTGAATGTGCCGTCTGCGGGGTCCTTAATCTCCCGGGGGAGATGCCGCATGGGATTTCTATTACATCTTTAAGGTCTTAACACAAGCCGGGCTTGTAAAGATCTCGTAATGAATTTCATCGTGGCTCACGAGCCTCCCGCTATCGCTCTTTATGCAGATGGATGGAGGACGTCATTGTCATCGATTGTGGCTTCCGTAATGGATCCCTGAGTCTACAATGATGCCGTTATCCTGCCATCAGATACAAGTGTTATGTTACAAGTATTTAGCCTTCTCTTTATTTTTCCGCCACCATAGCCATACGAGGGCTTGTTTTTTCCATTGTAGTCTTGAATGACACCATTCAGTTTTTTACTGAAAAACAGTTTTTAAAATGGTGAAAGAAATTTTTTGGGTTCTATTTTCCAGTGTATACTGATTCTGATTCTGTGCATTTTTTCCACATTTCACCTAACTATCAATTCCCCTTTTTCACTACATATATATGACAAAATGAATGTTACCATTCAACACTACAACTTGTCTCTCAAAAAATAAGCCCTCATATGTCTGCAGGGATGGAAAACTAAAAAAGCTATGGCTCTAGAAAAAAGAGGAATAAAAAAAGACAGAAAGTGTAAGATCGAAAAATACATGGCTCATATTCTGTATATGAATGGATGGTGTAAAATGATGAGATGAGTCTAATAAAGTTTATTTCATATTTTTCCATGGTCCTGAGATTTATAATTAATGCACAGTAGTGATGATTGAACAAAACCATGCTCAGGTGCTCAGTACTCGTAACGAGAAGTTGGATGTTTAGATGGGAGCAACTTGAGTACCTGGAAAAACGTTGAGTTCCTCATCGACTTCCATTATACTCATAATGAGCATTATTATTATTATTGTTATTATTATTATTAGCAGTTGAATGCTTAGATGGGTGCGACCCGAGTTCCCAGCAAATGCTCACGTTTCCCATTGACTTTCATTATAGTTGTACCGAGCAGGTGGATCCTTAGAATGGTGCAACTTCAGTTCACAGTAAATTGTTCAATCTCCCATTGACATTAACTTCCATTATACTCATAACAAGCAGTTAAATGCTCAGATGGGCACAACCCAAGTTCCCCGCGAAATGCTTGCGTTCCCAATTGACTTCCATTATACTCAAATCGCATCCAACTGCTCATTACAAGAACCGAGCACCGGCGCATGGTAATACTCACTAATCACTAATCAAAAGACAACAAGAAGCGGCTTCATTTCATCAAAATCAGGTACATAGTGAACCTTGGATGACTATCTTCAACATTATTCACCAACAGGGGATGTCTTTAACTATAAAAAGCTCTTCCACCTAAATGTACTTTTACAAAAATCTGATTAATAGTGCAGTACAAGGCAAAGAATGGCATAAATTGGGTATTTCGGAACTTGCCTGACCTTTTTCCCTCCATATAGAAGGTACCACATTCAACCTTGTGGTTTTCAAGAAAAATACAAGACAACCATTTATAGCAGGACATGGTCTGTTGGCAGTGTAATCATAGTACGCCTGTTTTACAGACAAACATCAAGGAAATCCTTAAAGCTACTTTGATCTATTGTATGGCAAAAATGTCTCCTTTTGGCATATACTAAGTCAGTAAATTGGACCATACAAAGATTTAAGAAGTCAAAGAAGTCAACTAAACCAGCTTATTTTGGACAACCCGCCAAGCATCTTTGATAGCTGATCGTTAGGCCGGCAAACATCTAGGCCACCTTACCTTTATATAGGAGTGCCTGTTAAGCAAGAAGAACAAACAAATCAGTTGTGGAACAAATCAAGCCAGACATATCAAATGTCGAAGCAAGGATCACCAAGTTATGACTACCCTAATATGGACACAATAAACAAAAACAGCAATCACTGGAGAAGAACATCATGGTTGGAGAAATAAAAGGAACAAGGCGAAGAGGAAGGCCAGCAACCCGAGGGCTTGATACAATCAGGATAACAGCAGAGAAGACCCTGGTGAACCTAACTAGACCTGATGAAGACCTGGTGGACCTATGTAGGCTGCCCAAAATCGATCTTCCTGCAGAGTGTTCATCCATCAAGTTGTCATGACTCAAGATTTAGCTGAAGGCCATTTAATAGTAATAATAATAATAGTTCAACTGAATGCTCCTGTATTGCTTTTCAGAGACATTGCCCGACATGTCTGGAGGTGGCTTATCTCTAGGAGAACAAAGCTGGATTGATATTTTTCCCAACAAAGGATCGTCCAGGGGATCCCATATACACCAGATTGTTGGCCAGGCTGATCGATATCATCATTAATCCAATGTCTATTGAGGGCTTTCAAGAAGATCTCCTCTCTGTGACTGCAGACTTGTGAATCCTCACAGCGCACAGTGGGCATGCTCTCTGGATTCTCCTGTGCCGATACTGGCAACAAGCGGGCACATGATCATGATTATGTACACAATTTGCCTACATGCGGTCACGTGCCAACTAGACGTGTGCGGCCTTGCTCAATACAAGTGAATTGAGTGAGGCCGGATACGTCTAGTTGGAAAGTAGCTGGAAATATGCAAACCTGCCGTCCATGCCCTCCTACTGCCGGTATCAGACAATCCTGAAAGCACGTACATTGTGCAATGTGAGGGTTCACAAGTCTGCAGTCACATAGAGTACTGCAAACTTGCTCCCCAAGGCTGGACAAGGCCTTTAATTTTGGGGGAAATAAAAATGCAATATTATTTTAAATATTAGAAGCTTTGTGCTTTATCTCTTTTTAAAATGTTTCTAAAAAAAATATTTTTAATTATATAGAGTATAGTTTGATTCCTACATCACCAGCCATCATTGCTCTCTCAGAGGTGGCGAGATTCAGGGTCATAATACTCTACCTATGGTCTAAAGGCAAAGCTGCCTCCGCTTGAAGCATCGGAGAGTGTATAGTTTAAACCAGCAGCTCAACCATGCCACTGGCCAAACTGCTGATCATTCAGAAGCACAATGCCCCCCAGCAAGCAGGAAACAGTGAGACCGGGGAGCACTGTGCTCCTGAAGACTGATCTTAAGTAAACCCTTTTAAGACTTTAATGTAGACAGGATTGTTCACTCAAAATGATTGTTTTTCATTGGTGCAGGATGGTTTCAGGTATGTTTGGCAGCATGAATAGTAATATAGACTGCATTATCTTTGCAAAAAATGGTAGACAGCGTGACAAAGCTCCCAGTAATGTGAACAGATGCTTAGTATTCATCACACCATGCCATTCTTAATCTTAATTTGCATTGTTAATCAGTTTTTTTTCTAATAATATAGCTTCAGATTCTCTAAAAGTTACACTGAAATGGACCGATAGTGAAATCCCCGTCAGCTCCATCATATTGTAAAGCCCTCCAGTTAATGATGTTACCCACTCTTCCCTTCTTATGATAATAATCCTTCACCTCCCATGGATCCAGCACTGAGTCCCACACATGGACATCTGTGATCTCTCCCACACCTAACTTTGATTTTCCACCTAGAAAAATTTGTCCTGGTCCTATAAAAATCCTCGGATTAACATATTCTATTCCTCTTTTCTCAAACTCTTTCTTCTCAATTATCTTTCCATTAACCCAAAGCACCATCTTGGCGATAAGGGAGTCCCAGCTCAGACAGATACTCCTCCTTGGTCTAGCGTTATCCGTTGGAAAATTAACATCCACTCTTCGTCCTCTGACCCAGATCAGGCCAGTGTTGGCATCAGGTCCTCCGCCGAGAATGATAAAGAAGTAGTCGTTTCGGGCTCCGCTCACCATGCTGAACATGACGCTCTCCGTCATATTTGTGCAAGACCTTAGACAGACGGTGAACTTGGAAAGTTGGACTCCTTCATAAGTGAGTTCTGCAGGGAAACTGTAGTTCTTGGAGAAAATGAGTGACTTGCAAGCCATGTCTGTATTGGAACAAGTTAAATATCATGGTTAGAAGACATGCATCTCAACGAATTAGAATATCACCAAAATGTTAATTCAAGCAATTGAATACATAAAGTGACACACATATATTATATAGAGTCATTACACACAGTGATCTATTTCATGTGTTTATTTCTGTTAATGTTGATGATTATGGCTTACAGCCAATGAAAACCCCAAAGTTTTTTCAGAAAATTAAAGTAGGAAGGGAGAAGTATTAAACACAAAGACATCAAAGGGTGAATATAATATTGATTTATTAGTCAACGTGCTGCAGGGCTCCCTGGCCCCTTCCTCAGGACAAATCAATATCATATTGCCATGTTTCAGGGAGCGTTGACTAATAAATCAATATTATATTCATCCTTTCATGCCTCGTGGAATATGGCAGCATGGTTTTTAACTCTTTATTCCCCTACTTTAATTTTCTGAGATAATGACGTATAAAATTTCATTGGCTGTAAGCCACAATCATCAACATTAACAGAAATAAACATTTGAAATAGATCACACTGTATGTAATGACTCTATATAATAAATGTATTTCACTTTATGCATTGAATCAACATAATTTTACTTTTTGATGATCTTCTAATTCATTGAGATTCTCCTGTATCAGTAGTGTGACCTAAGATATTGGCGCTCCTTGATTAGGACAAGCTGCTATATGCATGACCCAGCGAGCTACAACTCTCTTCTACTTCTTCTTCCCTTTACGTCCCAACATCTACTTGACCTTTGCTTGTCTACTTTCCTCACTACTGCAATTATTCCACATACTTGGATATACTTCATCGTTATTCCCCGCTCATTGGCTTCATGGCTATGTTTATACCTCAGCCCTGTTTCAGCGTCTTCTGCCTTGTCTACTTCCCTTGTCAACTTTCACACTCCTCAACCTCACCTTTCTTCCAGTTCATATGTGTTCATTCTCTGATTGACTATATCATTTTGACTGGTTCTACCCCAGCTAACATTTCACATGAAAAAAGTTGTTAGACCTATCTTTATCGCTGGATATGGTTGGGTAGTTCTTGGGAAAACAAGCACTAATGCTTTTTAATGTTTGTTAAGATTTTCAACCATTCTTGAGATATTGAAAAGTTTCTTTTGTTTACGGCTCATTTACTAAGAGACCGACCACCGACCACTATTATGGCTGCTTTACACGTCTCAATATCGTTCCGATATTGGGTACAACGGCACGGGAGCGCGCACATTTTTGTCACTAGTCCAAGATCGTATAGGAGATGTAACACAGAGAGATATTGGCAGGCAACGCAACTGCGATGTCTACGTACGAGCGACCCAGGGAATGAGCGACCCAGGGAATGACCATTTAACATGGGAGTGAATAGGGGAAGTTGTGCTCCAAGTTGGTGTTGGGCTGTCACACAGCATGATCCTGCCAGATCGTCAAGCCAATATCGGCCAGTTAGAGAGCCTGCACAATTCCCCCCCCCGATATCATTTTGGCATCATTCTTGCATCACATTGCTCATTTACACCACACAACGCAAGAACGATATCGGCAGCAACACACGAACCACATGACTTTTTATCGTTGTTGGACAATGATATCGGGACGTGTAAAGCTGCCATTACTGTTTGGTTTGTAAACACTGTGTGAAAGGATAGGAGATAACTGAGCACTACAAAGATCCTGGCCAGCTTCAAAACAGTGCTTACATGCTCCATAGAAAAGAACTTGTAAGCACGGAATGTGTATTGATGTCAATGACGGTGGTCGGTAACCAGATGTAAACAAAAGAAATGTGTTGATATCTGAAGATTGACTAAAAATGTACAATCTCTATTGGACAACACCCATTTATAAAGATGGGAATAAACCACTGTAACCCCTGGACTAACAGAGGGTACATAACACCTGTTGAACTGAATATATGAGTTATTAGTTACATGTATTGTTACTTGTATTGTTACTATGCTACTTGTCCTAGTCTGCCCCTTTAGCATGTAAAGCGCCATGGAATGTAATGGCGCTATATAAATAAATAATAATAATAAATTAGCTGTATGAACCAATACAAGATCAGCCTTTCTTCCTCCTATCAATCCTGTGTTTTACATATACACTTTTGATTACTATAGAATTGATTGGTATACTTTTCAGTAAATAGCAATGTAAACCTACCTGTCTGACCCAGGATGTTAGAAACACTTGCAAAAATGAGTAGAATGATCATCGTCTCCATTTCCTGTGAATAGAGGATTATCATGACATTTCATTAAAACATAATCTAAATTTAAAGAGCTGAGAGCACCTATGGTGTCTGAGAAAAACATAATGTACTTGGAAGTACACTGAGCTATAGGCTGATTTTCTGCTAAGGGAAAAAAAAAACAAAAAAAAACCTCTTTATATCTGATTTTCTAGCGAGTGTGACCGCGAGCTACGTGTGACAGAGCAAGTGCGACAGAAGTAAGTGTGTGACTTGTGATTCAGTGAGGAGGTGTTTGGGAATCCTGCAACAAATACCTGTGTGAATTGCTGACTGTTTTTTTTTTACCTTTTTAATTTTATTGGGCTTTCTTAACTTTCTTTTCTCTCTACAAGTTTATAGTCTCTTATTTTACTACCTGTAAGTTAAAGGGTTAACTACATTGCACTTAAAACCTGTGGTGTAGCTATACTTACAAGGGGTTAATTAAGGGTGGGGGTGCATAATTAAGGGTTTATAAGAAGCAGCTGGTTGGGGCTTCCAGTCCTTTGGAAGTACACTGAGCTATAGGCTGATTTTCTGCTAAGGGAAAAAAAAACCAAAAAAAACCCTCTTTATATCTGATTTTCTAGCGAGTGTGACCGCGAGCTACGTGTGACAGAGCAAGTGCGACAGAAGTAAGTGTGTGACTTGTGATTCAGTGACTTTGGATTCAGGGAGTTTGGAAGGGAGGAATTACTGAATTGTTGGTTGTATTTTATTAATACTTTGCATTTTTTTACTTATCATTTCTGTCTAGTGCAATCCCCATTAGGAAATGAGCTCCATGATTGGCAATGCCATCCAGTGTACATCTTGCCACATGTATGCATTCCTTGACCAGCGGTCGAGGGTGCATACTGCTGTGTGAGATGTGTGTACGTTGTGCATTTGGAAGCCCAGATACTGGATCTAAATGAACGACTGACAACGCTGAGATCCATAGACAATATGGAAAGGAGTCTGCTGCTCACTGAACAGCTGCTCAATGGGATAGATGTGGGGGAGGATGGTAGTATGGAGCTGCAGGACCGTGAGGTAGCTAGCTGGGTGACAGTTAGAAGGCGGGGTAGAGGGAAGGGTGCTAGGGAGGCTAGCCCTGATCTGGCACACCCCAATAGATTTGCTATGTTGGCAGATGAGGGGGGTGTGAGTTCAGGTACAGCACTGCTGCAGCAGGGCATGACCTCTGAAAGCCAGAGGAGTGGCTGCTCCAGTAAGGGGGAAAACAGGAGAGTAGGGCAGGCCAGACAGGTGCTGGTAGTGGGGGACTCAATTATTAGGGGAATAGATAGGGCAATCTGTCACAAAGACAGGGATCGTCGAACAGTGTGCTGCCTACCGGGCGCTCGAGTCCGGCACATCGCTGATCGGGTTGACAGATTACTGGGTGGGGCTGGTGAGGACCCAGCGGTCATGGTGCACATTGGCACAAATGACAAAGTAAGAGGTAAATGGAAGGTCCTTAAAGATGATTTCAGGGAATTAGGCTGCAAGCTTAAGGCAAGGACCTCCAAGGTAGTATTCTCTGAAATACTGCCTGTACCACGTGCCACACCAGAGAGGCAAAGGGAGATTAGGGAGATAAATAAGTGGCTCAGGAATTGGTGTAGGAAGGAGGGGTTTGGGCTCCTGGAGAACTGGGCTGACTTCTCTGTTGGCTACAGGTTCTATGCTAGGGACGGGCTGCACCTCAATGGGGAGGGTGCAGCTGTGCTGGGGGAGAAAATGGCTAGAAGGTTGGAGGAGTGTTTAAACTAGGGATTGGGGGGAGGGTATTCATTGTATAGGAGGGGAAGATAGTGTAAACAGTAACCTGGGCACAAGTAATAAAATTGGGGGTGGCATGGGGGGTGGGGTTAGAACAGTCAATCTAGTAGGAAGGAATAGAGGTAAAGAGAGATGCATAAAGTGCATGTTCACTAATGCCAGAAGCCTCACCAACAAAATGGAGGAATTAGAATTGATTTTGTTGGAAAATAATTATGACATGGTGGGGATTTCGGAGACTTGGCTGGACGAGAGCCATGACTGGGCTGTTAATTTACAGGGCTATTGTCTGTTCAGAAATGACCGTACAAATAGGCGAGGAGGAGGTGTATGTTTATACGTAAAATCATCCTTAAAACCCATCCTGCGTGATAATATAGGTGAATCTAATGGAAATGTAGAGTCCCTGTGGGTGGAGATAAGGGGGGGGGGGAAAATAATAAATTACTGATAGGGGTTTGTTATAAGTCCCCAACAATAATGGAAGTGGAGGAGAATATCCTCATAAAGCAAATAGATGAAGCAGCGACTCAGGGAGAAGTCATTATTATGGGGGACTTCAACTACCCTGAAATACATAGGGGATCAGAAACCTGCAGTTCCAGCAAAGGTAATAAGTTTTTGAAAACTATGAGAGACAATTACCTTTCACAACTGGTTCAGGACCCAACAAGAAGGGGGGCACTGCTGGACCTAATATTAACCAACAGGCCGGACCGCATATCAAATATACGGGTCGGAGGTCACTTGGGTAATAGTGATCATAACTTAATAAGCTTTCAAGTATCCTTTACTAAGACGTGTAGTAGAGGGGCTACAAGGACACTAAACTTCAGGAAGGCAAATTTCCAACGGTTGAGAGATGATCTTAGTGCAATAAACTGGGACGATGTCCTGAGACATAAAAGTACACAACACAAATGGGAGATGTTTATTAGCATCCTGAATAGGACCTGTGCACAATATATACCCTATGGGAATAAGCATGATAGAAATAGGAGGAAACCACTATGGCTAAATAAAGTGGTAAGAAGTGCAATATGTGACAAAAAGAAAGCATTTAGGGAATTAAAGCAAGTAGGTAGTGATGAAGCATTAAATAAATACAGAAAATTAAAGGGAACCAACCACCCCCAATGACCCCCCGGACTCTTAATATCAGTCCCTACACACAGCACATAGATGTGCTGCAATGATTTTTGCTAAAAAAACTGTTTTTTCAAACTAAAGATAATGATTTAGAAAGTTTAAACTGAATGGACGGCTGGGCGGTACTTATCTCTGGCAAAAGCCGATATCTGATGTCAATCATCCTCCCGTCTCCCCTTGTAGCAGTAACGTCCAGCCCTTTATTCAGCGTCACAGCCCTGTGCACGGGCTCGCATGCCCGTGCACACGTCATCATCTGCAGCCGGGAAGCGAGCGCGCGCTCTGACTTCCTGCGCTCGGCTATGGAAGACAGAGCGCGCGCTCGCTTCCCGGCTGCAGATGATGACGTGTGCACGGGCATGCGAGCCCGTGCACAGGGCTGTGACGCTGAATAAAGGGCTGGACGTTACTGCTACAAGGGGAGACGGGAGGATGATTGACATCAGATATCGGCTTTTGCCAGAGATAAGTACCGCCCAGCCGTCCATTCAGTTTAAACTTTCTAAATCATTATCTTTAGTTTGAAAAAACAGTTTTTTTAGCAAAAATCATTGCAGCACATCTATGTGCTGTGTGTAGGGACTGATATTAAGAGTCCGGGGGGGTCATTGGGGGTGGTTGGTTCCCTTTAAATAACATTTGTAAAAAGCAAATCAAGGCAGCAAAGATTGAGACAGAGAGACTCATTGCCAGAGAAAGTAAAAAGAATCCCAAAATATTTTTTAACTACATAAATAGTAAGAAACTAAAAAATGATGGTATTGGCCCCTTTAAAAATAGTCTGGGTGAAATGGTGGATGAGGATGAGGAAAAAGCCAATATGCTAAATGACTTTTTTTCAACAGTATTTACACAAGAAAATCCCATGACAGACAATATGATCAGTGATAACAAAAAGTCTCAATTAAATGTCACCTGCTTAACCCAAGAGGAAGTACGGCATCGTCTAAAAATCACTAAAATTGACAAATCCCCGGGCCCGGATGGGATACACCCCAGAGTGCTGCAGGAATTAAGTACTGTCATAGATAGACCATTATTTTTAATATTTAAAGATTCCATAATAACAGGGTCTGTACCACAGGACTGGCGTATAGCAAATGTGGTGCCAATATTCAAAAAGGGGACAAAAACTGAACTTGGAAATTATAGGCCAGTAAGCTTAACCTCTACTGTGGGTAAAATCCTTGAGGGTTTTCTAAGAGATGCTATACTGGAGTATCTGAAGAAAAATAACCTCATGACCCATTATCAACATGGCTTTACGAGGGACCGTTCCTGTCAAACTAATCTGATAAGCTTCTATGAAGAAGTAAGTTCTGGACTGGACCAAGGAAATGCAGTGGATGTGGTGTATATGGACTTTTCAAAAGCTTTTGATACGGTGCCACACAAAAGGTTGATACATAAAATGAGGGCAATGGGGATAGGGGAAAATATGTGTAAGTGGGTTAAGAACTGGCTTAGTGATAGGAAACAAGGGGTGGTTATTAATGGAACACACTCAGAATGGGTCACAGTTAACAGTGGGGTACCACAGGGGTCAGTGTTGGGCCCGCTTCTATTTAATATATTTATTAATGACCTTGTAGGGGGCATACAGAGTAGAATCTCAATATTTGCAGATGACACTAAACTCTGCAGGGTAATCAATACAGAGGAGGACAATCTTATATTACAGGAGGATTTATGTAAACTAGAAGCTTGGGCTGCTAAATGGCAAATGCGCTTTAATGGGGATAAATGTAAAGTTATGCACTTGGGCAGAGGAAACAAAAGGTATAATTATGTGCTTAATTGTAAAACACTGGGCAAAACTGTCACTGAAAAAGACCTGGGTGTATGGGTAGATGACAAACTCACATTTAGTGGCCAGTGTCAGGCAGCTGCTGCAAAGGCAAATAAAATAATGGGATGCATTAAAAGAGGCATAGATGCTCATGAGGAGAACATAATTTTACCTCTATACAAGTCACTAGTGCGACCACACTTATAATACTGTGTACAATTCTGGTCTCCGGTGTATAAGAAAGACATAGCTGAACTAGAGCGGGTCCAGAGAAGAGCGACAAAAGTCATTAGAGGACTAAGGGGTCTGCAATACCAAGACAGGTTATTAAACTTGGGGTTATTTAGCTTGGAAAAACGAAGGCTTAGGGGTGATCTTATAATAATGTATAAATATATGAGGGGACAGTACAGAGACCTTTCTAATGATCTCTTTACTCTTAGGCCTGAGACTGGGACAAGGGGGCATCCTCTACGTCTGGAGGAAAGAAGGTTTAATCATAATCACAGACGTGGATTCTTTACTGTAAGAGCA